>JBBIGA010000106.1:35206603-35223107 GCA_037576975.1 Alestes dentex | reverse complement strand
CACACACACGCACACACACACACACACACACACACACACACACACACACACACACACACACACACACACACACACACGGAAGCTCTCTCTAGTCAGCATGATGGAATGTGACCCCAGCGTGAGTGACAGTCAGAGAAGCGATGGATTCATCTGGAACCCCCGCGGCCTGCTGCTTTCACAACTCTAACGCAGGCAAGCCACAGAGGAGACCAGCCAAGCAATGAACACGCAGAGACACTGCTGATCACTAACTCTACACTCTGACCCAACTGTTATAAGACACTCACATTTAGACAGTTATTAAAAACTTGCCTCTGATCTCCTCGAAAAGCTTTACACAAAATTCTCTCCTTACTGCCACAGGTGGTTCAACCTTATGCGTTTCAGGAGTGCATCACTCCTGAAACACACACAGATCTTTGTGATTTCGCCGAACCGATGACTGCTGAAGCTCTGTGCTTTAAAAAAAAGGTGCTAAACAGGGTTCTCTGGAGCAATTCCACAGAAGGCCCGCTTTTGGTTTCCGAAAGAACCTTGCAAAGAATCATGAAAAGAATCCTTTTGTAAACAAGGCGTACAAATGTGAGGAAAATGTGAAAGAGTCCCCACTTTAGAGGCTATTCGATGAATCGTATTTTAATCCTACCAATGTTAGCTTCCATGATAAACATACTGTTAAGGGTACAGAATAGATCAATGTACAGCACCACAATGCCATAATAAGATTGTTGAGAATGCAGTATTAGAACACTGGCCATAAACCAGGCTATCAGTCAACTTAACTTAATGCAAGTAAATTAAACGCTTGGTTATATGGCCAATTACAGAACTCACGTAAACAGCTCAAAGATTTTTTCCTGAACTACTGACTCTATCCTGGACTACCAACCTGATAACAGTGCATAACAGTGAATGGGGCTTTTTGTAATTATAGAGCATGCAGTCAGATTCAAACTCTTTTAAATCATAATTTAGATAATCGTAATTTGCTTTTCATATAGCCAGTGATATCCAAACGCTTTATGAAACATTGCATTTTATGTCTATATTGTGCAGTCCTACTCCACATTTGTTTACGACTTGAAAGAGGTTTCATAAAACTGAGACAAGAACTGTTTAAATCACTAGTTACTGCATGCTTTATACACTCCCAAACAAATATAATGAAATTTTGGGTTTTTCTATTCTAGGTATATAGCCAGTGTTACATGCTTGGTGTCTGATGTTTTCTTCGCACTTGAACTACCAGGCTAATGTATCTAAAAAGTACTGGAAGCTTATCACACACACTTGTCTCCTAGTTCAGTTGTTAAGCAAATAAAAAACAGACTTGTTTATTTGGTGTCTGAACATTTTATAAGATGATTAGGATAAGATTAAGATAAAATTCAGAAAATGAGGCAGCACCGTGGAGCAGTGGGTAGCGCTGTTGCCTCACGCTGGCCAATTCCTGACCAGGTGGCCAAGGATCTTTTTTATGTGGTGTTTGTTTGTCCTCCTTTTGTCCATTTGGGTTCCTGCTGTGTACTCAAGTTTCCTCACACAGTTCAAAGACATGTACATCAGGTGAACTGGAGATGTTAAAATGACCCTAGGTGTGAGTGTGTGCATGAGCGTTTGTCTGTATGTGTGATGGTATGACAACCTCTCTACGTTCCGCCCTATTTCGCTGATGTTGAAGCTATGCAACATAATTTCTTTTATAACAGTATGTCCTGCATAGTCAAAAACAACATTATCAAGATTAACGAATAATTCGGGATGGTCTTAAGCATGTGTGATGATTTAGGCATGTACTTTCCATGATGCTAACTGGTGGTAATCAGTTTAAGTCAGGAGTGTCGAACCCCAGTCCTGGAGGGCCGTGGTGCAGCAGGTTTTGGTGATTTCCCTGCTCAGAAACACCTGGTTCACTTCGCTAGTTAATTGTCAGGTTTACTGAATGTGTTTGAGGAGGAGACACCGGACCTCCAGGACCGGAGTTTGACACCCTTGGCTTAAGTGGATGGTTAGCTACAAATACTCAGAGCTGTAATGCAAAACAAAAGAAAACGTAGTCGCCACACAAGTCTTCAGAACAGTTTCACTAAACCAGCATTTTAAGGACAGACAGTAGGCCTGAATAATTAATACGTTACACTAATTACTATTACAATATCTATATCTGTATCAAGTAAAACAGCTAGGAGCTCGGAGGAAACTGCACTGCAAGCAGATGCACCAACACACACAGATCAGTGGGGGTGAACAGCTGTGTGCCTGTGAAGGACAAAGGCACTGCTGTTAACGATACTGTGCTGTTTATGGACTGAGAGTAGCCTCACAAACAGAGCGCAGTACCAGGACCACAAGCTGCCTAGAACAGTGGCTGACAAAGACCTGCCTGTCAGCGGCCTCGGCCACCAACCAGCAGCCCACCAACACCACACACTGTTCTTCTTCCAGGCATGGCTAAGCAGGGGCCGCACTCACACATACAGTAAAAAGAGTGAAGAGGCGCTGCCAGTCCAGCACCATAAAACTGTTGAGGACAAAAAAAAGCCATAGTATGAATCTTAAGCTCTGTCATACACCAACAGAGCACAAATCGGTAAACTTCATTCAAAAGCTCATGTCTGACATATTTCTTGACCTACAGTTTTCTGCAGTTCTTTTCAATTTGGAAAGAAATGAAGCAGGCTAAACTTCATAGAACCTGTACAGGCATTGGCCTTTGCCGAGAAAAAAAACAAAAAAAAACAGCTCTGCAGTATCATCTTGCGGTATCATTTTTGTATCAGACAGATACAAAACTAAAGAGCTAAAGGAACTAAAAGGAGCTCCAAATATACAAAAAGAAAATATTTCTTGGTAGCCACTTTATAGAACAGGGCCCCATATATCAGAATACTTAGCCACAGTAAATGCACGGGTGCCCGAAGAAAGTGAAGAAAGAATAAAGCATGTGTGTGACAGTAACTTGGAGAGGGTAATGCGAGAGGATTAGCGGCTGCAGTGGTACTGGTGGCAGTGTATGTGCACGTGTGCATGTGTGAGCGCATGTGTGTGACGTTAATTGGGGCTGACGCGTGACAGCCCCCTGCTCGCTGCAGTGCAGTGCCCAGGGCAGGAGGGTAGTGAGTGGGGGCACGGAGAGGGTGGCACTGTGTCTTGGCCTGGCCTGGCATGGTAGCCTAAACCCAGGAGCACAGCCTGCCCCTGTCAGGAGATGCCAGCCGGGCTAACGAGGGCGAGGACGTGCTGCTTAAAAATTCCTCTACATCCTCCTCATGCCAGAGTGGCATGAGGACAGTCTGCACCTCCCTCATGCACTCAGCAGTCTCAGTAGTGGCACTAGCCCTGCAGCTAAGTGGGCCTTAAAGGACCCATATCAATGAAGACCAAAATTGCCCCTTTTTTACATTTTTTTTTAACCAAAGACTTTGATTATAGAATGTAAATGTTGTTAAAGTTTCTAAAATGTCCATAAACAAATGTCCAAAATGGTCATCATGATTGTGAGGTCATAAGAATGAACCTTTTTCCACATGAGCCTATAGCAGTTCAGTCCCACCCCTTCAGATCTGAAGTGATAAGGAGTGTAGTTGCAGCGGACAACGCGTTGCAGAACTTGTGGTGCAGCACATGTGCTGTTACTGGCTGTCAGGAAATACATGCATCACTGCACAGGTTCCGAAAAGAACTAGTATCTAAAAATAAAGGCTAGTCTGTTGATCGATGTCCCCTGAGGATTTCAGTTTGAACTTTGTTCAGTGCATTTTTTTGGGTAAACTGCTTTGCAGGTAATTAAATTGACATATACCAGTCTTAACAGAAACACAAAGAGAAATGAGGAGAGGTTGGGAATGGTCATGTAAAAATGAATCAATTATTTTTGCTACATAAAACACACAAATGTTATCAGTGCACTTCAAGGGAAAAAGAAATATGAGAAAAATGTAGAATATGGGCCCTTTAAGAAAGCAGGAAGAGAGACACAGAAACAGAAGGTTTGAAAAATTTTCACTGGCGTTTAGAATCGAGTTCGTCTGGAGATCTGACACCAGTGAAATAGTGTTCTTCCTTTTATTCCTGGTAGGCCAGATGTCCATACAGGCATTACTAATGTGAAATAAATGATGTTCCATTCCACAGGCTCCCTGCAATTCCACAGCATCAACTACCGTCCTCATGTCTACTCTTAAAATGAACAGAGCGAGCAGCAAGCTGCATGAGATCCCATGCATCAAGGCTGGTGCTACAAATTAAACTTTCCCAGAGCACAACTACTGAGCTGCATAATTAAAGGGGCTGGTGGTAGCCATGTTATTATCCTTGTTTGCATTAAGGCAAAAACTAATAATTCTCCCACCAGGCCTGGAGTGGAAGAGCAACTCCGACGGCAGAAGTAGGGGGGAAACCTCGTTTGGTCAAGTCGGCTCGTCCCGGACACTCAGTCCACTACACTGATTTCAGTCTCACATGTCATACAAAACATCAAGGTTTTTCCTCCCATCTTCCTCCAAAGCTTAAATTAGCAGAGATTTAAGATCATGGCGGAGATTTTTTTCCTCCTAAGATATAAAAAATGGATTAAATGAAGCTGAAGTCGGGGTTTAATGAGCCCAGTCGGGACATGCGGAGGGCTTTGAGGAGGAGGAGGCCCCAGCACCATTCCCACAGCTGCAGCCGCTCCTGGCGCTTCCACCTCAGCAGTGCCAGGGGCCAAAGTCCAGAGAACACGCTCCACCTGGAAAGACACACCATCTTGCCGGGCTGGGCCTGAACTAATGTTGCCTCGGCGGGCTGGCAGGAGCCCCTGCACACCCCCGCAGAGCACTCCTCCTGCAAACTGAGACCAGCACAAATGCCACATGTCACAAAGGTGTATTCAGCTGGCATGCCCTCTCAGTGGAGCACAGGTTATAGGGCTGACACCTGAAGCTGCAGACTTGGCAAAGCACACTCAAGTATTTTTCATTCCTACGGACATAAAGTTACTCCTACTAAGGATGCAGTCAGTAAGGGTGTCATTTTAACGCAGTGTAAAGTAAAAAATGTATATATTTAAAACCGTATCACTGATAGACTTCTCAGTCTCTTCAAAGGGCCTGTCGATGATGAGAAGTGCATCATGTTATGATGACTGCCACTGCTGTGCAGCATGGTCAAATATCTTTTCTTTCTTTACTGATATTCAGTTGACAATATCATACACTTAAGACTTCACCAATCCACAAGAAACCTGGCATGACTGTGTCCCCCAAAAAATATAACACAAAATGTGTCCCTAGTGTGGAGGTTTCCCTTCGTGCTAGTGCCCCCTGAAGTAGGCTATTCACAAAGCACTTTTTAAGCAATAGTTCTACAACCGTATGGCCAAAAATGACTACATTTGATCTGTTGGCTTCTGGGAGGAGCATGACCCTAGTTCACTACCAATCATTTGTGAAGTAGTGACACCTAGTGAATAACGTCAATGCAAATATCTAGCGCTTCACTTGCCAAAATCTGACAAGCTGCATCCCTTTCACATTCTCTGGAAACATTCCAAATGTCATGAAATTTTGTCCAAAGAAGCCTGCAGATGAGACGTTTTTTCAACATCTCAAAAAATCTCTTAAACTAAGTTTTGAAATTTGGTATGCTTACACTTGCACTCTATATTTGATCACAACTCCTAAAGTTCCATATTAACTGAAACACAACAGATCATTCTTTTTTTCTGTTTCAACACAGATTGAAAATGTCAGTTTCAATTAAAATCTCACTCATTCTCTCAACTTCTGCGGTGGTCGAATTATGCCCTGAAATGTGATGTGTCCAGCTGTAGTTTTTACAATTTAATTGAACTATCGCATGTTAGATTGGACTATTGCATGTAGACTCAAGAACATTTAAACACATCAAATGAGAACAGAACTGGATCACCACTAGAACTGAGATTACAGATTCTGCTATTCATTTTTATATGAGAAACTGATTAGATCCTCCCTTTTACTTACAATCGGAGCCATCAGTTTGTTGAAACAGTAGATGCTAGAACGGAAAATTGCAAAAACAGCGTAAGGGGTCAGGAGGATCCTATCACACCCCTGTCCCTGGCCCTCGGCCCAGCCTAGCCAGGTCTGTGGTTCTGTCAGCAGGCTTGGCCTCACTCCCCTCCTCAGTGCCCTCTAAACAGAACCCCACTATGCTCAGATGAGGCACAGGAGCGTTGACAATGGCAAACATGACAGAGGTGGGCCTTTTCACCCACTAATGTCGACAACTGTCCTCATGTTGGCTGGAGAGGGGGAAAGAAAGAAAGAGGGGGGGGCAGATAAAGAGAAATGGGAGAGAGAGCCTGGGTCCTAAGCAGGTAGCCCTGGACCACAGCCAGAGAGAACAGTCTGGCACATTCCTTGGCTACTTTTTCTGTCAGCGATTAGCACCTGTCAGAGCCCCCTGCGCTGCAATTTACAAATAGCCCAGATTAAAATACCGAGGTTCCACTGCCTGGACCAAGCATGCTGGCTTCTGTGCCATGACTGGGAAAAATGGGGAGAGGGGGAAAAGCCGAGGGAAAAGACAAATAAGCACAGGGTAAAGGCAGAGACAGACACACTGGAGTAGTATTGTTGGTCGTTTTGGATAAAAGCACCTGCCAAATGACTGTAATGTAATGTAATGTAATGTAATATAGTAGTGTAACACCAGGATCCTCTAAAGTCAAGAGATCAACTTGATTCTTGACATTCTATCTGGTAAAATGGTTTAATCGGCACAGACCGTTTTGCAAACTCAATTAACTAGGATTTTATTGGTTCATATACAAGTTTTAAAACAAATCGTTCAGTGCATGCTGTATCAGCCCTGTAACAAAATAAACCGCTAGAGTGCAACTTCAGGAAAAAAAAAAAAAAAAGCTCAGTCATTTAAGAGTGGAGCGCAAAAGAAAAGCAAAATAAAGAAAATAAAGAGCAATTCATAGCATTTAAAAACAGACTGAAAGTGATCAAAAGACAGCTGAGAGTAAAATGAGGGAAAGACAATGCTGCGTCAGTATCTGTTGACCCTTCAGACTTATATGAGAGGCAAAAGCAGAGCAGAGGAGGGTACGTTCAACGCACAGAGAACATAGGCTAAACTGGTTTAATAAGAAACGTATGTGGTGGTGTGTGTGTGTGTGTGTGGGTATGGGATGGGGTTGGGATGCGTGACAGATCTGGTGCCGGGAGTAATGCGGAATTCTGACACTGAAAAATGACCTGTCTGTCCAGTGAATTCCTGCATCCGCCTAGCAGCCTGCCACTCAAGCTGGAATGGGCCACAGACAGCCAGGTAAGAGCCTCCAGTTCCACTCCATTACAATCACCAGCACACTCATCCCTCAGCCACACGGGGTGCTCCTACTGTCTGTAGACACTTTTGACAGTGTATGAAACAGCAGCTACGGGCATGTCATTTCAATGACGCATTTAGCCTACACCCTGATATGGGATATCCAATAACATCACAATGGAAGTATTTATATTGCAAGTTTAACACAAAGGAATAGAAAAAAATGTAGGTTTATCATATTATACATTTAACATAAAATGTTGTATATATTCTGTGGGAATGCATGTAACTATTTTTTTTAAGTTCCTTTAAAAGACAACATGTTCGCCATTATGGAGACGAATATAGCCATTTAAGCATTAAAATGGTCTTTACTAACTTACTGAACAATCCATCATTTGTTTCTCTTTTCATGGTATGGAATTCATCCACTCTGGATACATCAGCGTGTTTCAAAGGAAGACATTCCAAGACTTTGTTCTCTGTCATGTTGCATAACCCAAACTCTTACGTTTTTTACAGTCAGTGGTCCTGATATTCTGCTGTAGAATTTTCTGATAAAACCTGGCACTCATTGACCCAGGCCATGAGCAGTAAAGCAGTACCACACCATTACAACTCCCCACATGAGCAGTAAAGCAGTACCACACCATTACAACCCCCCACATGCTTCACAGCAGGTATGCGGCAAGTTCTCTTTCCCTTAGTGTCTCCCTTATATCACTCCTTCCTGTATTTGCATTAGCTGAACTCTGTAACTGACTCGTGCATTCAGCATATCCCTAAACTAACTCTTCACTGGGTTGTGGGAATAAATATTAAAGGACCACCAGTGGCTTCGCAGTTCTTAGTTACAAGAGTTACTGCTAAGTAAAAAAACTACTTTAAACTTAGTAGCTGAAACAAAATTATCATACAAGCATTAATGTGGCCCAGAACTCTGTTTTATAATGTTTGTGTTATTTAGGGTTAAATGACTCAACTTTAATGCTAATTAACTGAACGAGCATATGACTGTGACTGTCTAGACTTTCTTTTTTTAATTTAAATAAGATCATTGCATTTTAGAAGTAAACAACACAATAATACAATGCAATTATTCATATCGGTACAAACGAGTTTAAAGACCAGTAATTTTGCATTTAATGTTCAGTAACACTTAAATATTTGAGAATGAGGGCTACTCTGATATTAAATCCACTATATGGTGTGTGTTTGTGTATAAATATGCATGTGTGTGTGTGTGTGTGTGTATGAGAGAGAGATAGAAAGAGAGAGAGAGAGAGAGCGAGAAGCACTGACATGCTAGTATTGTACACAAACACCTGATTGTTATCAGTGACACTGGTGTGTACTAGTCCATTACTGCAAGAGGCCAAGGAGCAAAACATGACACACATCCATCATTCCACACAACCTGATTCCTCCAACACCACACCAGACATGCAATACACACACATTCACTACAGAGGATGTAAAGGTCAAAAAGTAGCTTTAAAAGAGAAAGAAAAAAGTCAGAGAAAGTAAATCAATGCAATTGTGAGGCTGGAATTCATACATTTTATAGGAATTTTATATATTATTCCACTAGAAACATTTAATTTAGGTCATTAAACTGAATTAACAATTAGTTCAGTTCATATTATCACTCTCAAAACAAAACCTAGCATCTCTATTTTTGTGTCTCTTTCTTTCATGCTCTTTCGTTTTTCTTTTTTGTATTGTTCCAACACAGATTGAAAATGTCAGTTTACACCAAAGAATGGACCGATAGCAGTGATTTTTACATTGAATTACTTTTAAAATTAGGGATGTTTTTTCCCTTCTCTTTTTGGGTATACACGCTTTTGTTCCAAAAGCAACCTCATGTTAGGCACTACTGAAGTCTCCCTGTACATGCCCAAGCAAAGAGAGTGTACAAAATGCTTCCTCTATCACCCCCTAGAGGATGGAGGATTACACAAGAGTTTAATGAGGCCAAAAAAAAATCATGAAATAATGAATACACCTCCAACATTATTCATATACCGAATTTCCATGATGCTCATCCATTCGACTTATAATGTATAATGTATAGCATGTCCTCTCACCACACAAACACACAAACATGTATGTATGTATGTATGTATATATACTGCACTGGGCTGAGGCATATGTGCGGATTAGGAATGTGTGGTGGATGAGAGTGACCCTCACGGCTGCTCTCCAGGGCATAAATAAACATGTGCGTGCTGGGCAACCCTCTAATCACAGGCCCCGAATCAAATTTATTCAAGCATTAATATTTTAGCGCACAGCCATGTGAGAGAGCATGAATGATTAATTTAGACATCACCTCTGTCACAATGCGTTACCCATCTGGCCTCTGATCCACTTTTGAGAATACTAAACAAAGACTTTTTTGAGTTTTGGTATTAATGTCTGGTTTTGAGAAGGAGCGATGTCCACTGAATGGATATTCACTAGAGCCAGTAGAATAAAGAAAAAAGAAAGGGAAAAAAGTAAATGTTCAACATTAGGGTGCTGGCAAGCCTTTTTGTCATTAAGTCCCATCTGTAGCCCTCCCCCCCAAAAAAACTCATTGTCATTTAGGTCAGTTGGTCTACTAACAAGCAAGTGTGTGTCCTGTTTTTGAATCCATGTTATCATATCCAAGCATTCTCCAGCTGCCAACCCATCCACTCCTGGCGCAGTGCATCCCCAACGCGTTCCCCCAGCATGGGCCGTGCACTCCTGCATGGCCTCTGATTGGGCTTAGCTCTAGGTCCTGCTTGTCTGGTAAGCAGAGATCACAGATAAACAGAGAAACACAATCACGCCACTCCTGCCATCTCAAGAGCCCGAGGGTTTGGGCACCGGTGTGTGTGGGATAAGCCCTGTTTGTGTGCGCGTCTGTGATACAGTACCTGTCGAGACAGAAACCGTCACGAGAGGGGGGAGGAAAGTGTCACCGCAGTGATGCGTTGGCATGTGCCCCGAGGTGCTTTTGGTATGGTTGTCATTTTGTTATTTGTTTTTGTTTGCCTCTCGTGCCCCATTATTCAAATAAATAAAAAAATAATTAGTTGTGTCATTCAGAGCCGAGCTTGTTGCGAGGTGTGTTTGTGACAAGTGTCAGTGTATTGCCTTCTGTCGCCGCATTTGACCAGACTCCTCTCAGACAGGCCTCTCTAGAGACAACCTGGGCTTAGCTTAGCCATCATCATCATCAACATCAGCAAGAGCAGAGATGAGGCTGTGAGAGAGAGAGAGAGAGAGAGAGAGAGAGCGAGAGAGAAAGAGATAGAGGCTTGTCTCTGGAGTACACCAATGGGGCCTTGTGACTCCCTTGGGCACATCGCTTCAAGAAGACATCAGCAGGTTCGCTGGGACAGATACAGTAGTTTTGTGCTTAATATGCAACACTATACGTGATGCAATATATTCACTGCTATTAATTCATTTCAGTTCCTTTCCGCAGAGCAAGTCTACTACAAATGCCTTGGGAGGAGACAACCACTGACTTTCATATACTTACACATGCCGTAGTACTACTACACGGAATACATGCAATTGAACTGTGAGAGATTAAATGATGTCTAAAAGAGATATTTACATAGACAGTGGAAAGTAGTGGGTCAGGGCCGCACTGAGGGCAGTCCTAGTGGAAATGTGTGGGACTGGGAACAGAAGAAGTAGCGCAAACTCGGCCCAAAAGGGAGACGAATCGATATGTCATCTACCGCCCTGGAACCGGATGATCCTCTGCCAGAGGTTAGCGCTGCAAAAGTAGGGGAGGTGGATGGAGAAGGAGGATCAGGACAGAGAATGAGAAGAAGAAGAAGGACGAGAAGAAGAAGGAGAGGAGGAAGAAGAAGAGGAAGAACAAGGAAGAAAAACGAAAACCTCTTTTTTTTTTTCTCCCTCGCACGTAGCATTGCAACAGTGGTAATAGATTTTGACACAGAGCCGGCAGGCCAGAGTGAAAGGAGGGGGCCAGAACTCGAGTCGATATCTGAGCAGTGCGGATGGGCTAAACCCCTGGCACTTGCACAGGCTGACCAGCGATCATTAGAAAGTCAATGAGTCCTCCAGTGCTCACAGCTAGCTTTCAGAGGGACGAGAAGAGGCGCTTGCCACGCAACAAGCATTGCTTGGAAACTAACAACACAAACACAAACACACACACACATTGTATATAGATCTGATTTGTTTTCACATGTAACTGCACAGACATAGATCTGCACTCTTGACGTACAAATCTGGAGGATAACTAGACATATGTATAAGTTCTGGCCTAATCTTGGACAGCTAAGAACAAGGTGGCAGAAAGGACAGGTCTTAATTGAACACTTCTTTTACATTATTGAGCATCTCCTGTCCTGCGCTGTGCTGCAGACACAAAGGTCCCGAGAGAGGACCGCCGAGCTGATTGCGGGTCAGATAAGACGTGGCCTTTCACCTGCACCCATGTATATTTAACAGACTCACCTCCAGCCCCTACCACCCCTTACTTAACTTACAGATCCCTATTGCAGCCCCACTGTCGGAAACACCACTCATTCCTAATTAGCCTGAGAGCTACACCTCGCGTGCCTCGCGACTACAAAGACAGTAATCAGTCAAAAAGTGCATGAAAGCCGCCGGTGTGCCGAGGCTGATTTGGGAGATGTGCGCAAGAAGACGTGCGAGTGTTTGCGCTGCCGCGGATGAGGAGTTGTGATTATGAGCCCTGCTCGGTTTCCAAGCCTCAGGGCCACCTTAGGTCTCTCCCTGCTCTCTCCCGCTAATGGGCTGCATATCGGCAGTTATATGGAGAAAGAGGGAGAAAGAGAGAGAGAGAGATAGAGAGGATGTTCACAAGGATGAGTGAGTGACGTTTATTACCCCAACTGCTGTGAAAGTGATAGGACTAAAACATTCTCCGTGCTGCTTCTCCTCTGCACTCCTCTTATAAACTCATCCCAGTCCATTTCAGATTCAGGACCAGCAGGGAGAAGCAGAAGGTAGCGCGGGTTGCAGAGGGACATCTGATGAGATTAAAGTATTACCTCTGCAAGTTGCTCAGACCATTCCCAAATCTGTTACGATGTTTACAGAGCGTATCTCCCTAATCTACAAACACGGCTTCTGTGCGGCCTGTTAAAAAGGGTTCAATCCTGAAAGATACACAAGAGCTACAAGAGCCTTGCCAAATTCTATTTACCAGATCCCAAGTGAATACAGAGCTGCGGGCTAGAGGACAAGGGCCAGTGGAGTGACTAATGGGCCTTCGAGCCAGTGGCCCCTCCTGGTAATGACCAGAGTTACTCTGTGATACAGGCCATGGGTGAGGATGTATAGCTACAAACTATATGTGGGCAGAAAAAAGTTTCAAATATGTGACTGTATGTAATATATGTGTGATTGCATGAGCAATGTGCCTTCCAGGCAGCGAACTGGACTTTGATCCCTCACCTGGGCAAGTACACTGTACTACACCAATTAGGCTCCTTAGGCAAGACTCCTGATGCCCCAATTAATAAAGCGATCTGGATCAGGGCAACCAATAAATGCATACATATCAATATTGTGGGCATCCTGAGCCATTCAATATATTTTCATTTTTCATGGTTATCTTCCAAATACTGGTGCATTTTGGTCTGCTCCTAGCCACTCATAACATTCAGAAAAATGTACGTGAAAAGATCTTCAAATATTTTTGGCATGTTGTCCATGCTTAAGGTGCATGCACCTTGGTTTCTCCTCTGTGTTTGTCTACATATATGGTCAAATTGGTGAGAGTGTGTGCTGGGGTCATGGCCAGGCCCTTGCTCCTGCAGCTGAAGCTGTAATTGAGGCTGAAGCAGGCAGGCAGGAGTGGGTGGAGCGGCCTGTACTGCCGCTAACAGGGGGATTGAGACTCACTGAGGCACCACTGATACGCCGCCATCCCTTTGAAGGGATTATTAACACGTTTTGATTACTGTGGTCCAGTTGTCACAGAAAATATAACCTCCATCAGAGTATGAAATGCACCGTCTTTCCTTCAGATTTTTTTTTTTTTTTCATCCCGGAGCCCTCACTCGCTCTTCCAACCCACCCAGCCCCACTCAAAGCAATTCACTAATTACTATAGTGGCCATCTTAATGACATGGACTAATACGGTATTTAGATTGAGAGAGAAATGAGTTAGCCTTTCTGGCATGCCCTTTATTAAACAGCCACAGTTATTATCTCACACACTGCCACTTTCTTACAGATATTAAAAAGAAATACAGAAAAATGATATATTATGAATCGAATATGTAAATGACTATTTTGATGTTTCTTTGAACACACTGGTTACATATTGGAATGGGAGTGCAACTACATGCAACTAAAGTGCCTTCAGAAAACTGCATTAAAAAAAACTGTAGCCTGTAAACAACTTTTGTAAGGGCCTGATTATTCACTGCAGTTTGGATTGGTCACAAACACAATTAATCTCGCAGCTTTAAATTAATTCCAGCTACTGAATGGAATGTTTTCTTTTCCAAACAATAAAGAGGATACACAGAGGGCTTTTAACTGTAAATGGCATATGAAGTTCACCATTCATTCAAATATTCAAATATACTTTATTGTGGGTCTTTTGAGACAGTTTTCTAATGACTAGAGCTAGAGAACTCCAATTTAGCACCTTAATAAGCTAGTGCAAAATTTGATTTAATTAATCCGTGGAGGTATAACTGTGCATTGTTTCATTTCGGTATTGCAAAGCTAAAATGTGACAATGCTTATTGGAGATAATTTGCAGTGCTTGCTCACCAATCATCAACCGCTTCCAACACTCCTCCTACCTCGAAGTTCTAGTGCAATAAGTAAGGTGTTCAACAGGATTGTCGTATTTTTCTTCATTCAAAGTTTGTTCAATGTAATGAATATGGAATCGTGAACCCAGTATTGTGTATGAAATCAAATCATAACCTGAGCGTACTGTGGCACTCTTATTAATCTGCTCTTTCTGATAAACCAGAATGAGATAATGATAGCCATTCATTTCACTGCAATTCTAGTGAAAAGTGTGATGTAATTCTAGTTCCAGTGAAATTTAGATTAACCTGACGAGGAAAGTACAACAGCCCTAATAACCAGCCAAACCACATTGAGGTGACAACCGTTTCCATTGTCTCATGTTGTCAGAACGTTTTTTTTTTTTTTAACACAGTCCTCTCCTCTAGAAATTCAACGTTTCAGAAGATGACCACAGCCCTGAAGTCATGTCTAGAAAGAAAACAGTGGAATCTAACATTTTAAGACTACTGGTGAAACCAAATAAGGGCACTTATGAAATTTTTTTAAATGACACACAAAAGGAATACATAGTTTCCTTCTTTTGAAGAAAAAAAAGAAAAAAAAAGGTAGACTGTTTCCATAACTTTCATCATGCTAAGCATCTTCAAACGCCACACAAAGAAAAGTTGCAAAAAGGAGCGATTTTTGCCTCTGGGTAAACAAGAAAACTTATGATGGTAAAGACACCGCAGTACAGTATCACACACGTAGCCGAAGTAGCCCAGGGCATCACAAGTAGGAAATGACCGAGCGGCTGACCATTTGCTAGATGTCCGTTTGTGAAATGTATCCGCATAAACATGCGATGCTGCGAGGGAAACAGTGTGTGAAGTGTGCAGATGATCTGTGGCTGCCTAAGTAACACAAATCAAAGGGCGGGACGGGCCGTGGTAAAGTAGGGCAGGGCAGGACCGCAGAGAGAGTGAGCTAGAGACAGAGAATGGCAGGGGCTCAGGTGTGAGTTCTGAAGAGGCACCTTCTGTTCACTGCGCTCCTCCCGGACACGCCGAGCCTACACGGACACACCAATGTTTGGCCCAAATAAATCCAGGTGGTCCAGGGCTGCCACGGCCGCTTCTAACACTACTTTCTATCACTTACTAGAGCTGAGTATCGAAACGTAACACCTTTACGGCACCAACAGAACTACTTGCATTTTACACTTACGGCATTTAGCAGACGCTTTTAACCAAAGCGACTTCCGTTCCCTAACCACATTCCCTAACCTGGAGCAGTTAAGGGTCTTGCTCAGGAATCCAGTGGTGGTGGTGTGCTGAAGGTAGGAATCGAACCCATGACCTCTTAACCAAAGCGACTTCCGTTCCCTAACCACATTCCCTAACCACATTCCCTAACCACATTCCCTAACCTGGAGCACCGAATCCCAATTACTTGATTATTAAGCTTCAAATGTCTGGTCAACATCACATTTCAGCACATACGTAGTGGGTCTTACCGAATCAGTGGTACAAAATCTAGATTAGTGATTGACACGTAGGTAACATTAGCCATTATTTGAACAAATGAAAGTACAAATACACTTGCCCACTAGTTTTCAAACTCCAAGACTGCTGGGTTACCATACTGTAAATTAACAATAATGCTTTATGATAACAATTATGCTATAACAATTATGATATAAATTTACATTTAGCGATTTGCTGTTTTTATTCAAAATTATTATTAGTATTTTTATTTAAGGTTTGGATATTAGGATTTGGATTAAAGTCAAGGCTTCGATATCGGCACTAAAAGATTTACATGAACATGCTTTTGCCCCGTCACCTTTTCTCTTTCTGAAAGTGAACTCACACCGAGTCACTCCAATTTCTTGAGGGTCTTTATCTCTTAATCTTGGTATGGTGTTTTGAGAGTCAGTAGCATTCTGATTGGTGTTTCTTTTAAATATCACAAACATCACACATACTTATACATATACATATATATGTATATATGTGTGTGTGTGTGTGTGTGTGTGTGTGTGTGTGTGTGTGTGTGGATGTGTATAACATATACACACATAAAACACATATAGACACATACACATATACACACACACACACACGCGCACACACACACTTCAGCAGACTGTATGTATTGCTTTTCTGACATCATTTCATAAACAAACTGACTTTAGTAGAACTATTGAAATTGTGTGTAGATTTTCTGGAAGAGGAAAATATTTCCAAGCACATAAATTAAATCTGGGACATCTAATTGCTGTAAAACAGCATTAATATTTATTTTCCATTGCAACACCTTTATCTCCAGAAGCTTATGTTAAGATCATAATCATGCAATCTTTTGTGAGAGTTTGTAGGAAAGTGTGCATGAATGTGTGTGTGTGTGTGTGTGTGTGTGTGTGTGTGTGTGTGTGTGTGTGTGTGTGTGTGTGTGTGTGTGTGT
>JBBIGA010000106.1:35162160-35176002 GCA_037576975.1 Alestes dentex | reverse complement strand
ACACACACACACATGTATACATGTATGTGTGTGTGTGCATACATACACAGACACAGATTTCACATAGTAATAGAGAAAAAGTGGAAAGTTTCTGTACAGAACATACAAAACTTAAAAAAACGCAGCCATATTTTTAAAAATATATTTGTAAATTGCAGTTAAATCCGATTTTTGTTAAGTGTTGTTTTTACTGTTTATAAACCAAGAGTAGTCAATAAATCTAACGACTCAGCTCCCCATCATGAGAGGGCGAGTGAGGCGGGCAGAAAAACGATCGCGACTGAACTCCCAACAAAAGAACAAATTCAACCGCCTTTGATTGAGGAAGCAGCATATACTTTTTGAAGGCCGGGGAGTCGCTGCGAATGGTTATTTCTTTAAGGCATAAGAGCCGATTAAACTCGATATTAAAATATGGAAGCATTTGTAATGAAAAATCAAAGGCCGTTTTCTCTCTCTCCCCCCTTCTCTCGGTGCCGTTCTCTCCTGCACATTAATGCTGGGCCGGGAGAGGGGCCGGCGCAGGCGCTGGCAGAGCAGACCCCGGCTAGGCAGCGGTGCAGAAATCAATAGAGAAGAGCCGATGGGGAGGGAGCCTGCCAGAGCAGGCAGGGCCAGGCCCGCTCCCATCACAGCACCTCTCCTCTGGCGTGCAGTGGGGAATAAAACGGGCCTCCCTGGGTCAGCGCCAGAGAAAAGGTGAGATTAGAGGAAATGGAGGAGGGATTTCTGAGGCACGGGATACCTGGCGAGCAAGGGACCAATCGCCCATTAGCCTGTGGCTACCTACATATGGTTCACTGAACCTTCCACAGAAAAGAACTTTTTTCTCCATGTCTCCCCATGCCTTTCTCGCAGCATCTCTCTCCATTTCTCTTTTGGAAGCAAAAAAAAAAAAAAGCACTCACTTTTAACTCTTTCTTAGCTTTGCCAGTTTTCCTCTACTGACCTTGATTCATGTTATATTCACCGTTTGATGCCTATTCTGAGCATTTCATCTAAGAATACATATGGCTAGCCAAAGAGATATCTGCGCTTATAATTGTGTGCAAATGTATGTCAGCATGGTGCGCACGGACACAATAAACACCGTATTACTGAGCCTTTCTCCAGCACAGCCATTGTCTAGGCTGAATAGGCAGGTCATTAGCATACGAATGCTAAACAGGCGTAGGAGCTTAACTACATCATTAATGATATATATTCATGCGCACTTTTCAGCGTCACATCGCGCAGGCCAGATTCAAACGAGGTTTAAGCTGAGGCCTCATTCAGAAAACCGAACTTAACTTCACGCACTCTTTCCAATGCAGCTCTTTCTGAAGGTTAAAAACAACCAGAGCAAAAGTAAGACGGTGGCGCCCTGAGGGTGTATACCGAGTGTTTCTGTGTAGGACACATGAGGAATATATCTGGAAGGGACTGAACGCTTGCTTTCGTCAGTCTCTTATAAACTGCTTCAAAAAGTGGATTTACCTGCTTACTTCAAACTGACACACTGTACATTTCAAAAGGCTCAGAAATGCTACGAAATGTGTCATAGCATATTTCGAAGCTTTCCTTTTATTAAGAGGGTCCAGAGACATCAGGAACGATGTGCATCTAACAAGGAGGGAAAAAGAAAGGCTAATGTAATTAAATCAATAGCGACCAGCTCACAACCACAAGTCAAAGGATTTTCACTACAAAACCAGCAAATGTTTCTCTCTCTGCGAAGACAAAAATAAATAAATAAAAAGGGGTAAAAAAAAAATAAGTTCACCAATATAGAAGACAGAAAAAGCCTACGCTGAGGAATGAACGACCTTGCTGGCTGGTCTTCTTGTCAATGTCTGTCTTCTTTTTTTTTTTTTGCCTTCCCTAAGGTGGCCAACCCTTTTGCCGAAAAACAAACAAATATTTGCTGTGTGTTGTAGTGTGTAATTTTGATCAAGACTATAGTACGCTTCCACCACAGGCTTTAAAAAACAGCAGATTTCCAGCCAAAATGTTCTTGGAGACCAGCAAAAGAACTCTCATCCTTTTACATGCCCCTCATTAGAAGCACTTAAGTCAGAGGAAAATAAATGCCCCTCGAGTGGGGAAACTTTGAAATAATTTACAGATTTCAACTACCCTGTAAATATATTGCACTAAAAAGGGGGGAAGAGCCAGTGGATGTCAAAGCAGGTGGGGTGTTTGTGTTTTTTTTTTCTCACAGGGATGGGTTTTAAAAAAAAAAAAAAAAAAAAAAGAAGAAAAAAAGAGCAAAAAAAAAAGGAGAGAAGCCAAAAAATAACCAATGATTCATAATGCATTTCATAAATACTTTATGATTTTTCATAGTTAACCCAGTATGGCAAATCAAAAGTTTTTTTGTCACGTTTTTTCGTCCCAGATGTCAATTTATCATTTTCTAGCCATGTCACATGTCACTTCCAGTTTATGTGGTTGGTAGGAATAGGCCAAGAGATGAGACAGCTCTGCTCCGTCCGATTCTCCTGTCTCCCTCACACACACACACACACACACACACACACACACATGCAAGCACAACTCTCCTAAACAATGAAATACGCCAGATCAGTGATCAGTGTGTCACAAGGAATCTGCAGGTTATGTAGATAAATGGAGAATCAAATGAGTTTCAGTTAAATGCACTGTAAAGAATGCTGCCTATTCATAAAATTATTATACATAAGCTACTTCATGGTTCCACGATTCAAAAGCACTTCAGTTGCACTTAAACAAAATGTGTTACATCAGCACTATCACTGTCCTTCAGTTTATGCCAATAATTCCATTTCGATGCATTTTATTTTCATGCAGCTGATCATTTTTTAATCAGGCACATTCAAAGCACAATTTATTCAGTACAACACTATTTCAGTGCAGCACTATGTGGGATATACATTGCATTTTCATTCAAAAAACTAAAGTTAGCACAACTTACAATATGTCTCAATATGTCAGAGCAAATGTAAGACAGTTGCACCCTGAGGGTGTTTGCAGAGTGTTTCTGTGTAGGACAGACCATCCATGGAAGGGACTGAACGTATGCTTTCGCCTCTTATAGACTGTTTTAAAAAAAAAAGCGATCTACCTGCTACTTCAAAAACTGACTATCTGCCTTTCAAAAGGCTCAGACATGCTATTAAATATATCATAGGGTTATTCTTAATGATATTTTCTTTAGGAGAGGTCATGATGTCTGGAATAATGTATATCTAGTTAGGACAGAAAATAATGGAGTTGTCGGGTTCTGTAATATTTGACTTATAAATACGAAACACTTTTTTTTGTGTAACATGAATATTTCTGATATACACAGTATCTCCATACATACATTCTCAGGATAAAACATATGTGAAAATGCCATAACATTATGTTTTGAAGGGAAGCTGGCTCGCTGGCTCAGAGAAAGCCTCCCCTTCTCATTATAGAGCACCATCTCCTCATTTCCAGCCATGGAGGCTTGATTTTCTCCTCCGAGTGACACAGTCCTTCACCTCATCATCCTCCCATCACTGCGATTACACCATGCGCCACAGAGCTGATCTCGCAAAGCCACACAATCCCATCTCTGGCTATCAAAAACACAGCTTTCCTCCAGCAGTCCACAAGATCCTCAGGCTAAAACAACTCCCCAATAAAAGACGCATTCAAAAGATTGATTTATTCTTCTTTGAAAGCTGTTCTCGCTCTCTGCAAAAAAAGAACCATCAGTTCAGGGGATTTCCATAATAAATGCACAAGGTTTGTAATCAGAGAATGTTATTGGACTTTAGCGGGATTGAGGGCTTGTTAAAAGTCCAGAGGACAATTAGACCTAAATCTGTGTTGCCTCCTTAGCGGTGTAAACAGTGCCAGAACAATCCCTATTTTTTTTTCCAGGATCCGTGTTTGGTTCTAATCTAAGACGATTAAAAGAGTCCAACATCCAGCTCATATGTATGTCGTGCCTCTTCTTTGTAGAAGTTGCTGTAATAGATGACTTGAGCTGCGTAACAAGGAATCTTAGAGGCAAGTTTTGTGTTTTGATTTTTTGAGCCTCAAAAGCCTCGTTGGCAAAAACATGCTGTGCATACAACTATATATAGTGCGCTAAAAACCGCAGCAAGCCTTAAAATGAGAGGCCCGTTTTATCAGTCACAATGATTAAAAGTGAACAACTTTTATGAGCAGCAAAAAGTTCTGTCAGGACTTGGGATTTCATCAAGTTAATTACCAAACCTATGTTCAACCACTTTTTCAATAAGCCCCAAAAGAGACAGGAACTTCTGGAAAGTTCTAGAGAATCCTCTTCAGTCCTTGAGCATAAAACATTACCAAAATTAAAAAAATATACATTAAAGTCCATGAAGAATAATGAGGTCCATTACAGCACAAAAGCAGCATGCAGAAGTGCTTATTAAATGTATCCTATTATTAAGGATTACGTGAGGATAATAAACCATAGAAAACATTTAAACCTTTATTTATAATACATTTCTGTTCATTTACACTGTTTCTGTTCATTTATTCTTTATAGAAAAACACAATGTACAAAATAGACAAAGTGGGTTAGATATAAATCTATTTAAGTATTTTTAACAGAGACACCATTGTGTCACACTAACCAAAACTAACAGAAATTATTTTAGTATCTCTAAAGAAGTGCATACACCCTCAATTCAATTCGACTTTTCAGCTTTTTTTTTTTTTTTTTTACAGATTCTCATAACCTGAGATGGCTCTTTGTTGGGGATTTATCCTGAAGAAAGTAAAACACTAAAATTAAAACATCATAGATATGAAATATCACTCAAGGTGACACGTAGTCATTTATAATATCACGTGCTAAAGTGCTGTCGATTTCATTTTCACACTCATACCCACAAGAATGTGTGGAAGAATGCATTTTTTTTTTTATTTCCCCAACTCTACATGATGAGAACAAATTGTGTACAATGTTTCAAGGAAGGCTTTTTAAATGAACGCTTTGGAAAGGAATCAGTAATTTTCTAGGACAAAATTGACAGAAATTTGTATCCCCCTTTACGCACTGTGCATTTGCATGACAGACTGATATTAACAAGACAGTCTCAGAACAGATTTCGTTATCATCTACATGCCAGGTAGGTTCTTAAGCAGCGTCATTGGCATTTTCTCCAGTATATTTTATTCATCCGTCATATGTTAAAAAGCTCTAACACGACATTATAATACAGATTAATAAAATGCATGTAAATATTACATTAATACACTCACTCATTTTCTGTAACCACCTTCCACACTAGGGTACATAAATACTATCAGAAGAGATGAATAATTATATTCCAGCTACATAAAGGAAAGATGCATCACTCAAATCACTGACGGTCTAACGCTAAAAGTTACATCATAAAGTACAAAATCATGAACTCTTAACACCAGTGTAGGGAAGTGTAGGAGCTCACTGCAGTGGCAGACAAAACCTTCAGTTAGATGTCTGGCCAGAGACAATGCCACAGAACGCTGGGGGCAAAGCTTAAGAGTTTAGAGGTCTTTTAAAGAGCCGGAGCTTGAGAAAAAGTGAACACAAACATTCACCTGTTCACCAACAGTTCTGTCTACAAGCCTTTTTTCTTCCCTTCAAGCAAGTACACAAGCACCCCACTGGTCCTCAGGATACATGGGCCATTTTTTTGGTTCTAATTTCTGCCTTTCTCAAAGTGAGGAGGTCAAAGAGAAGCAGTGCTGTTCTGAGGGAGCGTCAGGTCTAGCTGTATCCAGGAGAGACTCTTCTGATCAGACCATGCCTATAAGCATCAAAACTGAAGCACAACTTTCTCAGATGTATGGAGCAACGTCGCCATCTACTGGAGATGTAACCACATGCCACCGCAGGGAGCCACTGTCGATAACGGCATGCACTTGGGCACAACACGGCAGGGATTTGTCAACTGACGTTTAGATGTGAAATGCTCTACATGTAATAAAGTGCCAACTTCCTAAAAAACGCTGAAAGAGAGATCATCTGATGAGAAGGTCACTCAAGATTAGCTCCAGAGGAGCTATATTTATTTATATAAGAATCATGACACAGTTCTTTGTACTATATCTACACAACGTCCATTTACTGGCCTTGGCCCTTATGCTTGTGTGAACATGATTTAATGCATCTGCAATTCATTTGATTTTTCATTTTATTTTTATGGTTAAGCTCAATATCTACCTGCGTACCCGAGTCATACAGGCAGACTGAGACGTGGGAGTGACACTGTGGCCATACAAGAGAGCTTGGAGGTGGAGAAACTTTGTCAGCTCCTTTGAAGAGATGTGGTCTGTTTACCCAATTGGCTTCATTAAATTATGCCTCCATTACGGCGCTCTTCTGCCAGATCAAAGGCATTGCTAAGAGGCATGTCACTCTGGTCCCTGAACCCAA
This sequence comes from Alestes dentex, assembly GCA_037576975.1. Taxonomy (NCBI): domain Eukaryota; kingdom Metazoa; phylum Chordata; class Actinopteri; order Characiformes; family Alestidae; genus Alestes; species Alestes dentex. The sequence continues at coordinate 35,169,614 of JBBIGA010000106.1, read as the reverse complement.
TGACATGTAGTGTGGCCAATCAAAGACAAATCAGCTTTGGCTTTCTTTTTTTTTCCCCCTGTGTGTTTTTGTATCACCAAAACTCTCTTCTTCCTGCTAATATATGGCCTCCACAGGGGCTCCTGGCTTTCAGACCCTCTGCCCCCATTATCAAAATGAAGCCATCATGAAGCAAACATACCTTCGGGATGTCCTTCTGATATCTGCCTCTCTTTTCTCCCCAGAAAAATGGCAGAGTTGTTGGGTCAGCCAGTCCCCGTCTGCTGCTGAACAGGAGGCTGAATCTGGCGAGTGCGATGGCAGGAAGACTTCAAACCGCGGGTGAACGACCGGATATGAGCGGGGGGTAAAGGGGGAGAAGCTCCAGGGAGGCCAGAAGAGGGGAAGGCCAGGACAGGGCCTTGATTTCCCGTGGAAGCACAACAAAGACTTCTCTTTTTTTCCAGAAAAAAAAAAGAAGTGATGGCCTTTTTCATGACACCTCTTAGAAGTGTGCGTGCGTGCTCACATTGCGTGGCAGAGAGGATAAGCCATCCACGCTAAAGCATTTGGCACTTCTGAGAACCCAGCTGAATCTCGCAGCTTTAGGACAAGTTGGTAGGTCTTACTACCAACAGAAGCTTCGGGGGGATCTGTCTTTCAGATGTACAGAAACTTAAGCTCAGAAGGAACAAAAACCACTTTAAATCAGGCCAATTATTATGTCATTCTAAAACCCAGGACAGAGCACGACAGCTGATAAACTGCCACTGCCATGAATTAAAAAAAAAAAAAAAATTTGAAAATAACAAATCACATTAAAGGAGAGATTCTAAAAGACATCACAATCTGTTTCATATTTTTTAAAAATATATGTAAGGACCAAAACACTCTGTAAGGCAAAAATCTGAGATCAAGCAAAGACAATTAAGTCCACCATCAAAAATGCACTATGTCTGCATTACATCCTAAATATCTGAAGATTTAAAAGGAAGACAATAATCAACGCTGCAGACTGGTAAGCTTGGCTTGGAGGAAGAGGGGGGAAAAAAAGAAAAGAAAGAATGCTGAAGGAATGCACAGATGAATGTGGTGCAAAACCTCTGCACAGCAGGTGTTAATTGCATGATAATTAACCAGGCAACAGTCAAGCAGGAGAAGCTAAAGATTAATCATCAGCCAATTAAATGCCTATGGTGAGGAATGCAAGGCCTCTCTGAGAAGAGAGATCTCCACTGTGATCTAAGCCACCAGCCTCAGCAGCGCAGCATCAGATCATTGGCAAAAGATCCCTTTCTAAAATCTTCTCATTCATTTCACGCCTTTTGGAATCTTTGTTGACGCTGCTGCCATCTGGTAATTGATATCAAGCACACCTTGAATTAGATACAGGTGCAGGGTTTGAAAGCAGGATTTAGATGAAGAAGGAAAAGTGGTTCGTGCTGAGACTTAATGTGTGATTTTGAATTTCAGAGAGAGGAGATTAATTTCTCGCATTTCCACAGATGGCACAACGGCATGTAAAAAAAAACAAAACACACACACACATATTCAAAGGCGTTTAAGTTCATTAAAACATTAATAGTAACCTGAATATTTAAGAAAGACTTAAAGCAATAGGTTATGGATTTAAAGTATGTAAGGAAAAAAAAAAACTACTGACAAGATCTTGCAGCGAGAATGCTGAGGAGGGTTTCTTTTCTCTTAGCAGTACACAAACTGCTGCACTTTAATAAGGCTCAAGCGCCTCAAAGACAGAAGAGATATAGGTCTGAACATGACCAAGAGTAAATAACCACGGAGCAACATGGTGATGTAAAACAAGCCAAAAAAGTGGCTTCAGAGGGCAAGCCCTTCATTAAGGTTTGATGTGTGTGGGGCGGGTTTTAGACGGGCAGGTAAGATTTATGAATAACTAAACAAGGACATTGAGAGGGAGCATAGGCCCAGTCTCCTCGGACCAGCTGAGCTTTAAAAACAAACTCAGAATTAACCTCAGCGGACATACTACTGACCTTCAAAGATTTTGTGTTTTGGAGAGTGAGCCAATACATATGGGGGGGTGGGATGGGTGGTGAGATGAGGGGGGGGGGCAGGTTGTGTGTCTGCATGTTTGAGTAAACAAAGTGAAGCTGTGTGTAGTTTTACTCACAAAGTCCTTCTCCAGCTTCTCCATCTCCTGTTTGTAGCTCTTCAGGCGGCCGTTGTACATTCCTCTGCTCTGGACAGGAATCTCACGCACCTCCAGGTCCATCTGCTCCAGCTAAGCACATTAATCAGAATCATTTCTTTTAATCAGCCAACCACTTCATTTAATGACGCCTTATTTAGACTTTCTCGGGCTTTGTTTTGTGCGCGCCTTCTCATGTGACATGGACACACATCAGAGCTGTCAGTGAGGAGTGCCACCGCAGGCTTTAATGAAGCAGCGTCTTCTAAGTTTCATCATATCTCTTCAGTAAGGCCCCCCTTTTGAATCTAGTCATTGAAAGATATTGCTTTCATTCACAAACAAGCCATACTGGCCGATAATGAAGAGTCCACTGAAGACTCTTATCTAAAAAGACAAGCTGAAAATTTCCAGGAAGACAATTGTGACCCCACCAGCAAATTCTACCTGAAACATGCAAAATTTATCCGTTCATTATTTCTGATTGCTGGAGAAAGTTCTCAAAACGGTGGAGAGCTCGAGTCCCGCTGCAGATGTTGTGACATTAGGAGGTGCTGCTTCATTAAAGCCTCTGGTGTGGCTTCTCACTGACAGCTACGACATGCATCCATGTCACATGAGAGAGCAAACACACACGCACACACACGTACACACAAAGGGCCCAGCTGATTCACAATGTCCAATCAACATGACATGACGGAAAAAGCACAAGAGCAATTTCCATGTACCAGCACATCCTTGCTTTCGGCACCTGACACGGCGCCTTTCTCCAGCAGTGGCGTGAAATGTGTCATGTGGTGTCAGTTAAAAGCGCATTATGAGGATGTGATCACACTGTTAGCACAGAGCAGCCTTCAGCCACATGAAGAGTGTCTCGTGTCACCACCGACATTACAGGTGTTGTTTATGCAGGGGGATTTTTTTTTTTTTTTTTCAAATTCATTATTTAGAAAATGTGGAGAGTGGAAATTACTGATCAAAGACCTACCAACTCTCTGACTTCTTCAAGCTGTTTGTCGACATTTAGAACCAGCTGCGTCTTCTCCTCTGAAAGGGAAGAAGCAGAAAACATATTGATCAGTTGATGGAAGAGATGCGCTTTATGACAAGAGCCCTACTCCCCCGCACCAACAGGGGAAAAAAAAATAAAATAACACACACACACACACACGCCTGCATTTGAAGATATATTTACGCATTCACATCGCACAGAGATCCACATTTGATGTCTCCTATTTCTCCACGTGTAAATGTCTTTGTTAGTTTGTGGAGGAGCACAGAGACAGCTCATGCCAACTCAAAGAGGAGGGAGATGTCAGTTCCACCAAACTCTACTCGTGTGCCACCCACTCAGAATGAGTAAAATGAGGTTGTTCTTGTTTTCACCCACTGAGATTCAGGCCGAAGGATTTAAAGAACTACAATAAAGGTACCCTCTATGCATACGATCTAGACAAAAACACCTCAGGGTTCTTTAATAATAATAACAATAATAGTCGTAGCGGTTGTAAAAACATAAAAAAAAGGTGTGTAGTGACAGATCCCGCTCTGAATAGGCATGTTGTTCTTTGCATGATCATAATAATCATATAATGAAAAACTGAAAAAGTACCTACTCATGTCTGTCATTACACAGACAGATAAAACACACCTTTGCTGCACATCAATCCATTTGACATGGATTGGACTTTTACGATGCATGTAATAAACTTGGCTATAAAAAAAAAAATAGCATAATAATAAAATAATAGTATAAAATATATATATAATAAAAAAATATATCATATATAATAATCAGAGAAGCACAATATTACTAATCAACAAGAAACACAACACAAACCTTAAAAAATAAAGCATTAAATAGTATCAAAGCAAGGCCTGTCACTACACACAAACCCTTCTTTAGCTGGACATCAATCCATTTTTCAAGCCTGCGTATGAACCTCACAGCCCACACAGTAAACAGCCGGAGGCAATTCTTTGTAAGGTGAGCAAACAAAGGTTGTTGTATACAGGGCCAGCATAGGGCAGGCTGAAATATGCATGTCTCTATAGCAGGAACGCAGCACACTAGCAACAGGCCAGGAGGTCCATGGACAGACCGCTGTATGGGGGCAAACTTAGATTTTTCGAACCAAGATACCCTTTTTTTGCATCCCTGCTCAATTTTTCATGACATGTGATTGACAGACATTGTTGTTCTGGAGGTACCTTTAAATAAAACAAAAAAACACATTTAAGTTTAATGGAACAAGAGCTCCCATTCGTTTCATATTCTGATTTATATATCCAAGTTTTGAGCTGTGCATAGCAAAAGCAAAAACAGAACAACAATGCTGATTCTCCTGTGAATAATTGAAGCTACCCCAAACACAACTGGCCATTTAATCTGTCCAGAGCCCTCCTCCTTTATCAGTGCCTAGACATAATGCGACAGTGTGCACTGCAATAAGTGCAACAAAAGAAGACCTTTGTTGATGCCATTGTCAGCAAAGCATACAGAGCCCTGCTCACAAATATGGAAAACGCAAGCACCTGGAGACGGGGGGAAAGACTATTTCTTCATGTGCACAATGGAGATTTCAATTCTTAGAGCAGAAGTTTTCTGGCCAAAACTGAAAAGGCCAGGCCACGGCTGATGAGCATTCTCGGCCTACAGCTTTGTTCATATTCACTGAGCTTATTTTTGCACATTTACCAGCTGGTGGTGGGCTGTGCTGAGTGCAAGCTGTCTTTTCTGCCAAGCTCTGAAGGAGCAATTCAAGCCTCAACAACTGAACATGTTGCACATTCCTATTCCCTTGAATGCACAGAAAAATAATGAGAAAGAAGGAAGGCTACAAGCAAACAAGCAGTGTGTACTAAGAAGGGGGCACCAAGTAGAGGCATTCAAGAGCAAATGATGTAATCAGACATAACTAAATGATCAGAATCAAGAATATTTTCCTATGGTTTAGGCAACAGGCAACAATACTGAGTAACGCAACTGAACCCCAACCATCGTGCAAGAGTACGAATCTGGCAGCATTTCAATACCTCAGATTAAGGTAAGATCTAATTTTATGTAAGGTAAACAGGAAAAACACAGATAGGCACGCTTTTCTGACCATATCATAATAAAAACAACACTGATCAGCTGCATGTTTCCTTACAGAGCATAATCAGGCCTGCTTAACTGGATTTAGCTCAATGTAGTGAGTGAAATTTTCTTTTCTTTTTTTTACAACAACTTATCAGGCATCAGGAAAAAAAATAGACACACAACCAGCCAGACAGTCAGCCAGACAGACAGACAGACAAACAGCCAGACAATGTAGATGGTGCATTAAACAAGGAACACAGGGGGCATGAGATACATATACAGACAGTAGAATGTAGCCATTTACTAATGTTAAGACTCTACCTGTGTGTTAAGACTATACTAATGTATTTTTATTATTGTACAAAATATACACTACACCACAATTTTTTACCACTTATCTATTTATTATTTCTTTATAACACGGAAAAGACATGTAACAGTGTATGTCTGACATCCTATTAACTGTTTTTGTGGTGATGCAGTGTCAAATTCTAGACTGTCTTTTAACTTTAAATACATTAGCTCGACCCCGTTGGCTGTCACTAAATAGACTGTTAAATATCAAACACTTGTCTAATTATAAATATAACTGTTATCAGATGGCTTTGTTTAGGTCTGTAATGAGGAATAGAAATTTGACATTTTCTGGCCAATAAAGGCACTCAAACGGTGAACATACCGTAAATGTAGTGTATTTTTAGTAAATCTTACGTGAGTGACACGCAAATGTAGAAAATCTCAGTATGTGTAAAATGTTTCACTGGTAGTGTAGAAATTCTATCAAACTCAAACTTTTTTTCAAGGATGCCTGGGAACTGCTTTATATTTTTCACCCAACCCAAACCAGAAAAATGAAAAACTAGACCAAAATAGAAATACACCTGCATCACAATATATTCCAAACAAACGATGGTATCGGATGATCTTTAAGTTTCTATAAATTAAGCAAATGTTTCCATGATTCTAGGGTGGTGTTATTATATAATAACACCTTACAGGTCTGGTTTTGATTGGGCTCTTTCATTCTGTTTTCTTCTTTGTAAACTAAATGAAAAAGTTCAGTTACATATCAATTATAATATGTGTCACAATAATTAACTTTTGTCCTCATGCAATTAGTTAATTACTAAAACTTGCATTTAACATAATTCATGTCTTTATCTGGTACATCCAAACAAAACAATTCCATAATAAGAAATTCTAATAACCTATTCACTTACAAGTAAAAAAAAAAAACCAAAGCAAATGTATCTAAATTACAATTAGGATATCTTTAAAAAAACCCATAAAAATAAGAATATAATTTTAATTAGACAATAAATAAAATGACTACATTCATTACTAACTTCATTACTGTAGACTTTACCACTACTTGAGTCACTACTCGACTGTACTCTAATGTGTCACTGGAAATTTTGGTGTGTGTAGCAAGCGCACACATCAGTCTCACAATCATGACCAATCAGGCGTGGGTAAGGTCATGAGCACTTGATATCATGATAAATTAATTAGATCCGTTCCAGCCCGGTGGACACGCTCGTGGCGGTGCACAAAGGACTTGGCCTAACCCTTCGTCTATCAGGGAAAATGCAAATGCGTGGGCAGGGAAGAGGGACATGCAATGTTAGGATTTTCTCCATCATATCTGAATACTGGAGCAGATGCATGCAGATGTTCTTATTCTTGTGATACATTACAAGTGATTGCTTAGCCAGAAAGCAAAGTACACATTATTGGTGGTTCTGCTTATATTCTGTAAACAATATAAACAAATGTAAATACGATCACATTTTGAATTCTCACTCAGGTACTGGGAACTGACTCGCTGAGACACCGGCCTTATCTTTTTCTTCTACTACATTCAGCTGCTCCCGATTCGGGGTTGCCACAGCAGACTAATCGTCTTCATTTCCTTCTGTCCTCTGTCTTCCTCTAAAAGAACATTCAAAGTCTGACCAGCCCTAATATGCTCACAGCAAAACAAGAATAAAAGCATGCAAGTTATTATAGGCTCATTTGTATAGTGCAATATTCTGCAATATCAGTACTCGACATACCTGTGTAAAACTACAGCACTTAAAATGAAACTTTATCAGGACTCTACATCGCTCCTCAGTCTGGGTAGACATTCAAAGATTTTTTTTATGCAAAAGACTGCACCTCAGACTCCACACGCTGAACAAAGTAGCATCTCTTATCTCACAGTTAGGTACCTGAGCCAGC
>JBBIGA010000106.1:35124322-35137825 GCA_037576975.1 Alestes dentex | reverse complement strand
TCACTGCATGTTGTACCTTGTATGATATTGTATGTGACAAATAAAATCTGAATCTGAATCTGAATCTGAATCTGAATTTGAATCTAGGCCCACCCGTAGACTACTAGAAGGTGCTACACTGCTTACTACATAGCAGTCAAGATATCCAGCATTACAGATCTAAACTACGCCTGCACAGAAACAGTACATTTGTAGATAGATGGAGCAAATCATTTTTATGTCTAGATAAACTCCATGTGTGCTGTACTCTGTTTGACTGAGTTGAAATGTGTGGTATTATTTAATCAAAGTAATTAAGTGTTTTACATGTTCAGCACTTATAGGATGCTCGATTGCTGCACCAGGACACAGTGTGAGTACTACTGTCACACAGGTAAGCCGTTGTCCTGTGTACGATGATGATGCAGCACATCATTCTCAGCATTATTGTAAAGCACAGCCTTCAGTCAGCAGAGACTCAGAGACAGCTGCTAACAAGGGAGCAGCATCTGACAGCCGCTCATCTCGCATCATTAACACCTTTCAGCACCTGACAGGCACGGCTCCGCGCGACCCTGCGGACGAATCACTTTCTTCACTCACTCCTAGCATCATTATCACCGTTCTCAAGGACGGGAGCCTCAGCTGAACTTTGACATTTGACTGTAATGAAGGCTAAGGAAGGCGATAAGCTGAAGGCACCTTTGGACGGTTCGTAATCGGTGGCTGATAAAAGGTGGAATAGAAAAGAAAGAGTGGAGGCAGTCAAGGCCCATGTTTCTGATATTGCCACAGGATGGAGTGTTGTCTAATGAAGTCTATGATGGGTCAAAGTTGAAAGCACGTATGCAGGTTTGAAACGCACTCTTTTTTGAGGTTATGTATGTATACACAGCACAGGATGCAATCTCATAAATCTGAGCTGTGCCGCTTTCTGACCTTCGATCCCAATGCCAAGTGTGAACACTAATCCTGAAGGAGGTTGCACACATGAATGTACACTCATTTCACTGATATAAAAATGTGACAGAGTGACACAGAAAAACCAAGTATGTCAGAGAAAGACTGAAAGAACAAACGTTTTACGCACATATGTATAATGCGTGATTTGAGATAACGGTTGTAATATTAATTTAAGCATTGGGGCAGGGATTTGGTTTGAGTTCCTGCTGGACTTCATGTTTTTTTTTCCCACTTATAACATTAGTGTCATTTTCTGTCGTGAAAAAATGTTAAAAATTAAACGTAGTTAATTTGTTACTGTGCTTTTAAGCAGATATATGTAAATCACTCGGTTCTGATTGGCTGCCCTGTGTTGTACTTCATAAAAAGTATTCCTCTTACCTTTTGTGACCTCACAAAAAGCCATGAATTTAAAATGTGCTGTGTGGACTGTGAAGTGCTCCATGATAGGTAGCTACTAAATGGAATGCCAGGCTTGATTAATGCAAATAATAATGCACAGGAAATGAGAAGCAGTGAAGTTATCAATTAACAATGACCAGGATATAAATACATTGTGGCATAATATTGAAACAGCACAGCAGTGCATGTATTTATTTATTTATATTTATTTAGTAAGTTTGTTACTCTCTTACTGACCACAGCGTTTTGTGTATACAGCATAGTATTTAGTGGAAAGCATTTTCAGGGCATTTTCTGGAGAGTTTTATTTTTGACTTTATACTTTATTTTTTATTGTTCTTGTCTTTGTGTCTTTGTGTGTCTGTACAGTCGTGGCCCAAGCAGTTTCCTCCAGGATCAATAAAGTCTTCTTATTCTGATTCTGATTCTAATCTGTCAGGACAGTATATGACAGCATAAGACGAAATGTTACCAAAATTGCAGTACAACATAAATGGCATCGTTTGGCCATTTTCTGTGGACAGCACTGTCAAATCATCTTGCTGACTAAAACACAGGTCCTGTAGGTGCTAACTGCCAGAAGCATTATTAAAACTGATTTCCCTAAGGAAGAAGAATACGACGCCGCGTCATCCACGCAGCCATTTAAATCTCCCTCGGTATTTCACATGTGCTCTGTTTGGGATCTGTACAGATAAGATGAAAGGAACATCAGACTGTAGAGTGACTGAGCACACCAGACAATTGGCTCTGATATTTCTTTTATTTTCCATTTTTACTACTGTTGCCTGCAGTCAAAAACCAAACAGGTTGCTTGTAGGGTTCCAGGCTCCTCAAAATGCATCATATCCATTCAGTGCGCAGAAACTGGGCTCGGCCATTCAGGTAGCCATAGACAAAATCAACTCCGATCCATCTTTCCTTGGAAATTACACTCTGGACTTTGTGTATGTGGACACCGACTGCAATGCGAAGATTTCACTTGGAGCTTTCATTGACCAAGTTTGGCGGGAAAATATATCAGCACTCTTTGGCCCACCTTGTCCAGAGGAGGCAGAGGTGAGTTTCTTACTCTAAGGTGTGATTTGACCTAGACCTGGACTGAGATGTTTAAGAGTTCAATTATATTTTACCTGCTAAAATATGAATGTACGTTACTTTAACTGTACGTTACTTATTTACTTATCTTATTTAAACCCTGCATTGTATATAGAGCATAGCGTATTTCATCCTGCAGTTTTTTTTTATTGGATTTATTAGATTTTATATTTCATATCGTTCCTGTCTCTGTGTTTCTGTGTGTGCAATCATAAGCAGTTTCAATAAAAAATTGTGATTCTGATTCTGATTCAAAATGTTCACACTGTGTCATGTATGGCCTAGGTCACTGGTCTCATTGCATCTAAGTGGGGCATTCCAATGTTTGGCTTTGTGGGACAGACACCCAAAATGGACAATGGTATTGTTTATGATACGTATATAAAAGTAGTGCCTCCACTTAAGAGAGTAGGTGAAATTTTGCTAAAGACATTGGAGTTCTTTGGGTGGACTAACATCGGTATCATTGGAGGAGGTGCAGACTCCACGTGGGACAAAGTGGATGCTCTCTATATGTCTGTGGAACAGCAACTCCAAGCCAAGGTAACTGTGACCAGCAGCGTCAAGTTTGATCCCAGTGACCCTGAAATTATTCACCGGAACGTGAAGCACATGTCCAAGGTTGCAAGAGGTAGGTTCATTCTTCCACCTGAACTGTTTTGGACCATACAGCGGAATTTGCCCTTTGATAGCTAAAACCTGAGTGATGACAATATGTATATTGCCCTTGTGCCCTTAGGGTGCGTCCAATTTTACATCAATGAATGACGCAAGATTTCTTTACTCTACATGAGTCAGAGAGTTTGCACCACGTCAACCTTTTCACTGTGTAAAATGTCCAGTGTTGACCCACTGCACCTTTGCAATTATTGTACTGCCTATACTGTCTATGTCCACATAAGAGGCGTCATACATTTGTTACACAACAGGCTGCATTTGTTATGGTAGTGTAAATATGCACCAGTACATTGTGTTATATCAGTCTGAAGATAGAACTGATAATGTAAATTGATTATATTGATAATAATAATGAATAAAATATGTTTACACTTACAATCATATGCAAACGTTTGGTCCAAGGACATGTTCTGTTGATAAACTTATCCTTTGCAGAAAACACATTTCTTATTAGACAGTCACTGTTTACTTGCTGAATTTAACATATATATTAAAAAATAATCAACTTTGAATGTTGCTTGTGCCAATGGCAGCTATAAATCTATGGTGCTTTGCATACTTTTTCCAACATAGTTCCTATACTCACTTGTCACTTGTTTATGTTTATGGTCTGCCAGATCTTTTTGGACCTACATATCTGAAATGTGCTTCTACGTCTCTCTCCCCCTCAGTGATCATTGTGTTGTGTAATGCCAATGACTCCACTAAGCTGGTGATGGAGGCTGAGAGACAGGGACTGATGAACGGAGAGTATGTTTTTCTCCTGGTACAGCAATTTGAGGTCAGTGGCAATGTGGTGAGTAACCTGCAAGACTGTCTAATGAGGTAAATCTCTATTTGTGCACTGCTTTAAAAAGTCCATCTTGCTATTTTCAACCTTTGTATAATCCGTAAAAGACACATGTATTACATCACAGATGAAATAGAGACTTACCTTTCATAGATATACAGATGTGCTTTTTTGTGATGTGTGGAATTCAACCTCTCAAATGGAATCTAAATACAAAAAAATAAATAAATGAAAAATAAAAGTAAGCAATTTTTTTTTTAATCAGGACAGAATTGTCTAAATCAAATGTTCCATTTTCACTAGAGGAAGTGACAAAGCTTTAGTCATGATGACTAACCATTCAGCTAAAAAAAGACAAATATTACCACACCTTAAGGTGCCCATTAAGTGAGCCCAGGACTGGAATTTTGCATAACAGTTTGGTGTGTAGAGTGATTGTGCATGCAAAAAGGGAGGGGGGTGCATTTTACCTATTGTTTTCCAAGACATTATCAATAAATACTGATATATACAGTCCTAGCCTTTGGAGTACATTTTACATTCACTAAATAAATAAGTTCAGATTTATTCATCATTCCAATAAAGCCATTAGCCTTTATCATGTTTTTATAGCCATAGTCCATTTTAGAATTACAAACTGTCAGAATTGTTTTTTCAAGAACGTGTCATGAGTGTTTGTACACTTCATCGGCTGAATCTGCTAAACTGATAGACCGAAATAAACTGTAATTGAAATAAAGCCTGTATGCTTAATGTATATTATTGTTGTGTGCTTAAAGTAAATTATTATTGTGTGCTTAACATATATTATTATTGGTCATAAGTATAAAACCCTGTTTTTCAGGGGTTTTCAATACTGAACTGTTCTGTCTATTTTCTTTCACATTCTGTTCGCTTAATATATGTTATTATTGTTCATAAGTACCACTCCTGTCATTTCAGGGGTTTCCAATACTGAACTCAGCTCAGTTCTAAATCTCTTTCCATTTTTCTTCCTGTAATTAGGATAATCTGTGGAAACAGGTTGTCAGTGACTACAGCCAAACACCACTGAAAGCCTTCGATATGGTGTTTGTAATTGCTGAGAAGTCCTACGAAGGATACGATTATTATGACTTCTTTGAGCGCGTCTATGAGAGACTGAAAGGAGCTCCGTTTTACAGCAATCTTTCCTCAGACAGAGAGGTGAGAAATCTTGAAAATGTAAACATTTCACAGAAAGATCACGCACTCAAGCCTGATCATGTTTGTGTGTTCTTAACTGATGTTATAGGTCAGCCCTTACGCTAGCTACCTGCATGATGCAGTGCTGCTTTACGCCATGGGCCTAAAAGAGGTCCTCAAAAACGGCAAAAACCCTAATGACGGACAAGAGATTCTCCAGAAGCTCAGACACAAAAACAGCATCAGGTTCAACGGTAACTCATCCAAGATTATACACACCATCAACACACCAGGAATCTTTATATTCCATGTTTGGTTTATATAGAGTTATACTAAGGGTTATACCAAGGAACTGACGTGGGACAAATATTCTCTGCAGGAGCCTCAGGTCTAGTGCACTTCGATGAATATGGAGACAGGAACACGGACTACTCAGTCTACGACTTGCAAAAAAGTGACAATGGCATGAAATTTGTCCCTGTTCTGAATTTCGACAGTAATTCAAAAATGATCAAGTATGACAACACGTTCCATGCTTTCTGGTTGCTCTTCATACCTCTTGGCAGTCAGAGATATCAACATTTCATTTATTTTTTAAATGTATTTATTTGCATGTGTCTCTTTTGTAGGACTACTCCAATGTTTTCAAATGTGATCTGGCCTACAGGGAAAATTCCAACCGATAACCCAGAGTGTGGGTTTGACAATGAGCTCTGTGAATGGCTTAACAGTGGTAAACTGTCAACCTGATTATAGACTGAAAAGTATAATAAGTAGAATGTGTCTGTGTTACTCTGTATAGATTCTGAAATTGTCCTCTGTGATCTACACTAGCACTGCTGCATGGGTGAGCCAGTGCTTTCACTGTGTTTTGTTTCTGTTGATTCAGAGATTTACATGGTGGTTCTGTTGGTGGCGGTGCCTCTGTTTGGAGTGGCAGCGCTGATCTTCATCACTCTGCTGACCATGCAGAAGATCCGTTTGCAGACCAGACTGGATGACAACAACTGGTGGCTTATAGACTACACTGATATCACCATCATCAAAGAGGCTAAGGTGGGTTACAGATCCCTCCTCCCAGCCTGCTCTGAAATTTGATTGGAATCGACCATCCCTGGAATCAGCTGATACAGATCTAACAGGCTTTAAGGGAGATTCCAAAACATAAGGAGTAAAACTGTGTCTTTAGAGGGGAACCTGAAACACACTGAGAGTGTAGGGTGCTTCATGTTTGATGATCATGTTTGATGGTAATAAAGCGTTCCAAATAAAGCTATTTAATCAACTGCAGTTCCCCAACCCACATCCCTTGCTCATTCTGTAAGGAATATAAGGGCACTGCTTGGGGACTTGTGGAACGGAATGCAACTTGTGTTTTCTGTGACTGTCCATGCGTGTGTTGAGAATATCTGAGTCTTCTTATTTAATATCAGTATATTCTTATAAACGTGTGAGCTCCATGTAAAGGAAAAATAAATCGTTTTACTGTCTTTGTCGCCTACTGCTTAACTTTAACTCCAACCCCAAACCCAACCCCAAAAAGGGAGAATCTCAAAAAAGGAAAATCAGTAGAGAATACAGTATGGATTTAAAAATTCAGCCATTCAGACAAGTTGAGTATAGACACAGTTTACCACCAATTGTTTTTTTTTTGTTGTTTTTTTTTTTACAGGGAGTACAAGCACTGTCACTGAACACAACTCCGAGTAAAAGCGGAAGTGGTGGCTCTCAGACCCTCCTCTCCACCAACAGCTATGGTCTAAAGGACACAAATGGCAAAGAGACCATCTACGCCACAATCGGTCTGCTTCAGGTACAAACGGTCAAAGAGTCTACTTCCTTATCAAAGGTTAATGATACCACAAATTCACATTTTTACACCGAAATTGTCAAAAAAAAATCCATAAGTCCTGAACTAACCTTTTTCAGTCTGTTCATATCTAAGGGAAATCACGTAGGAATCAAATACCTGAGGAATCAACTTCCACGTGACCTCAAGAAATCAACGATCATTGCTGAGCTGAATATGGTAAAATGAAGGTTTTCATGAGGGCTGAGGGTGTTTAGCCCTTATGAAAGGGCTAAACACCCTCAGGTTTTTAAAAGGTTTTAAAAGGTTGATTATTTTAGGAGGCTTCTCCTCTATGTTGTTAATAGATTTTGATGTTTAATATGCTTGCAGATGAAGGAGCTGAAACATGAGAACTTGGTGCAGTTTTTTGGGGTGTGTAATGAACCACCTAATATCTGCATTGTCATACAATACTGCAAGAAAGGAAGCCTAAAGGTAAACATTTCATTTTAACTAGCCTTTGTTTTTTTAATCTTACATGCTATAACACCACATACGAATAAAATCTAGCAGTCACCACTGCTGTTCCGTGACTACTGGCTTGGATTATGTATTTTCTATTGAATGCGATGTAAAGCAGATCCCACTCAAGCCATCTGGGTTTTTTTTTCTTTTCTCAATGTCAGGATGTTCTCAGGAACAGTGAAATAGAGCTGGATTGGATGTTTAAACTGTCCTTTGCCTACGACATTGTCAATGTGAGTAGAAACCAATTTACAGAAATATTCAGAACAATCTTTTATTGATTAATCTCTCCAAGGCAGCTTCCTGGCACCTTTATTCTTGAAAGTGTGTCAGTGCAAACTATTTGTTCAGTCCACTCTCTGCCTTAATGAGGTCTTATTTATTTTTATTAATAGAATATACTGAATACGCTGACGCATGTGGTAAGCATCTGCACTGTCGACTGCTGTGCTCTTGTTCTCTTTCAGGGTATGGAGTACATACACAGGAGCAGCCTGAAATCTCACGGCAATCTGAAACCAACCACGTGTTTAGTGGACAGTCGGCTGCAGGTCAAGCTCTCAGGCTTCGGCCTCTGGGAGTTCAAACATGGCACCCAACACAGACTCATCACACTCGAGAATCCCAAATATGAAGGTTTGTACTTTCTAGTGTGTGTGTGTGTGTGTGTGTGTGTGTTTGTGTATGTGTGTGTGTGTGTTTGTGTGTGTGTGTGTGTGTGTGTGTGTGTGTGTGTACATATACAAATACATATATGAAATGAAAAGGAAGACATAATTTATAAGCACATCAAGAAAATGTATGATGAGCCTTTCAACTTTCTCTTATTTTTCAGAGATGTTTTGGACCGCTCCAGAGCTTTTGAGGGAAGTGTGCCTTCCATACAATGGAACTCAAAAGGGAGACGTGTTCAGCTTTGCTATAATCATGCGAGAGCTGATCTACAGCACAGAAGTGGGCCCCTACCACGACATACAGCTGGAACCAAAAGGTAATGCCTGATTTCCTTCTGCATACTTATACCAAGGTCTGGATACTTCCACTGAGAGTTCTGATGAGAAGTACTTTTTCACCCAACAAACTGAACCCTCAGAGGTCAAAGTTACCAACAGAAACATCAAAATAATGCTGTAACATTATATCACTCATTTCCCGGTTGTAGTGTTTTGAAACAAGTGAAAAAGGCTGTCAAAGGATCAGACGGCAAAGTCAAAGTCAACTTGTCATTTAACTACAGAAGAGCAGAAACCCATGCAAAAATAAAATACAATACACCCAGACAACTATGCAAAAAACAATCCTAAAAATTGTTCATTTACAGAATTGACCACTTACCCAATACATGTTTGGAGTCCAAATTCGTCACCCAAGTATCTGAAATTGTTTTTGTAAAACATCGCCAAAACATCTCTCAGCCTGCTCAACCCGCATCCAGCTCTTTAGAAATTGCGCAGATCTGTTAATAATATTTAGGAAACAGTCCTCTAACTTCACAACAGTTTTTGAATACAAGCTGCATTGTTGTCTGAATCGACAGCCTATTGAGGTGAAGTTTCGTTCATTTTTGTAGCTCACAGTAAGTCATACTTTATCCTAAACCACATTCCCAGGTCACCTTAATTAAAAGCTGGATGTGGTTTGAGCAGGTTCAAGGCCTGTATTTTTACAAAAACTTTTTACAAAACTATTTGGGTGACTACTGTGGTGTAGTGTTTCTCATCAATGGCCTTGCTGCTACAGTTCAAAATTTAAAAAAAAGCAACATTTAGACACTAAACATGTCTTGGCTGATTGACTACATCAAGGGTAAACAGAACGTTTTGTCGATTAGATTTTTTACGGAACTATTCCGGTGGGGTTGATGAAAGAAGCAGACCAATTGTCGGTCCAATGTCTGATGTGTGTTTATTTTTCGTGCACTTATTACGCGCACATCATTATTAATAGTCCTTATCAGTACATCGACAGACATCATCAAAAGCTGCAGACAATGTGTACAGATTACATGCACTGTGCTTATAAAACGAGTGAGGTACAGACATGCAATTGATACCACATTTGCGTTTCTATTATGATAAGAGTGTATTAAAAGTCATTGCCTTGCATTCAGCCTTGTTTGCAGAAAGAAAAATATCCCTTATATTTTGCTATTATTTTTGTGGAATATTTTTGGACATTTAAAAGCATGAATAGACTGTTTAACAAAACAACAGTAATAACAGTCGTAAAGGTTAATGCTATGGCAAAATGGTAGAAGTCCCTAGAGGTCACACAGCTAGATAATAGCAATGACACTGAATTTGTTACTGACTTAGTTTCTATTGTATGTATTAATACATTAATGTATACAATAGAAATTATTATGTATTTATATTTTGGCCAGAAATCATCAAACAGCTGAGGACCCCTCTAGCAGGTGAGCCCCTCCGACCGACTCTGTGTGCTCAAGTATGTGATGAAGCTCTTATTACTTTGCTGAATGCTTGCTGGAGTGAAAACCCAGACCAGAGACCCCCATTCAGCTCCATCAGGAGAGGCCTACGGGACATCAGCCCTGACAGGTCACAAACATGACATTCACCTATTCTACTCCAATTCACCAGTGAATGTGTATAACAACAGCTTATATCTCAGATAGGTGTAAAGTATTAGTATAAAGGAACTCGGCTTGGTTAGGACCATTTCTATCGGTCCATTTGTCATGAAATGTTCAAGGGCATGTATTAAGGGCAACAGTACATTTGCTACATTAGAGGATGAATTCTGAATTTGTTTTTTTGGGTTTTTTTTTTTTTTTTTACATATTTTTAGCCATGCTAACATCTTGGACAACATGGTGAACAAGCTAGAGAAGTATGCCAATCACTTAGAGGAAGTGGTAGAGGAGCGGACCACTCAGCTCACTGTGGAAAAGAGCAGAGCAGATAAACTTCTTTCCAGTATGCTGCCCAGGTAATACAGACATGATCTAATTTTTTTTAAATCTGCCTTTTCAGAGGCTCCGCTTTTTGCTTTTATGAATTGCTATGGATTGCTATAATAATTACATTTAAATCTGTGATTCTTGCAGATACATAGCAGAGCAACTAATGGCAGGCAAGTCAGTGGAGCCCAGGAGTTATGACATAGTGACCATCTTTTTCTCCGACATAGTGGGCTTCACCAGCATGTGTGCAAAGAGCTCAGCCCTGGAGGTGGTGACAGTCCTTAATGACCTCTACAGCCTCTTCGACGAGATCATCAAACTCTATGATGTCTACAAGGTTGGCTATAAATGGCAATTTGCATTGGCCCATGCAAGTCATATTATACAGAGGGATTTGGTAGAGAATGTGTAAATATGCATTCAGTGTTGAGCCCGAAGCAGCATGTTTAGTGTAAAATGTATGAAAATAACACAAGAACGATCTGTTGTGTAAGGTGGAAACTATAGGAGACGCATATATGGTTGCGAGTGGGCTGCCTATAGCCAACGGTGACAGACATGCAGAAGACATCTCCATTATGGCGCTCCATTTCCTCAATGCCATTAAAAGATTCCGAATCAGACACCTGCCCAATGAGAAGCTGGCCTTACGGATTGGGATCAACTCTGGTATTATGAACATGCTTCACAAAATGACAACAGTTTAAAAAAAAGAATCTGTATAATTTCAATAGTCTTTTGTAAGTCAGAATGGTTTAATGTGAAATGGTGCATCATAGAGAAATTGTCCTGTTTAGATTTCTTGAAAGTAGTGGTGATGATCTCCAAAATGACCAGTGAAAACACACCTCTCCCCATGCCTTGCAAAAAAAAAGTAAAAAAAAAAAAATAATAATAATGTAAAAAATATTGATGACATGGGGGCCGGGAGGGAGCAGTCACTGAAAAAAAGAATGGTAAGGAAGAAAAGGGCCTTAACAGAAAGTGGTGGGGACATGTCTCCCAGCATCCCCAGTGTACGTTCACAGCCATTTCATGGAACAGGCTTCATGTAACAGGTTAGCTTTTAGAAGTGTTAAATGTTGCAGACATCTGGTTACTATCTTCACTATAATGAACTATTCTGTTTTTGAGTTTGAATGCCACATTCCACATGTATACACAGAAATGTTGAAATTTTAGTGGAATTCCTCTTTAAAGTGATAATCAGGCAATAAAATTGACCTCAGAAATAAAGTAAAGTGACCCCTTATAGCAGGGGTGTGGAACTCCGGTCCTGGAGGGCCGTGGTCCAGCACGTTTTGGTGATTTCCCTGCTCAGAAACACCCGGTTCACGTTGCCAGTTAATTGTCAGGTTTAGTGAATGTGTTGGAGGAGGAGAACCATCAAACCGTGCTGGACACCGGCCCTCCAGGACCGGAGCTTGACACCCCTGCCTTGTAGTAACACACCACAGCACACAGTGTGAAGAGTGTGAAAATCTCTGTATTTAACCCATTCACCACGTGAAGCAGTGGCCAGCCCCCAACAGGAGCGCCCGAGGAGCAGTGTCTGGTTACGATACCTTACTCAAGAGTATCTCAGTGGTATCACTGGCAGGCCTGGGATTCAAACCCACGACCTTCTAATCGCAGGGGCAACTCCCTAACCACTAGGCCACCAGCTGCCCCAAATATAGACGAGTTTAAAGTGTCTGTAACGGAGCTACCAGGTTAATGTGGCAAACATGTAAATCCAGCCGTGGGCTACAGATCGCAGGCTCCTGAACACACCTGCTTCTAAAAAAGGAAAATTATACTAATCTGACTAATCTGAACTGGCCAACCAATCATTTCATCTCTTTACAGACAATATGTGCAGCTGACATTGTAAATCCCCACCTACAGGTCCTGTGGTGGCTGGTGTGGTGGGCACTACAATGCCCCGCTACTGCTTGTTTGGAGACACAGTGAACACTGCCTCCAGGATGGAAAGCAACAGTTTGCGTAAGCACCTCAGTGGATCTTTACTTTAAATTGGGTTTCAGATGTCTATAAAATCACCATGGGCATACAATAAACAAGCACACATGAGCTCCCTTTGCTCAATGATGAATTCTGACTTGCTTGCAGCACTCAGGATTCATATCTCTCAGAGCACCGCTGATATTCTCTTGAAGATTGGCTCTTATGAACTCGAGGAGAGGGGAGAGGTCGAGTTGAAGGTATACACTTCATTACTGGGGTTTTTTTTTTTTGATGGTGTTTTTTTGTGTGTCTCTGAATTTTTCTCTTTGTTACTACTCTCACAAGGGAAAGGGGCTTCAGAAGACATACTGGTTGAACAGTAAAGTGGGTTTGAAGTTTCCTCCTACACCACAGCACCACGATTCAGGAACGTGCCCAGGACCAGCAGCAGAGGTAAAGATATGCTCATCTCCTTTTGACAGTCTCACTGTACTTTACCAACAAAGGAGAAGCAGGACTGGCTGATTTAGATTCAGCTCTGCAAATTCAGAACAGGACTTTAGCTCAGGGGGAGAAGTTGGTAGGCTCTGCATAAATCTGTTTGAAACATGAACTCACCCCTGTGTTGTCCTGATTCTTTATTACATAGCGCAGGGAGCCCACAAAAAATCAGCAAAACATTCATGGCTGTCCTGAAGAAACAAACCTCTCCCTTTTGTTGTATTTTTTGCTGTGCACCATGTGGGCACATGCTTGCTTTTTATTTATTTACTTGTTTGCTTGTTTATTTATTTTCTTTGTGGATTGGGGGAGCTGTGGGGGCATCATAGGGCCCCCATTCCATTGTCATATGCTTATGTTCGATTCTATGCTATTGTGTTCGATCCTATTGTGCTTTATTCTATTGTGTTCTATTTTTGATCAATGAATAAAAACTGCAGTACTGTATATACCAAGTCTAAATATACCAATAACCACCACAGTGATAAAAAAAATACCTCATTTTAATGTCAGTAACCGTTTCGTTAATGACGTAAATTAACACAGTCTCTCGAGGCCATGAGGTTTTTGTTCTCACTACATTTTAATGTATAACGGGTTCCTACTGCACCTACAGTCGTAAACGAAATTATTCACACCCCTGGCAAATTTTGACTTAGTCACTTTTATTCAACAAGCAAGTTTCTTCTTGATTGGAAATGACACAGGCGTCTCCCAGAAGATAATAAGACGATGTAC
>JBBIGA010000106.1:35109515-35123932 GCA_037576975.1 Alestes dentex | reverse complement strand
TGATGCCTCTTGTACATCGTCTTATTATCTTCTGGGAGGCGCCTGTGTCATTTCCAATCAAGAAGAAACTTGCTTGTAACTAAGCCAAAATTACGAAGTCAAAATTTGCCAGGGGTATGAATAATTTCGTTTACGACTGTATGTCCTACAAAAAGATCCAGATAAGATAAAGAGTAAGTCTGGGGAGGGGGTGGCTCTTTCCTGAACCAGTGGACGGAGTGAGGGTGTGGAAAAATGCAGCATTACTTAGTAGCTGAAATTCAAACAAAACCTTGTTTTCTGAGCTGTTACTGACATGCTTACTCTGTTTAGATATTTCAGCAGGAGACAGATAAATCAAACCAATCCACCAATGATACGGAGAGTAAAGAGAGAGGATGGACATACAGGACTCAGACCATGGGTAAAATGCCCGGCCTTCACACACTGACTGTTCCTGACATTTAGAGACCACGCTGAAAACCTACCTCCATTTTTCTATGTTCCTTTGTGCAAAAAGAATTGAGACACAGAACTGTTCTACGTCATTTTTACTGAAGTTACAAATATCTTTACACAGGATTTCTAAACAAACCAAAACAGAATGTGTTTTCTCTCGTCCATATCTGTGACACTACTGCCTTTACCTATGTAACTATGTTTCACTGATGTGGTTCAAGTGTACAAGGGTGCTAAAAAAAGAGAAACAATTCAAGATGTAAGCAAGTGTTTAAGAGGAATGTGTATTACACTCCCTGAGACCCTTGTATGGCTGTTCTGTGTGTGTGTGTGTGTGTGTGTGTGTGTGTGCGTGTGTGTGTGCATGTGTGTGTGCATGCTTAATTGCAAATGTGTTTTCACTGGGTTTTTTTAATGTATTTCATACCCACCCACACTAACCATCTTTTACAAACTGGTGTAACCTAGAACTGTATGCAGTAGAATAATACACAGCATGCATAGAAATGTGCCTGTGAAACAGAGAAAAAAATCACTGGTCAAGTTTCCAAGAACAGGCAATTTGCTTGAGATGAATATGATATTTCACTGAAATCCACGGGTATACATTTGTAAACGATAACGTAAAATTTAAAACCTTAAAACCATCATTTGTATGTCTTTTTAACATATTAAAAATATATAGTTAAGTGTCTTAAATATGCCATAACATTTGCACAAGTCACATTTGTTTGAACATGTTACATTCAAATACCACATTACGTGTAAGATGGGCCAAACATTTGGATATGACCTCATATTTCAGAAATGCTATCTTTACAAAAGAAGGAAAACACGTATTTTGGACCAACTCTATTGAGACGTGTGTTATGAGTGCATTCATCTTGATGTGTTTATACAATCCAATGCAAAGAGCCACTGGTATAAAATAAATTCATATCATAGACAAAACAGAATTATGAGGTTTAGACAGCGATGATAGAAGGGTTTATATGTGTGTAAACGATGGAATATATTCAATTCTGCTTGCATTAAGGACTCATTTGTTACAATACTGTTTTTATCAGACTTTTAAAAGAGTAAGACACAGGACTATAATGAGGAATTTCTGTATTTCTTGACAAAGTAAAAAATTACCTGCAAGATGTGTATAACTGGAGGAATGTTGAGCTGCAAGTAACCAGATTTAAAGAATAGTGAGTCAGTTACGCAGCAAAAACAGCTGCATATTCGCAACATTAGGAAAAACTGCTACCTCTGATTTGAAACTCCATTGTTAAAATGCCTCCACTTGGATCTGGTTCCACTTTGGCTCTCCTCAATGTACATGGAGTCTTTACGGGGATTAAACGATAGGGTTTTAGGGTCTTGCTGTTGGAAAACACTGACGCTCTGAAGTCGTACAATCACTGCATGTGGATGGTCACACTTACCGGCTGACAGAAGAGTTTCTCACCATCACACACCTGAACCTCACAGTGAAGCCAGACGGTGGAAACCTTCTCTAATCGTTGAAAGCGGAACGAATTGAACTTGAACATGGAGCGACTGTCTTTGGCATTCTCAAAAATGGTCACTGTATTATCTGATGAGCAGCTGGGATCAAAGAACACGAGCTGAACCGCATACAGTATATACACATTCACTCTCTACATCAGAACTACAGAGAACAGGCTGGATTAAACACAGACCTACCTGTTGACAATTAAACTCCATCTCTTCCTATCTGTCGAATATGGAGTCGGTGTCGCCCAGCAATTTGTTATAACCACCTTAAACCTGAGAAAAGAGATGGAGATTTTGGCTCAGTATAGCACATTTGTAAGAATGTACAATAAGAAAGAATGAAAAAAAGGTTTACTGTGTGCAGTTGATAGTGAGGTGAGGACAAACCTGTTACTCAGTCCTTTGGCCTCAATTCCAATAAAAACCTCAGAGCCAATTTCCGATGTATCAATCACATATGGAGCATCTTTCGCATACAGGAACTTTGAATTCTATAAGTCGTACGGAGGAATATAAATTTACATTTGCAAACAGGACACTCACACAACCTTAAAGATTTTACCTGGAAGCAGCTTTGTACTGCTGTAGGTATACAATATTGGTTTGCCTATGAAAGTACAGTTAACCTAAAAAACAGTTACACATACAAACCATAGCACAGCAAGAAAGGCCACACATCAAGGAAAACAGTGTGATTTAGCGTGAAAGCATTAATTTTAAAAATGTTCTGTTCACTCCCCCGTACAAACAGTGCAGATATTAAAACTAAGCTGGCTTTACATAGATCTACAGGTTCACTATAAAACAGTTGGCCAGGCAGTCATACTGAAGTCATGTTTTAAACTGGTTTGCTTTTGGAATGAGGTTAGCCAATCAGAGGTCTTTTACAAAAATCAGTCTTAAAGGCACAGTAACAAAGACAGGCTGTTTAATTCTGTGGGAGAAAAAAAAGGAGTAAATTGGCATGTAAACACACAAACCTGTACACCTGTACCACACAATGCCTCTATACACTTTTCACCACTGATCCCCTCAACGGACACATTTGAAACACCAACAGTTTTTGAGAAAAGTCGCAGTACTCACTGTGAACACGTTCATAGACAACTGAGACTTAAAAGAACCTAAACTCCCGTTGTTCACATAAACTGTCGCCACTCTGGAAAAAGCAGAGGGTTTAGTAAAAAGGCTGCAAGTCATTGGTCAGAATGCATTCTAATACGTACTGCTGCTGAAAGGGTAGTCAATGTAACAGGGTCTACCTCTGGCTGAAGACTGCGTTGTTCACCAGGTAAGCCGCCTTGTACGTGCAGCTGAAGGTGTAGTTCACTGGCTGGTTCCGCACTGTGACTGACGAGTCATTGGAGACTATTGAGTTGTAGAAAATGTACCTTGGGTCTTTGCCTCCAACGTACTGGTGAGAAAAGAAGAACAACTGAAATCAGCGTTATGTGGCCGGGCCGATTTGGATTCTTTTGGGCACAATTTACATCATGCTTTCACTGTCCCTGTCCATGCTCTGTGGTTGAATAGCCGAGAAGAAAAGCCCTTAAGATGAGAGCCATTGATGAAACTGCTGAACAATAATTACAGTCACTTTAAAAACTGTAGTCACTTTTAACTCACCCTCTGTCCATACAGGAATGTAAATATGCACGTACACACTACACTCTCTTGCATTAGCAACGTTTTATAAATACTCACAAATTTTGAACACTGTTTATTCTTATTCTTTTACTATTTATTTATTATTTACGAATATTTCGTTTTTATTTCTACTTTTTTTCTACTGCAAACATGAGGGGGATCCGAGTCCAAGAATTGTATTTCTGGTAATGATGGTCCATTATTATCTGTACATGACAAACTTGAAAAAGTCCTACCTCAGACAGGGTCCCACAGTACGAGTGGTTTTTGGGAGTAAGGTCAGGGATTGTGAAGCGGTAGAAGCCAGGAGTGTTAATCCCTGTGTAACACACACCTCCCAGAGACAACTGCCCTATCTCCCACCCGTACGGGCACTCAGGCACATTTGCAATGATGGCGTTTGGAAAACAGGAAACCATGACATAATCTAAAAAAGCCAGAAAAAAAAACACAGCATGCTAATATTTTCATGCAGATTTCGAAGTGGAGTAAAGCTATTAAACCCATGTTTTTATGTGAAAAATGTATTGGTGGTCTGACAGTTACCAGCTTTTTGAGGAGCACAGGCCCACGACACTGGGAGAAGAAAGAAAAGAGCACCAACAGCAGCCATGTCCTACACCAGAGGAGGAGTCAGCAATTAGCAGATTTAATAGTAGAAAGCGGTCATTTTTGGATTCTGAAGATAGTGGTTTGAAGTTTACAACCTTTAGTTTATAAACCAATGAATACTTTCAGTGTAATTGCCATCCATGGAAACATAAACTATGGTTGCCAGCATCACAACTATGTAATGGAATGGAGGAAAAACGAAGAGTACAGTACCAGAGCTGGAGTTTCGCTTGGTTATCTACCAGATGGTCATGGTCTTGGTGCAGTGGCTGGTTAGCGGTAGCTGAGCACAGGTTTCAGGTAGAGTTCTTCTATTCCAGCGGAGGGGCCGTTTTATATTTCTACTAGAAGGCCCTAACCCCCCTCTATTTGCCTGTCTGCCAGTCTGGCGAGGCCATTTGTTGATAGCATTGTGAACCACAGCACAAAAGCTTTCAGTGCTTGCCAGACATTGACTTTTAAATTAACACCATCTCAGGGGAGGGCCATTTTCTCAGCAGTGACACACCTGTTCCTTCATACCCCCTTTTTAATAGAAAAATGGTTCCAACTCAACACGTAGATACTTGATTCTAAGCCATCTATAGAACATCATTTCCAGAAGACCACACAAGTTTCAAACCAATAAAGGTCTAGGAAAGGATGCTGTGTTTTGCAGGTAAGGGAGAGTACAGCTGGGATCCTTTCACACTCAGGCTTTGTTACATAATGGCTTCAGTCAGGTTGAGGAACAGGTGCGCCAGTGCACTCTTAATGCATCCCACCCGCTCTGCTGTTGTGTCTTGGAATTTAAGGACTACGGTGTCATCAAGGTCACTCTTATTCAGCTCTGGAGAAATAAAAGGATGTGGGTAATTACTGAAGGCATTACAAGCGCTCCATCAGCAATCTCCTGGGTTTTTATCTTTAAGAGATGAGCTGGACTAAGTACCGTTGAGCTAAATAGACCTGCGGTGACAGTACCACCTTTGTCCTTCAGTGGTGGACATGGGTAGATAAAAGGATCTCTAGTTTAAAACTACACAAGCGTGGTAGTTTTCTCCCTATAGGAGCTGTGCATTTTAAATTCTTAAGGGAAAACCCCAGTGTTTTTCAACCTAATCCACACCTGCCATAACTGTAGCATTTGGGTAATTACCATGGACAATTGTGAAATAAAGAAGAGAAAAACCACACTTATAATCAATCAGTCAGTATCAGTGAGCATGTGCTTTGGCAGTGCAACAGACTGGTTGAAAAATCCCGGAAAACACTGGTAGAAGGCCTTCACAGCATTTTAAATAAACGGTAATGTTTGTCAGATAAGAACTCTAAAAGATGCAGTTTACAGATGTAAAGAAAGTTATTCAGAGGGATTTCATGTGAAATGGACATTGTAGAAAACAAAAAATAAATGCGCTCACAGAAGTGGTTATGGGACCTAGATGGCCAGAACGTTAAATGCCTCTAAAATCAGCCTCACAAGTCATTACACAAAACAAATGAACATGTGATCTGTTCTATGATAAGCTTTTGGTCTTGGTATTATTGAAATACATGCAAGGTGGAATGGAACTATTTACCACTATTACCCATTATCAACATTTTATATGTACAATTTTGATTGGATAGAAACTAAAATAGCTACACTGCGATCCCTGGTACCACCACTGTAAAGAAATCTGAGTTGGTCATTTTACATTAAAACTGCTCTGAATGACTTTGATTACATCTCAACAATTGAAGTACGTGGAGTACAACAATTAAAAGAATATTATACAAGCTCCACTATCCAACAATGATATTCATCTGTCCATTTTTTGTGGCAACTAGTCCCAGATAAAGTAAATAACAAAGATGAAAATGGTGAAACATCGAGAATGTATAGGTGGCACACTTAGATACAGGTGCTGATAAGCCAGGAAGGCTGGAGTCAGGGACCAGACAAGAGCCTGACATGATAGAGATGTGCCATTCACAGAGATTGTGTTTCAGCCTCAGAAGAGTCCAGGCACTGTGAGAGCAGCACCATTTATCTTCAGCCTGTTTATCTCTTGTGCATTTGAGGACAGAATAGTATCCTCACTTACCCTTCTCGGTATGTGTAGGACTGATGAACGCACTAGATCCATCAGGTCTGTATTGCCACACGCATAACTATGGTTAATCCATATTAAACATTAGAAATGTCTCCGCGAACACATTTTTTTGCATGAGACTAAATACAGGTTGTTTCAAAACAAAGGTTATTTATGAGCACATTAATACATATGGGCACATGAACTTTTTTTTTTTTCATAGGTGTAAGTATTGAACTGAACAGCTTTGCCTTCGTTTTTAAGCACTGCTGACAATATTTCTCCTCATTTCCAAGTAAAAATATTGTTCTTTAAAGCATAATTTTAAAGGAAATAACACTACATCAAAATAAAAGAAATGATGCCGTGTTTATAGAACTTGAATAATTAAAAAAAAACAAATCTCTTGTCCAAACAAAATGGCAATAATGACCTTTGACGTACTTCTAGTAGTGTTTTGCCATCCAACCGGTCACCTTGCAACAGAAGAAAACTCTGATGCAGAATACAAATGCAAAATGAGTTTAAAGACATGTTACTATTTGCCTATAAGAATAACTGGAAAAATATGTAACTCTCATAACACGCTTTGCAGCACTGCTGTGTAACAAGCAGTTCGAAAAAGGAGAGCTACCTGTGAAATGTGAACATACTTCTTTGCACATCTTCCTCTCCTTAGGCTTCTGCTGGATCAACATGGGAAACCCCAGTCTGGCTTAATGACGACCCACACTACTGATGTAAAATGATAGCTTTGTGCAGATAGCCCAAGCACAGATATCCTCCACGATACAGCTCAGAGCACAGCAAAGAGTGCTCTTACAGGTGCTCGGGAAGGCATTACCATGAGAATGGAGGGAACCACTGTGATGTATTAGAGTTCAGTGCCTGGGAGAAAACTATGGCAGATACAAATCAACTCTAAGGTCTCGAGCTCAGGGACAGCTAACATTACAGCACGCATCAAGACGAAGATTGAGAGACTTCCAAACGTTCAGACTGCCATGTGATTTCAGTATATTACGTAATACTAGAATGCTTATTTGTAGGGGGGGGGGGGGGTTTACTGGTCTGGATCCGACTGAAAAAAAGAACTCCCTGTATTTGTTGAGGAAATAAATTGTTATTTACGTCGTGCTAAATTTACTAAGAATCTGTTAGTGTAGAAATGTTTCAGTCAGGTTATAATGCTGCTGTTCTGACACACTCCGTGTGAGCACAGAGGGGTCAGTGAGCTCAGATGTGGTCTAGTTACAACTGAAATGTATTTTGCTTGCTTTGATGATGTTGTGTGTTGTGGTCGCGTGTTTTACACTATACCGTCAGTGTGAAGCCCCAAACAACAGAACCCACATCCTCCTTCTTCATCTGGGGAGGGCACGCACCTGATTAGCATCCAAATAATTTTTTTGTTTGTTTGTTTTTATTTTTCTACCCAGCTTTTCTTTGAGGTAAACAATAAATGATGGCACAAAAAAAAGTGGTCTTGCTTTTTTCATTAGTCCAAACTGTAAAACCTTTCACTTTGCAGTCACAGTATAGTCTTATAATTGGATCCAAATATGCAATATGCAGTGGTGAAAATTCAGTTTACTAAAGACTGGTTTGATAAGATGTTGAAAATAACAGACGTAATTATTTCTGGCAGTTTGGTTACTTTGCCTAGAAACCTTCATCCCATATTTATGGCGCATTTTCTAGTGATGATGTCTTAGCACCTTCAGAGACATTCCTTATTTGACTGTTATGAGAGTTGGGGTGGCAAAAAAATCCTTTTTCATGTTCGATACCAATACCGGCACCACAAGTGTCTGTCAATTGCAATACCAATCCAATACTGTCCTTTTCCCAGTCTTCAATGACTAAGCTGTTAATAAACAAACAAACAAACAAACAAAAATCTATTCTGGCTGCACTTCAAACAGAATCTTGAATCCAAAAGGGCTCCCTGCTTCTTCTAGAAGGTGCTATGTCAGTTACAAAATTCAGGTTTCAACCTCCATATTCTGCAATTCTGCATTCATGGCTGAATCTCCAATGGCCTGTTGTTTGAGATATTATACACTGTTGGGGTGCAGAAGCCTGTATTTTAATCCTGTATGGTGCACTGGTTGAATGTACAGTCCTGGTGTGTCTCTGGGCTACCACACACCCACTTCACACTGGGCTGATGAGTTGAGCAAGTGTGTGCCAACCCAGTGATACCAATCTGTCTTTTTCCTTCTCTTCAATGACTACACAGTTAACAATAAAGAGACAGTATTACATTTACATCTACGGCATTTAGCTGACGCTCTTTTCCAGAGCGACGAACATCAGTGCTCAAGTAGTCCACATCTGTTATTTAACCTGTAAAGCTAAACTTAAATCAACGTCCGCTATTCAACCAAATCACTGCAAACTTACGGTAGATTTATTAGATATCGAGATATTATACACTGATTGGGTGCAGAAGCCTGTGTGTTTATCCCTGTATCGTGCACTGTGGCGTCCCCTTGTGGTCACCGTAAGTCGTGCAGCAGAGGGGTCACCCTGTCTGTGTGCTCTCAGTGGGAGTGAATGAAGGAGAGAGAGAGGAGCTGTGAACAGCTGGCTGTCTGAAGGACGAGATCGAATGAAAGCAGGGCTGCTTCAATAGAGATGTCAGCATCAGAAGACCTTTTTCACGGTAACATCTACTACATTTATTCCTCGTTTGTTACTGCACGTGAGCATGCAGGCCAGTGGTTTTAGCAAGAGAGCAAAAAGCCCATCCTAGCTAAGCTAGCTGTGCTTGTGGACCTGGTTTGCCTTTGTGGCTCTGCTTTACAATTATTCTCGAGCATTGAATTGGATTTGGCTCCACCATGGACAACCATGTGCTCCTACTACTTGTGGATGGGGTCCATCCATCCATCTGTCCATCCATCCAACCACTGACACCAGAAGCAATGATGAATAAATTGACATTTATTTTGAATTTATCATGCATATATGTTCTTGAGTTCTCTTCAACCTTTGATATTAGTTAAATAGAGATGTCCACCACACTGATCCAGTGTCTGCTCATCTGCTGTTAAGAGATATCCTCCTTTCCTGGAGCTGGCTAGCATTAGCTGTTAGCGTTAGCCCGGTCGAACGACCAAAACACAGCCCTAGAGAAGAAAGGGGGACACAGCTGTCAGTTGGTACTACACACCAGGTTTCACCCACCTTCTATCATATTTTTGTGCAGACTCTCGAAAGCTTACTCAGCCGGACTATAGAGGAAAACGAGTTTACCGGCAGGCTAACCGGTTAGCACTGTATGAGTTAGCCAGCTAACTAGTTTTGGACATTTGAAAGGAAAGCGTTGTAAAATGAAGGCACATTCATTATGTTGAGAGTCATTCACGCTATTTTTGTCATGTGTAATGTGTATCAATGACAAAAAGAGGCTTTAATGGATATCCACGTGGTTTTAGGTCTGGTTAACCCTTTGGCATCCAAGGACCGGATTCAGCTGGTCATGAAAATGTGAAAAATGTTACAGAACTTGTTCTGACAGGTAGAACCAGACTAGAGAGGTGAGATTTCATGGCTATGAACTGATTTAACAGTGAATTCTGGAATTGTTGATTTGTTAAAATAAGATAAGATAACCCTTTATCAAGTAAAGTCAAGGAAGTTTTATTGTCATTTCAACCAAATACAGAGTTCAGTGTGAAACGAAACATCAAGTGCAACTGACAATAGTTACAGTCTCGATGAATGCAAGCAAGTGGAGCATAACCAATAGAATATAAATCTATACAACTTAACTGTATCATATTAAAAATATGTATCATATATAGACATTTGTGTGAATGCAAATGTATAAATCTGTATCGATGAAGCTATATAAATATATGTATGTATGTACATACTGGATATATGTATGTATATTTGTACATAGTGAATATATATACAGGTACACACTGGAGTGTCCCCTGTTGTTTGGTAGAAGCAGACATGGGCAAAAACAGTAATAATGGAACAGTAAATATACAGAAACTGTAATAATACAACAGTGAAAATACAATCACAGTAATAATCTGTGGTCCCTTGTGCATTTGTCCTGGTAGATGTAATATCATTAATCATTTTGAGAAGAATTGATTGGATGTCTGTTTAGTCACGCTCACAAAATGTGACCATTTGAACAAATAAAAGGAAAGGATCTAAACATAAAGTCAAATACACAACAATAGCTACAGTACTGGATGAATGCGGTATTTTGACAGGTATGCAGAAAAAAACAAAAACAGCGGAAAAACCGTCTCACTGTTTAAAACAAAGTTCTAAATGCAAATGTAGATTAATGCTAGTTTCTACTCGCTGTTCTTATGTTAAACTTAGGCGACATGGAGCTTCTGTTTTCATCACATGATCTCACCAGCTTCACTTTTCTATGATATTTGAGGCTTAATTTCCTGCAGAATCAAGCCCAATATCCAGTCAAAGCTTTTCTGCTGGCACCGGCCCAACAGTGTTACTCAAATCAATTCATCTTTATTTATATAGTAACAACAGGTGTCACCCAAAGCGCGGCACAATAAAATCAGCTAAAATAAGAATTTAGGAAATAAAAGTAAAGTAACTTAACATATCGTCAAATACAATAAATAACTAACAGCAATAAAACGAGTTGTCTTCAAAACATCTCGAATGCTTGAGAAAATAAATGGGCTAAAATTGGTTTTTAAGTTTGACTTCAAATGTTCTGTTCTGGGGTTATGACTCAGTCTCAGATGGTGCTGTCTCTGATAGTAGGGGGTCTCTACAGTCCTTATTCAGTCTCAGAGTCCCGTGACCAGTCCTGACGA
This sequence comes from Alestes dentex, assembly GCA_037576975.1. Taxonomy (NCBI): domain Eukaryota; kingdom Metazoa; phylum Chordata; class Actinopteri; order Characiformes; family Alestidae; genus Alestes; species Alestes dentex. Next base: position 35,112,849 of record JBBIGA010000106.1, on the reverse strand, counting down.
ACAGATTGCTGGATGGATTAGCCCACTGGCCCACTATGCTGGAGGATTTGGACAGATCAGTAGATTATGTTTGTCAGCCAGCAAACAAAACCTTAACACTGCATGCTTATTTTGGCAACCGGATTTAAAGTCACATCCCTGTAGAACCCCATAATTGCTGGTGTGTTTCAGTGGTGTAAATCTCTCCTGAGTGGAAAGCTGGTTGCTTGGTTTCTTAGTTTATGGGAGTTGCTGAGGAGAAGAAGGGTAAGTATACATGATGCATGTTTAGACTCCCTGAGGGCTCAGGTGGACTCAGTAGAAACTGAAGCAAGTTTTCTTGGCTCCAGAGCTCCAGTCTGCCTTGTGTTGCTGGTGGTAAACCTGATTAGAGTTGCTGTCCGAGTACGCTCCGGCCATTAATCATCCTGGCTGTCCTCTCGGTGTCCTTTACCACGGCCTCTGACACTCAGCCAGGTTCCAAAAAACATTTATCCCCCACATCCCCAACCCTTTTTTGCATCTCATCAGTGTGCCAGTCACCCATTGGCAGAAAACGCATCAGACAATGTAGGCGCGTTCAAGAGTTCATTGAACTTTCATTTAGCCACAGTGATGTGGTAAAGTGCACCCCTCACGCCAGCCTCACTCTGCGCTTGCTTCTCGTCTTGCTCCGAGCTGTTGTTCCTGCATGGAGGAGATTACATCCACTATGACCTAGTTAGGGTCTAATTACAATAAGCAATAGTCTAGACTTAATTACATTGAGCCTACCCAGGAGCTGTTAAATGCATGTGCTTACGTTTCTTTTGTTAATTGCATACTGTCTCTCAGAATTCACTCATGGGACCTCTCTGTAAGTATGTCATCACTGGATTCATTGCATGTTGATTAGCATATGGCTCGGACGGTCCTTTGTCTATGTCCTGCATGTCTGTTAACAGCTTACTGTGCGATGGCAAAGATTAGAGCTTAAAATGTGTCTCTTCCTCAACTAGTGAAACTCAAAACGAATAACATGTCGCGGTTCTCACCCTCCCTCTTTAGGAGCTTTACTGCGCTTATGGCTTGTCAATCTTCTAGTGTGGGTATGAAGATTGTGCACTTGCAAAACCCCAGAGAGAGGTTAAGAGAAGTCTTAATGTCATTGTGCTAAGTAATGAAAGTAGGAACTGAAATTTGTTCTCTAACCAAGCAGGGTTCGGTTGCAGTTGTTGTGCTGATTTATCTTTCTAAATCTATTTCCTAAATCCGCACATGTTTAGTCCTTATCAGTTTTCATTATAAGGTGTTTTGTCTCATGGCCCCTTGGCTTTCTTATTCATTGTCTCTCAGACTATTCTGAGCGTAAATTCATAATGAAGGAAAGTTGCTAAGCACCTCTGAGGGACCCTTGAGTAAGGTACCGTCCCCACACACTGCTCCCCGGGCGCTGTGTTCCTGGCTACCCGCTGCTTCACTTGGTGAATGGGTTAAATGCAGAGGAAGAATTTCATGCCGTTCAAACTGTGTGCTGTGGTGTGTTCACGTATGACAGAATGTTAAAAAAAAAAAAAAAGACAATGCGTCTGAAAGGATGTGCAGCTATCAAGAAACTGTTACTGGCAAAAGAGATACAGTTTACCAGTCTAACAAATAAACATGCTGTGTTCTCAGAACAATGAACCTCCCACCTCAGAGCCCAGACCCTGACGCCATTGATCGTGTTTGGGACTATTTGGATTGTGAGAAGCAGAAAATGCAGCTTCTTAGACTGGACTTTAGACATGTTCTTTAGAAAAACTGAAAGCAAGTCTCCTAAAAAGAACAGAAGCTGCAGTAAAGGCCCAGGGTAGATGGACTAGATAATGTAAAAAATAGATATTAAAGAAACTAATTAACGCTGATTAATGTATATATATTCAAACTGGAAATTAAACTGATAATGGGTGTTCTCTAGCTTTTCAGAAGTAGTGTACATATGCATACATACATGCATAACTTTCCTGTAGTAATATTTTGTAATTGAATCGTCAGAATTAGTGTTACTGTGTTTTTGCTCATCCCTGTCTGTGCTGCGTAGTGAGGTGATGTTCTAATTCATGAATATGATCCTCGTCTGGCTTTGGAAAGTCACAGGCTGTCCTCTATAGACTTGCTGAATCTTTTCTCTCCCACATGACTTCTATAAATACTCATTTGCCTGGACATGAGTGTACTTTCTGTTTCTACCCCTGTTCCCTTTGGTCCCACTGCCACCCGCCCACCGCTTTCACTGGACAGCTGGTTTATTCAGGGTCCGGAGAGGCCTGGAACCGACGAAAGGCTTTAGTTCTATAACCTGACACCGAGAGTGGAGACTCCCGCCCTAAGTTAGCGAATCAGCATAGAGGGATCGTGTAGCTGAGGGTCATCCAGGACGTTATGATAGTGCTGTAGATGTACCTCTGCTGCACGTGAGCTGTCTGAATCATGTGCAGCTGCACCGTAGTGAGGCTCTTTAAGCCAGGGTCATGTTTCAGGTCAGGCTGGGTTTCTTGCTTGTTGTTTCCTAGATCCAACTGGGATGTCAGGAGTTAACGGCTCCATTAAACTTTGAACTTTTGGTAATTCATGTGATTCAGCGTCTTCAATTTTTTCTGCATCTGCAGTGGTTTCCTTTAGCCTTATTTAAAAGATCACAGTATAAGATAACAGAATTATATGTAGTTTCAAACCGTCTTGCATTTAGGGATGCACCTATATTGTGGGTTGATTCTGATATTTATGAAAAAATTACTTCAAATCTGCCAGTGCTGGTTCGTAAATATTTATAAAGTGTGGAAATTTACCACATTGTAATTTAGTTAATTGTTGCCAGTGCAGAGATGATTGTTAGCGTTGTGCATGCCTAATCGGTACATATCATATTGTGTCATTGTACTATGACTAGCATGTTATCTTTTGGCTTGGATGTTAGTTCAGGGTTAACATAGTAGCTTTTGGCTATAGCGGAAGATCAAGTCACTGTACTACACAACTTTTGCTCAGATGTTGTTCTTGCCTGATGTTAAATGGAACCATTATCATAGACATAGAGGCACAGAGGTCTGCACAGGTATGAAATTGAAGCTCAAACATGACCAGTATCTGCGGATTTGAGACCCAACCTGACCTGGTTGACGCTGCACGTGAAACATCGTTCCAAACCTGGTCCGAACTCTGATATTGTGTGTGCCCTCATTAGGATCATGGTGGCATATCTCTAGTAAGACACATTTTCAGCCACTTCTTATATGTGCTGTATCAAAGAATGTATTAAATTGAGGCAACACCACATTGTATCAAATTGAATAATGAATTTTGTGTCATTCCATCCCAGTGCAATAGGCTATTT
>JBBIGA010000106.1:35058465-35078485 GCA_037576975.1 Alestes dentex | reverse complement strand
GAGAGAGAGAGAGAGGGAGAGAGAGAGAGGGAGGGAGAGGGAGAGAGGGAGAGAGAGAGAGAGAGAGAGAGAGAGAGAGGGTGGAGGAAAGTGAGTGATGTGAATAGGAATGTTGGAGACCCATTTGTGTTTGTCCACAGGCAGGATGTTTTCACTGCGACTTTCTCCAGGGCTGGAAAACATGAATTGATCTTATTGTGCCCAGAAGGGAGGGAGATAGAGAGAGGGTCGGAGGATGGAAAATAAAGAGAAGGAAAGAGTAGACACGGGTGCTTTTTTACTAGGCTTGGAAATGTGAATAAGAAGCAACACATGTGTGGGCTGTACCGGGCAGGAGAGATGAACACCAGGTGTGTCTGGGGGTGTGTGTGGTGTGTAGGTGTGGGGTGTATGTGTGGGGTGTGTGTGTGTGTGTGGGGGGGGGGTGTATAAGCACTGAAAATGATTAAGATTTGTTTTGTTTGGAGAAAAAAAGTTGTTGATTTTATGAGGGGGTGAGGAGAACACAGTTTTGGTTCCGGATTCCTCCTCGGTTCCTCCAGCCGTTGTTTGGATTTGTGAAGTTCTATCAGCAGCTCCTGATTTAATTTCATGATGGACTGACCAGGTTTCTGATGGTAACTGCAAGTAATACTGCACTTCCACGAGGAACACACTGATATACTGTACATTAAATCACTATTTACTGTATAGTGGTATTTAAATTTTTTAGTTTTATTTAGAATATTTAGTAATATTAATGTGACACTCACTGCTCATCTAAACAGTTTTTAAACACTGTTGAAATCTTGAAGGTGCAGCTGTTTTGGAATCTGGATTATACTCTTTTATTATAACAACCTTTAGTAAAGTGCTATTTATTGTTTAGCCAATATAATTTAGATGAGAAAAGACTTGGGATATTGCTGTTAAGTCTGTTTGCATAATTTGGAGCTTTAAGAAGACATTTTTTTCCCCACACCAAGGGGGTGACACATGTGTCAGCCTCCTAACCCTCAAATGGCTTGGTAAGGGCCCCCCCCCACCCCTTCAAGCTTTGTGACGGCCTGTGGATGCCATGTTTATCATTTCAACCCCCTTGGTGTGGGGGAAAATGGCTTTAAGAAGCCGGCTTAATAGTTAAGAAGCCAGCGTCGTGGACTTTCAGCCATCTTTACCCATAAATGGCTTGGTAAGAGCCAACGAGTTCACCCCCCCCCCCTCCCAAGGGGATGCCATGTTTATCATTTAAATTGCAAATCACTAAGACAATTAGTTGAGAACATACATATTTACATTTTTTAAATTAAATGTAATGATCAATTTTTAATCAAACGACAGCCGTAATTCAGTCTTGAAATTCTTCTGCCTGTATCACAAAAGTAGTCAATTTCAGTTTTCATCCCTAGTGGATTACACCTCTGGTGTATGAACGGTCAAGATTTCTATCCTGCAGGACTGTTGCCTTAAAGAGGAGTCTGGCAGGGCCATGCCTTTCAGGCAGTAAACACAGAGAGCACACGTGCACCAGTCGCTACAGTGCTGTGTAAACACACACACACACACACACATACACATTTGCATACCTACAAAACCACACATACATATGTAGCATAGAACTGCATACTTTCACAAATCCAGCTTTACAAGGAACCGCACAAGAGCATTTATTACATCACACCGGTGCTCAATGACAGAAGAATCCAGAAGACAGTTATTTCTTTGTCTTCACGTCAGCTGCAAACACCCGCGTGCGTGTATGTGTGTGTTTGTGCACAGATGAGTATGAGAGTTGACTGTCTGCAGAGAGTGGCCTGTGTTTATAAAGCTGTCTGTCTTTATACTGCCACTTTCTCCTCGGTGCCAAGTGGCAAAGAGACAAAAGCGCACATTCACACACACACACACACACACACACACACACACACACACACACACACACACACACACACACAGCCTCTCTCTCTCTCCGTCTCACTGGCACTTGTTCTCCTGTCTGTATTCATTAGGACAGGCAAGTTACTCACCTCTTCTGTTTTTTGTTTTCTGTGACCTTAAAATGTGTCGGGCCACCGCCTGCTGACGACTCCAGTCACTGTCACACTCATCTAGGAAGTGTTCACTTAGGTGGAGGATTGGTCATTAATATACGGGATAATCTGTGTTTTCTTTCTCCTTGCTCAGCACCCAGGTAGGCCTAGTCCAACTGCTGTAACCTCTCCAAATCGTGCCTGTGTTTTATGGCTGTTGACAGTAAGTCAGGCCTGTTCGTGACCTGTGATAAAGAGGGGATTTTGATACAGGTTGCCTGGTTCCACTCTTTAATCAAGGTGTCTAAGTGATTTTTGGCTTCAACATACAGTTGAGGGAAAAACTTTTAATTGACCCAACCAGGGCCATGCAGGGAGAATCAGAGGCTGAGGGGTGGGTGGCGTTGGGGTCGGTGATCAGCAAAAGTTCGTCGGCCGAGATGAGGGTGGACAAAGTTTGGCAAAAATATATAAGTAAAATAATAAATAAAGAAAAACATCAAGATCCAGTGGTTCTTCTGGCATTAAAGAAATACAATCAAAAACCTAAATCCAGTTAACTAGAGCAATTTATGCTCGTTTTATAATGAAACATGCAGTTGGCCAGTGTTCTGTAAGTACTAATGACACTACTATCTACAGAAAATCATACTATGATGTAATTTATCACAATATCCGTAGATATCATTGTATTGCTCTATCTTTGTTTTTACACTTGTGTTAATTAGAGGCTCTTAATACTCTTACTAATCTAATTTGTGAAAGTAATTCTTTACAGAACCCTCCGTCGAAAGGTTCAAGAGTAGTTCCTTATGACCTTTTGATGGAAGGCGTTGGTCCAAAGAAACTTTAGTTTTTCCTTTACTTTAAAGAGTGCATTACTGCTGTATTTCTGTAATTTTACCCAGCATAACTTTTAGATATTTTGAACCCGTGGAGCCTCCACAGCAGGGTTGGATCATGTTGACTGTTGAAATGTTGTTGCCAATGATTTGCCATAAAAGGATTCATGTTTTAATTGAGCCAAACATATCAGCATTATACAGACATGAATATCAGCACAGTTTCCTTGTTCATGGGGATTTTTATATCCCTCTGCAGTAACCACTCTTGAGTGTGTGATAGACCAGACAAGTGTGTTTACATGCTTGATCTTGTCTTTCTTGTCTCTTGTGCAAGTGTCTGTCAGTTGAACTCCCACTGATCTGCTAGACTAAAGCACTCCTAATCTGGATTACTCCGCTTTCACTATCGCCTTTCTTTGTTTTGCTTTAGTTTTCCTTAATCTTTTTTTTTTCTTCATCCTTGTTTTTCGTTTGTATTCCTTTATTCATTCTTTCTTTATTTAATTTATTATGTTGATCATCTCGCTTGCTCTCACAGACACGCTCATTCTCTGTGGTATCTCTCCCTCTCAGCAGGACCATATGCTCTGCTCCTCTATCTGTAAGGTGTCTTTGTGCTGTGGGGAGGGCCGTGTCCTTCACTTTCTCCTCCTCACCAGCTTGAAAATGGACAGATCAGGCTTTGTTCATGAAACTGTTTTACAAAACTGTCTCACAACGGTTTAAAGTTTACTGTGATCATAAATAGGCGATAAAAAATAGCCTGCATTTCTGTGAGAAAATATAAAGTGGGATTGCGTGGCTGCTATAAAAGCAGTGTTTGAAGACATCCAAATGTTGATTTTATGACCAAAAAAATTCTGCTCACTGTGAGGAATCAAACCGGCCTCTTTTCTGACTCTCTTTATTCAGTGCACTGGGTTTAACCCGTGCACTGAATGGGGGGCGTTAACTCGTCTATGACCAAGCCAATTATGGTTAAGGAAGGCTTTCCGGTCGCCATAGCCGTGATATTACAATACTTGCTCTGAGACTCTCTTGCCATTACACACTTTTAAGGTGACACCCACCCCCCCTCCTATACATTTACTCGACCCCAAAAATGACTTGACCCCAAAAAATAAAAAATGTTAAACAGTCAATACTTGGCCTCTGATCGTCTGATCAATACACAAGCAAAACACCGGATATTAAAGGACATTTTAGCTTTGGAATTTCGTCAAAATTCCGTATGGGCTCGGGTGAGAAGCGGTGCCAAAAAACATTATTAAAAATAATAATGATAACAAAAAATAACATTGGAAGACATTTCATATATTAATAAGTTATTAATAAGTGAGTACTATACATATACTAGACAAACATACATACCTACGCGTGTGTGTGTGTGTGTGTCTTCAGTCATCCAGCACAAATGTACGGTTCAGACTGCTTCTTAAACTTAAAGTTTAGGGCTATGAAGTAATTGTTGCTAACTAAAACCCACCAATAACATTAAGAATTAAAAATAATCTCTGATATACTTGCGTATGTGGTTTCAAACAATGTGTGACGATACTGTTATCTACAAAAATACAAGTGTGCTGCATGCCTTTGGCCTTTTTAAAATGAAACCGTGTATTGTACAAGCTTTAGCTTTAGTAATGGAGAGCATTAGTGATGGTTGTAACAGTTTCAGAAAGCCGTAGCATTAAAACCATCATTGAAGGTGTGCTGAGGTGTCTGGCACCAAGGCGTTAGCAGCAAATTCTTTTAAGTCCTGAGTCCTAAGTTGTGAGGTGAGGCCTCCATGGATTGGACATGCCCATTGCAGGCATTTTTTTGCAGTGGAGAGGGGTGAGGGTGGCACTGAGACTTCTCTGCAGCTGCACAGTCCCATTTACAGCAAACTGTGTTGTACTGTGTGTTCCGACACTTTTCTATCATAGCTAGTAGTGTTAGTGTTACTGTAGCTCTTCTGCGTGTTTGGACCAGACAGACAGGCTTTCACTGCCCGTGCGCCTCGCTGAGCATTGGGTGCTCGTAACTTTGTTCATTGGTTGTCCCTGCTTGGACTGCATTTTTTAGAGATACGTTGTTTTGGTGATATGTTGACATATGGTGATATGTTGTCTTGCCACCACAATTTGGCCTTTAGATCTCTCCCTAAAATCATTTTCCTGCTAAAAACACATCAATGTCAGGAACAGACTGTTCACTTGTTGACTAATATATTCCACCCATTGACAGAAGTAACTGAAATGAGATATCAGTGTCATTCATTTTATCTGTGTGTGGTTTTAATGTTGTGGATGACTGGTATACACATGCACTGTTCTCAAGGCTACCTTGCACATGAACAGTGAGAAGTGATGCATATGTCAGCAATGGGAAATCATTGCTGTAGCTGCTATAGAATGTGTAATTGTTCTGCAACATTCCTCATTAAAATGGGTTTCTACTAGCAGATTTTCTGAATATTTGCTTATTAAAATTAGAACCATTAAGGAACCACACTGAGCATTGTTCTGACTCTTAAGAGGAACTGGGCAGGACCCCTCTGCTTCCTGTCACACAAATGTCCAGTTATCATTTGTATAAGTCTGTCGCAGTTACCACATATTTGCCTGATCACAATTATTTGATATGATTGAATCTATTAAGCTGATTCCGCAGTCATTTGATTTCACAGATATGTTGCATCACAACAATGTTTGAATTTAGTTGTGCTGCGACAAATGAATATAAAACAGTTACAAGAAATCCTTAGAACTTCGTGCTAAAACATATAAAGAGGGTTGCACCAAGTAATGTTTATTTGTTAGAAATAAGTTAGTAATAAGTATTTAATGCAAACACACTTTTCAAGAGATGTATGGACGTTTTTGTCTGTTTGCCTACACATGATTCTTTGTACCTGTAGACATTTGTGCATGTGCACATTCACAACAGTGCAGTACTTCATTTCATGTTAGCGCAATATAGTGTTAGTTACAAAATAAAGACAGCTAGGAAGCAAGAGAACCAAACAGTTAATACAAAATATAAGGTTATTTTATTGTCATTTTATTATGCACTTGTGTACAATCGGGAGTAAAATACTATTTCTCCTATAACAGCTGTGTGCATACTTGAAAACAAATCTAAAGACACTTAACACATACACAGTTCAGCTCAGTGCATATGGTGTACCAAGAAAATCAGACAATTCGTGCTATATTGGACAATTAGGGAACGTACTATAAAGTTTCCTAACAAACATTTGGAAGGGAAACTCTGCATGCCTTTGATAACCGCATGTCTTTATAGTATATTTGGAGGGGAGTAGCAGCATGTGTTGTCAATGCATAGTCTTTCTCGTCTACAAAGGAAGTGCCAAATGCAGAGTAAAAAAATAATTGCACTAATCTGGCCACTTTGGTCTTGCACTGCAGTATTTCCATAAAATGATCAAAAGGACAATTAAGTTGTTAGTTGGAATTATCGATATGGCAATTAATCATCAGCTAAAATATAATTATCCTGACAGACCTATACAGTAATATACTTTACAGTAATGCTTATACACAAGCGTGTTATGTTTTTCTGTAGAGCTTGCTTTGGCTCTTCTGAGAGTCTATCTTTTTCTTTGTTCAGTGCCTCAGCCTGTCTTTGGAGTGGATTTCGATCTTTGAAAAGTGCCCAGAGGATATGAACAGACAAGTGTCGTGTCCGGGCGTGGTGTAGAAGTAGTTTTATACAGACTAAGTCACTATTGAGCTATCCTGGCCATCCTGCCGGGGCATGCCGCAGTGATCACCTTGTCTAAAGTGTTCTCACTCCTGATCGTTCAAACAGTAGTTTAGTCATGGTCTCAGCCCCGTGTCTGTTTTCATCTGTCCTTACACATCCTTTTTAACAAAGACTTGTAGAGAAGGTCTGTCAAACCTGCCAGATCCAGCCCTGGATCCACCTCATTTCAAGAAGATGGGAGACATTGTGAACTATACTGTTCAGCTAAAGTTTGCTTTATACAGTCACTGTGTGAACAGAAGAGGAACAAGAATAGAAGTGTAGCAACAGAGGCATCCCAGTACATTACAATAGACCAGTAACAGTGCTGGCCATGTGGTTTAGTGGCACGGACGATTAGACCATTGGTTACCAGCAACTGCAAATCATCAATGTGTTCTGTTGGTAAGAAAATGCACTAGAATTATTGCATGTTTTATGGATGCGGACGAATAAAACAGATGTAATTCTGGAATAATTGCAAACACTGTGAAGTCTTAAATTGTGGTGAAGAAATGAATGGGGCTTAATGAATGGGGATTCTGCTGGCATCATGTTTCATGTTTTCCCTGCTCTAAAACACTTAGTTTATCCCACTACAGGCTTTAGAACTACTTAAAGTTACAATTCAGTTGTTTTAGAGTGGGCAAAAACACATAGTGTCACTGGGTAAGGGGCCTTCAGGGCTTGAATTAGGGGAGTGAGAGCTCAAGCAACTATTTAAAATTTATCACACAGCTTGATTAACATTGACAATAGCTCAGGTTTGCTAACTGCTTGGTTTTTTGTCACAGGCTTACTAATTTATTTAGGCAGAAATGCAATTAAACAGTTGAAAGCTATCACGCCATTGGCTATAAAGCCATTTGGCAAGATTTTTATCTTAAGCAGTTCTGTGCTGAACCCAGTATTGTTTTGGTCATTGTTCCCAGTGTAATTCTTTGGAAAATTAAACACCACACAATTAACATCTTACTCCTTGCTGGCAACACATGGAAGGAAAAGTACTTGGGAGATATATGCATCCCTTGGTCTGTTTTTAATGAAATCCAGGATACATTTTTAGGGACATTTCTGAAACTCTTGTTAAGCTGTTTTTTTTGGGGGGGTGCCAGTAAAGACAGACGCTGGGAAAATGTGCATTCCATGCATTTTGCATTTTGACAGTATAGTATTTCAGATGAAAACGAAAACACAAAACCTGTTTATGACTCCTTCAAGCTGCATTATCTAATGGCTTGTTTGGTTTTGCGAGGGCTTTGTGTGAGACTTGACCAAACCAGATGGGGAGTGATTGTGAAATAGCTTTACTCTGTTAGTGTTATAAACTGTGTAGTTTGCCTCCGGGAGTAAACATAATACGTTACCAAGACCGCACGGTTCGTGTGCACGTGTTAATGGCTCAAGCGCCGAGGGCTCCTGTGTCTGATGAGGTCGTGCGTGTCTCCCATGGGACGTGTGAAGCTGGTGCTGCCTCATGGTTTGTTACGACAGGACGCATTCCTGCAGTAACAGACTCTGGCGGTTCATGCTGGAGTCTGGAAAGGTTCAGAGGGGGAAAAAAGGTGCCTCTCTCACTGCCTGCCTGGAAAAAATCCCTTCAGTCTTCCCATCTAGACATGTTTGGGCGTAAAGATCAGGCTCTCTGACTGAAGAGATTCAAAGCAGGAACTCGGCTTCTGCCAGACATGGGTTAGAGGACTGAGCAGTGGAAAGTAAGACTGAGAACACTGATTGATGGTGATAATTATTCATCAGTCAACAATTATTTGATTAATCGGTGAATCAAACCAAGGCTGAGAAGATGAGCAATCCTGGAAACTTGAATACACTTGAATACATGAGACATAGTGGACTCCTACTTATATTTTCTTTATTTAAGGCCAAAACATTTACCTAGTTAATTATTCGCTACACTTAGAACAATTACCATTTCCATCAGAAGGTTGGAGCCCACCTTGAGGCCCTTTCGCACAGTCAAGGTTTAACAGACAAAAATGATCAAGACATTAAAGGCATATCAGAGTTAGCTAAAGTAATTTGTTTCCTCCTTATATTTTATATCATGACAGCTTATGACCACATATGACCTCTGCCATGACATGGTTATGACAGTGTTATGTGTCAGAGTTCAAGTGTTTCAGAGTTTTTCAGTGTATCATAATGAACACGTGTATCCTATAAATGCTATTTTAAAGACATTTGTTACTATTGATGACTAATTGTCAACTAACTGAAACTCAATTCCCATTAACATAACATATGCGCAGACACACAAACACATGCGCACACACACACACACACACAAACACACACCTCTGCTTTCCTCTCTTTAGTGCTCTTTATTCCTCTTTTTTCAAACACTGACACTGTCATTTATCATAACGGCCCACACAGACCTTTGACAGAGCTAATAAGCATCTTATTTACTGCAGAGTGAAAATTCACAAGGCTTTATTTTCAGGTCTTCACATAACAAGAATAACTCGGTAATCCTGGCCAGGACATGCCCTCTATAAACACTTTCATATACACAGACAAACACACATTGATTCTGTCTCTCTTAGTAACACATACACTCACACACTGGACTTTCTGACTCATCGCCCAGGCAAGGCCTCTCTCTCACATCCTCCACCCAGCTAAGACCTATCTGAATGACTAAAAGCACTTTAGAGGACATGTGAACTTGTTTCACCATGTCAAATAGACAGGTGGGATCTCCCTGTCTGTGGTCTTTTTAAAAACTAAGTAAGAGGATTTTTTTCCAACCTTCATTTGCTGGGATTTAGGAATTGCGTGGAATTCCTTTTTTTTTCTTTCTTTCTTTCTTTCTTTCGAGCTCATTTACTGGCTTTTAACAGCCGCTGTGATGTCATCGCTAATGGCTAAATGTTCATCAGCGTGAGCCACCTAGTGGAGAAACTCTGCCAGTGTGTTTATCTGAGGGAATTGGACAGTTTGATGTCTGACGTCTCCATGTTCCGTCTTTTCTCTTTCAGGTAGCGAGTCATGATGGAGACAGGCTCGGTGGTGCGTGCCGTGTTTGAGTTTTTGCCCAGCGTCTCAGAAGAGCTTCCCCTCTTTGCTGGTGATGTGGTTGAGGTCCTTAGTGTGGTCGATGAGTTTTGGCTGCTTGGAATCAAAGATGGGGTGACAGGTACAGTTCCAGCTGCAAGCACACATCACTTTATTCATCAGGCGTCAGGGGTGTTAACATCTGACCTCACAGCTCTTCTGTTAGGAAATCTTCAAGGTCACCCACAGCTTGATTGAATTACTTTTGCCATTATTAAAAAAAAAAAAAAGACAGAATATGCAGAATATGCTCATTTGTTTGGAGGACTATTTACACTGTAGTAGGATATCGTTAATAAAATGAGCCATTTTGAATATTGTTCTTCTTCTCATTATTATTATTATTATTATGAAGTGTGAATTGTAATGGATTATTAATATATTCCAGAGTTGAAGTTGAATCTGCACCCTCAAGCTAATTGCTGATTGTGACATTGTGACTCATCGATGCAATTTATACTATCAAACATGTCGACATAAATAAAGAACTGCTCCTGCCATATGTGACACGTTACATTGATGTTTACGATAGTCTGAATACATACACAAGTCAATAAATCAGTAAAGAAAAACCTTTTTTTAATTTTACCAATTTTTTTTGGTTAAAAAAACATATAAATGCCTATTTTTTATAGTCTAAAACCCTAAATATGCCCCTATGTTACCCCTGTATATACTGTACTTTAATTCATGCAAGCGTGTTTTCTTTGGTATGCGCTGTCGTTTTCACAGCTTTAATGAATGCTGGACTGCATCTGCATCACAGGGCAGCCGCCAATATACAGTTGCTTTGTGTTCTCTTGACATTGTAGTTATATTTTATATGGACATTTAGCTTAATTTAGCTAATTAAATTTAGCTTAATTTAGCTTAATTTAAGTTTACATTTTATTTCATCATATAGCACTGAAGTGAAATATTATATATTGGCACAAAAAAAGCAAAAGAAAACGCGACTTTGCGGGAGTTGACTGTATAACTATAGGTGCTCCGAGGTATTCACCGCACACTATTGTTTTATTTCCTTTATCTCCCCGCTCACCTCCTCTCTTTGTCTTTTTCCAGGCCAGTTTCCCAGCACCTTTGTAGAATCTCTCACCATTCCCTCTACAAAGGCAGGAGAGCAGCTCTATGTGTGCATCAATGACTTCAACTCTTCGGAGCCAGGCAACCTGCCCCTGAAAAGAGGTAAACGTCTGGCCAAATACGGAACACGTGCTGTGCTTAAAACTCCATTACACTATTTCAAATATATGCTATACAGATGTGCTATAATGATGTAGTCAGTTTCTGTATGTTGCTGTCTCCCCACGTTCTCAGCATAAAACCCACACATTCAAAGAGGAATCATGTCATGTCTGAGAGGTAAACTTGCTATTTTAGACCATTCTTCTAGTTTCTGAGAAAACTGCCTCCTAGTTTGTCTTCTTTTAGTCTTGCTATGTTTTTTGGTGTAGAGGTATTGTGTAATTATGCGTAAGAGCTAAGAACACCTTTGCTTCCACCTGCACATTGGTGGGAATCACCGTCCCTGGCAGCCCTGATCTAAATGACCACTAGGTGTCACTAGTTTTACGCTTTCAGTGAGAGTAGTTTGTGTCTTATTGTACAATAGGAAATTGCTTTTTTTCCATTGTTTGCATTGCCCCTTTATATATCTGCATCATTCTCTAGCACATTTTCAGGTGCTTCAGAATGTAACATTGTGTGTGGTGTTTTAGTTTACTAAATGTTAAGTTCTTTCCCAAAGCATGCCACTTTCAACACGGATTCATTGTGTGGAAACGCTGTTTCTTCCAGTTGTTTTTCCGTGAGAGTGTGTCAGATGAAATACATTTCCTGTATATTGCTCTGTCGCACTCCTAAGTGTTTTAGTTTATGGACTGGACACAATAGGAGGTGGAGCCGGGCCGTGAGGAATTTAACCTCAGTGACCTCAATGGACATTCTGGCTCCTGGCAGCTCTGACCTCTTTTTATCTCCAGTTTTGTGCTTTATGTATTACCATATTGTTTTAAAAAGCTTTCTTTTTACATTGTCTAAAAATCACTTGGAACACTTTTTGCTTACATTACCAATTATGAAGACTGGTAAGTTAGTATTTTAATTTTTTTTAATATACAAGGTTTGTACCCTGACATTTATTAGGTATATCTACGCTGTATCTACAGTCGTCAAATTTATTAGCTCCACTGACTATATAGCTGCAGTCCATCCATCCATCATTCCTTGCCCCCCTTTATCAATGGTTTAGGACCCCCACAGGACCACCAGATAGTAGGTATTATATGGGAGGGAGGAACACTCACATGGTAGAGGCATGTATTCATGTTTGTGTGTGGAACACATACAGCAGTGCAAGATTTGTGTAATACCTCAGTGTCACTGACAGACTGAGACCAAATCACCAACAAAAATATCCAGCCCAACAGTGTCCTGTGGCCAGAAACTAGAAGATGACTAACATATTTACTTTACATCTGCAGTGTGAACAAAAGCGTTCAAAAACTGTAGCAGTGCTGTTGTGTCTCATAAACTCTGAAGCACACTCACGCTCACTCACTCACTCACTCACATACATATACGCACGTTCCGCTGCCATGTCAGGTTTACTGCTGTGCTGAAAACGATCCAAATAATACCTGCTTGCTGGTGGTCCTGTGGGGTTCCTGACCATCTGTGCGAGCACAGTGTTGCTGAGTGAAACTAAAGATATCATGGTAATGAATTCTTATGTTTTCTAGTAATACACACACAAAAGATGGAAGATTGACATACAAGTTAACAGCATCCAGTTACTCCCAGACAGTATTGTTAATATTTAACATATTGTTCATCTTTGACCTCCTTGATTTGATTCCTTGATAACAGTTCCTTAGGGACTGATTCAATGGGTGATGAAATCTCAAATTAATTCAGTTATTTTGGTGCAAGTCAGATTTCCTTCTAAACAGACACAAAAGAGGCTGGCCTTTAGCACACACTTCACTGAATATTATAATCGGAAATAAATGCACGTGTCGTATAAAGGTCAGTTCATTTTGATGCACATTTATGACCCAGTGCTAAATGCTGAGCTTTGTTCTGTTCTCTCTTGCTACAGGTGATGTAGTGGCAGGAGAAGCCAGAGTAGATGGTGTTTGGCAGCGGGGTCGGAATGCCTGGGGTTCACGGGGACTCTTCCCTGTGTCCTGTGTGAAGGAACTGGAGCTGTCCGGCCGCTCCAGGCAGCTGAGTGAGCGCAGTGCAGCTGCACAGGCATCTGAGCTTCCCCCTCATGCCTTGGGACAGGCCCGTGCCCTCATGGGCCTCCATGCTCAGCTGGATGAGGAGCTGGACTTTCGGGAAGGTGACATCATCACCATAGTGGGGGTGCCAGAGCCAGGCTGGTTCCAGGGCGAGTTGGAGGGCAGGACGGGGATCTTTCCTGAGGGTTTTGTGGAGCTCCTCATGCCCCTTCGCTCCATCCAGCAGGAACCTGAGCTTCAAAGCCCTGGGCACTATGATCACTGCATAGAGCATAGAGGAGAGGAGGATGAGGAAGAAGAAGAGGAGATGGTAAAAGACAGTGTCGAAATGGATGAACAGCAACAGCATCAGATAGAAGATGATGATGAGGAAGAGGAAGAAGGTGTTTATGGAATTGCTCTGTATGACTTTAGAGCTTTGGAGCCCGGGGAGCTGGACTTTGACGTTGGGGACAGAATCCGAATCCTTGGAACACTGGAAGACGGCTGGCTAGAAGGGCAACTGCAAGGCAGGAGAGGAATTTTTCCCCACCGGTTTGTTAAAATGGAGGAGCAGCTACAGACTGTGCCTCAAGTGCAAACTATAGGTGGGGACACTAGCGTCTCTGAAACAGAGGAAGAGAACAGTTATATTTCTGATTACGGTTCTGGTCAGCAAGACCACACTGTACCAGAGTGCGACCAGAATTATGCAACCCATGAGGACCACACTGTATGGGATTTGGACTACTTTGAGCGAAGGGAGGAAGTCAAGGAGAACTCTTTGAGGGATACGCAGTCACAAAACAACTCTCAGAATAGAGATGAAGCTCAGAGGCAACCGCAGACTCACCCAAGGAGGAGAGAGAGACCTCCACCGCCACTCATCCAGCCCAATCGGACGACCAGCTTGAATCGCAAACCGGTCCAGAGAACTAATTCCTCTAGCCCCACTCCGCTTAGACCACAGCTGCCACCCAGGCCTAGCCTCCAAGCGCTCAACAACAGGCAGCATAGCAAAGGCTCTCCCAGTAGTCTGCATGAACATCTTCCAGTTCCTACTACCAGGAGCCAGAGCCTTCATCAACCTGGAAGAACCTCCCCAAGTTTTCAGAGTAACTTCTCTCGGTCTAGAAACAATATCCACTATGCCTCCCATGACAGCAGAAACCACTTTTCCAGCAGAGGCTCAGCCAACCAGGTAGAGAAGAACGGGCAGAAGAAGCTGACCCGTCACACCAGTGTTACTGACTCTGATCTTATTTCTTGTGGCAGCAGCCAGCAGTGGGCCTGGCCTAAGGGGCGAGGAACCAACGGCCTGTCAGCCTCTCACACACTGGACTCATTAGTTGCATGTGCTGGTGACCTGGAGTCCAAGCTGTCCCAGCAGTTGCTGGAGTTTGAGAAGAGCCTACCAGGCCGAAGCGGCAGGGTGAATGAGGAACAAAACAGGAGGGAGGAGCCCAACCGTGGCCGAGGAAACAAAGTGTCCCGCCACTTCTCCATCCTGGACTACAGTAGCGAGAGTGACATCGTCAGAGGGTCTTCCTCATACTCCTCACTGGACCACCCCTTGCCCCATACCACCTCCCATAAAGGCTCAGCCTCCTCTCTCGAGAGGCCGAAAACACTGCGCCCCCCTCCTCCCCGTCCCAGGATTCTGAGACCCCCAGCGCCCCCTAGCTCCCATGCTCATGCTCCTCTTACGAACGGGCGAGCAGGTCCGCTGCCGCACAGGCCGGCCCGCAGGGCACCCCGCCCACCCCCACCTTGTCCCCGTCCTACTTCTGATCCACACCGCCCCCCTCCACAGAGCTCCGGCCTCTTCGTCTCAGCTGGAGAAGAAGAAAGTCTGCAGGAGGAAGTGATGGAGGCAGAGGAGGTAGAGGAGGCAGAAGATGCTCTAGAAATGGAGCAAGAGAGGGAGAGAGAGCAGGAGCAGTACAGGCTTCTCCTCAGGCTTGAGGAGGTTGAGAGGGACATTGAGATGTACACAAACACGGCCCAGGAGCTGCATACCATGCTGGAAGAGGAGGAACAGGAGGATGAGACAGCGCGGCAGCAGGCCCTGGAGAACCTGGAGTTCTGCACCTACACTCTGGAGACACTGACCCTGGAGCAGCAGCAGCTACGAGGTAAAACATGTATAGTAATCAGTGCTGTAAAGAAACAATATGGCTCGATTCTGTCTTAAATGGTTCAGTGCATCGCAAAATCTCGGATTTCACCATTATTTTGTTCCTGTTTAGAATTATTTTATCAAATGTTTTCATAGTATCGGAATACAGACGATATAAACAGTAAACATATTTGCATTTTTACATTTGAGAAATGTTCTTTGTCCAACAAAGAACTTACTATATTGACTATTAATTACTATTATATAGTGTTATAGTAAAAGTCCAAATTGATACCACTGAGTCATTTTTCTAACAAATCCACACGCATTTAGCTAAAGTAAGCCATTTGGTTTGAGGTGAAAGGTAGTTGTTTCCTGCATACATAAACATTCTAAGAGGCTTAGAATGTGATTTTAATAGAATTATGTAAATGTAGTATGCCTGTTATGATCATAAATAGTTGTATCATAACCACCTTAAAAGCCGACACGAGAATAAGTTGTATGACTATCAAAAGTACTACAAAGAATGCTACTTGCATACTGAGGCGCTAAGACAGTTGTGTTTAGTAGGTTTATTGGTTCACTTGCCTGTATTTTCATAGCATCTTTTCTATTGTTTCAATGTAAGTGTCCTTTACAGCAAAGTAAACCTTCCTGAGTACATATTTGCCGACTGCTCACTTACATATTTACCTACAAAACTGGCTTTGTAGAGCTTGATCCGCTACCCTACGTTCTGGTTAAATAAATAGCAGTAGGAAAATATATATATATTAATATGATTTTAGTCCTATGTGTTTTCCTAGTCATTTACTCTGCATGCAAACTGTCAGTTTTAACTTCAGGCATGTCTGCTGAAGTTAAAAATCAATGTCAGTATCTGGATAAAACTCTGATCTAAAACCTGGCATTTTGCACAGATCAAAACAACTTATTTTGCAATGCATGAATTTGAAAGAACTGTTTGAACTCACCAGGCTTTCTGTCAGCGCTCCGTACTCTCAGCACTCCTGTGTGGTATTCAGGAGCCTCTTTGGCCCTGCATAGCTCTAGAGTTGACCCTAACACCTGCATATAGGAACTCTCCGATCAGAATGTTGGAAACACCCTGACTCACAGAGAGAATGACTTCAGTGTTGTTTTTTTCTGACACATGAAAAGGTAGCTGGACTCTTCCTATCTGGAAGAAGGATGGTGATGAATAAATTGCTCCTTCACACTGAATTAGAATCAGAAATCTATATTGATCCTGGAGGAAATGGCATATGCAATGATTGCAGAGACACACGGAGACACAAAAACGTATATAAAAATGTATATAAAGTCTAAAGAAAACTCTTACAGAAAGTGCTATGAAAAATAAAATCCTGTGGTCAGTAAGAGAGGTAAATATTATAGATAAGTAGAAATAAGTAAAAAGACTGCTTTAACAGTCTTTTTACTTATTTTTGTTAAAACAAAATAAAGATATTGCACATAACGATAATTAATTAGCACACCATATTGCTCGTAATGATAATGACTGAACACACCAACATTAGCGCTTTAATTCTAGAGCGCTGTTTTAGTAGTGAGGTTCTTTCCACAGGATTTACTAGAGTGTAACTGGAAGCACTGAGACCTCAGGGCTTGCTCTAATAGGGCTCAGTGAGAGGGTTCTGGTCCCATGACCACCATTTGGGTGCAGTCAAGCTATCCAGGGCATGCTGAGAGCTCATGAGCACTTTTGACTCTTTTCCTGCCTGTGAGACGGCGTTTGTGTTCTCTAGAATTATTGGCCTCCGCTGTAAATATGAGAGACAAAGGTATATTGTTATACTTTTGATACTCGTCTAGCATTATAAGTGCTCAGGGACTAAATGGTACATTTTATTCATATGTATTTTAACAGTGGGAATTCAAAGAATACGCTTCTTTGATCCTCATTCTCCACTTCAGCCCACCTCTTTCTTTTTTTTTTTTTCCCCCCAGATAGGTCAAGGGTCTAGGATGGCCACTCTAAACAGTTCAGCAAATTTTTATTGCCTTTATTGACTCATATTCACCGATAGTGCGGGACATTGTATTTGTGCCATGTTCTCACTCACAGTGAGACGGTTTTTCTGGGGATAAATACTAATAAAGTTAGAGTTCTTATCCAAAATGTGTTTCATAATTGCTTTCACAGGGAGACGGGAGCATGTTACTAAGGTGCAGAATGCTGAGCTTTTCTCACATAGCCTACATGTTATGCACATATCTGACCCATAGTGAGGAGCCGTGTATCAGGACCTCCCTCCCTCTTCTCTTTCTGTTCATATGGGTTGAGTTCAGTATTGACAGATCTGTGTGGAGCTAATGGGGCAGGCAGGGATCCGCACCCGGCTCTGGAACTCTCTCGTGTGGCCGGTGGTACGGCTCACAGCCCTCTTTGGCCATGTTGTACGCACAAGGGCTGCGCGTGTGTCAGGTAGGACTGAGAGGTCGGAGTCCAAATACAGCATCACTGTCGTACGGAAACCTTTTATCTCCGTAATGCTAACGTTCTACACGAGGGAAAACTGATCACTTTTTAATGTGTCTGTTTGAAGTTCGGCACTGACGATACCAAAAGCTTGTTGTAATTTCATTTCTCTCTTGTGGCTCTTTGAAACCAAGTGGAGAATGTTTTTTTTTTTTTTTTAACTGAATTTATTTTTTTAACTGTAGACTTTCAGAAGCACCACATTTTGTAATAAAGCAGTGAAGATATTTTATTTATGATTTGAATTAGTTGTAGGAATTAAAAGTTGGAGTTTTGCAGAAAGTAAAACTATCCTTTACTTATGCTTTCATTTTTAAGCTTCACAAGCAGATTATAAATGTAAAACCTTATTTACTCTGTAACTATTTAATTATGTAAGTAAGGCGTAATTATATAATTATATTTAAATAGTGTAGCTACGAGGACGTAATCAGGTACTTGTAGTAATCAGGTGCTTCATCAAATTTCTATTGCTCCATTTGTCATAAAATGTTCAAACAATGTAAGGAGTGGTTTGTAGTGATTTCCATATCAGGGTTTTTTATGACACCCGCTTGACCTGTTATGAGCACCAAGCGGCCCCGTCTCTGTGTTATTTATAAGTTAGTCGAAACACTACTTTGTCACCTTTTGACCCACCCCGGCTGCACCCATGAAATTTCATAAAAAGATGACCCGGTCCGACCCACACATCCTTAGTGGCTTGTGTTTCTTAAATAGTTTTTAAGAAAAAAAGAAAAACAAAGATGATAAGGTTTTCTTATGACAGCAGTGGACAGTGGCTCATATGAGTGTATTTTCATTTTAGTATTCAGCCAGAAGCAAGTTTTTTTTTCTTTCAGTCTTATATAAGTTCTGAGCCATATTCTGCTGTTTTGGGGGTTATTTTTGTACCTGCGTGGCATTTCTGGCATGTGTTTTGTGCAAGAGTCAGTACAGTGCTCTGAATATCTATCATACTGTTTTTAAAAAGTTTGTTTGCTGAGGACAATTTATGCACATAACCCTAGTTTCACTCTGAAAGTGGAGGAAATTCACATCACCCTTTATTTCAAGTCTCCTTACTCATTTATTGCAACAAATAAAAGGCTAATAATATTAGTTGTAATAAGTGAAAGTATTTACATGTCTAGTTTTGTTTCTTTCTGACTGTTCTCAATGCCCTCTTTTCATTCTTTGGACTGCCTGCATGACTGAAGTAGAATGCCATCATGAACATTCATAAATGAGAGAGTCCTGTTCAGCTCCATGTTTAGATAATAGGTGTAGTATCTGTGGAATGGTTCCTCCTGTGTTCATGTGACATGTTACGAATAGCAGGGTTTGCTGACTGGTTTCTTTGTGCGTGTCTAAGTGTGTGTTTGTGTCTGTGTGTGTGTTTCTGTGTCATAGTAGGGTGTGTTTCTCAGCTGGGAGGGAGGAACAATAATGTGTCACTGCTGGAAGTCAGGCAGGAGTGTTCAAAGCACCCGGTTCAAAGTCTGGACGGAAGGGTGGAGGAGAAGTTCATGGAATGGCTGAGTGAGAAAAGGAGACTGGCCAGGAGAGAGAGAGCGAGCAGAAACAGAAAGAAAAAGTGTTTAATGTAGACCCGATACCAGAATTTTGACTTCTATAACCATATCCGGGTTTAGCATTACAGTGGCTGATACTAAACAACGTGAAACCATTTAACATCGGAACACCCATGTTTGAGAGTATGGAAAAATCAAATATTCATGTTGTTACAACTTCATTACATATATTTTTTTATCAGTGCAGTAATAGATCAGTTTAAGATAAAGAAACTGAAGTAATTGAAACAAGGCCGCATGCAGAACTGAGCTTAAAAAGAACACACAGTGAGCTATAGTTCATGCTGATGGATCTGAATGCTTTAAACATATACATGTGCAGTTTAGAGAAAATACA
Source organism: Alestes dentex (assembly GCA_037576975.1). Classification (NCBI taxonomy): domain Eukaryota; kingdom Metazoa; phylum Chordata; class Actinopteri; order Characiformes; family Alestidae; genus Alestes; species Alestes dentex. The sequence goes on along the minus strand of JBBIGA010000106.1, from coordinate 35,059,040 downwards.
TTTATACTGGAAGTATTTAATATGTAGAATGTATTTAATTTGAATTGAGTTATTTGTGTAAAATAGAAATATAGATTGTTTATCCTTCAAGACAGAACTGAAAAATAACATTGATCAGACACGTCAGTCCTGTTGACTGTAGATACGCTAATGGCCTTTCTATCAGAAAGACTGTAAGTTTCAGCCCAAATTGCATTGTTTACCATGTTGTGTTTCCGAAAAAGCATTTTCAAAATAAGCTTTCTGCTTTCAATTTCAATTCAGTGCAACACTGCTTTGGGCAGATCAGGACAGCAGGAGTAAAAGGAGGGGAAGAGAGAGAGAGATGGACAGAGAAAGATGCACTTGTTGTGATTTGTAAGTGATCTAGAGGAAAAACTGGCCCATTCCAGAGCTGGGGCAGGTTCGTCTTTGTGTGATCTGGGAGGTTTTGCTGAGACATTCCCTCTCTCAGGGGAGCTCTTATAACAGGAGATTCCAAGTTCAGATTGTGGTTCTAACACTGTGTGTGTGTGTGTGTGTGTGTGTGTGTGTGTGTGTGTGTGTGTGTGTGTGTGTGTGTGTGTGTGTGTGTG
>JBBIGA010000106.1:35047736-35058117 GCA_037576975.1 Alestes dentex | reverse complement strand
TGTGTGTGTGTGTGTGTGTGTGTGTGTGTGTGTGTGTGTGTGTGTGTGTGTGTGTGTGTGTGTGTGTGCATGCGTGCCCTCCACTTGCCCCTTCCACATCACTCTTTTTAATTAGGAACCAGCTTGGCCACTGAGAAAATGCATGAAGTGCTCATTTCAGTCTCCAGCTCCCAGCTTTTCTGTGTCAGAGCTGCATTCAGGGCTCTTTAAATAGTTTCCCTCTCCGTCGAGAGCGGCTGAGAGAGATTCTGTGGAGGAGTGTAGAGTAATAACACAGATGAAGTGACAACTCCTCAGCACGGAATGCATGTGCAGCTGCTGTTTGAGCTCAGTTGTGCTCTGTGATTGATTTACTCTAAGTTTGATATACAAATGAGACAAACACTGAACATTCTCAATGCTACAAAGTTGTAAAGGACATTATGTGTGTATACTGTTGTCTTGAGATAAAAGCATTAGCCCGTTTTCACCCTATGTGCAGGAATGTTTAGCTGAGAGTGATGAAACTCCAACAGTAACACCATTCACCCGTTGTCTCCTTCCTTCTGCCCTGCATGAACATAGTCATTATTCTTATATCATTTTGGGGTACTGTCATTATCTAAGTGCTTGTTTGTGAGGAAAGGTAAGGGATATGTTGTCGAATAGGACTAGTTTCAGTGGGCCATGCATATGTAAATTACGTGGGATCTGCCCACCTTTACACAGCAGGAATGCTGCACCTGACCCATCTAGATTTTAAAAAGCATGCGCGCTTAGTTTCGGTGTTGTTTTTTTCCTGAGGTAACGTGAGAAACGGTGCTACCCATTAGAATGCTTTAGAGTAAAAGAAGAGAACATCTTAATCTCCTGTTTACTGATTAAACTGCTTGGTACATTTTTCAAGTTGTCCATGATTGCAAAAAACACACACTGCAGTTGCTTTCCTGTTGTTTTGTCTATGTTTTGTTACTGATTGAGTTTCTTTTCTGCAGCAGACAGAAGCTTTTAAATTGTATCCCTCATAATTGCTCCTTTTATTGCTTTGAAAGCGCTGGATATGCTATACTGGAACGCATGAATAGCTGTTTTTTTTCTCACACTAAAACATACCACAGACTCAAAGACGAGGGACAGCCCTCAACAATAGCTCATTGTGGAGCATGTAGGCTCTCTCCACCGCACACTACTCTCTGAAATAATCGGCTTGCTTCCAACTTTCCCAGGTCATCCCACCACAACGTGAAAGCAAATTTTTTTATGAAATCATGGGAAACCTTTGCTGTGAATGTGGGCCAAACAAGTCCATATGCTGTTTGCACACCAGTGAGCAGCTTCTGAAAGGCTTATGCTAATCAAGTTGGAACAGAAGAGAATGGGTTACTACGTGAGAGGAAATGCTGGATGTGTCAGAGTTTCTGCTCGGTTTTATCTTTATACTGATAGAAAGTCTGATTAAAACTTCGAGGTGTACTTTAGTTTAAAGAAGTTTGCAAAGCAGCCCTTTCAGCAATCCTAAGAAGTAGGAAGAGGTTCTGCTGGTTGATCGTGGCAAGTTAATTTGAAACACTCCAGAAAAGTTTGTACAGAAAATGAGTAGCCTGCTTTTCTCTGGAGAAACATTTCTGTGAAGTCCAGCCTCTGTTTTTGTGCAAACAGACTCTAGCCAATGGCTGCAGCCCTGTAATCCGCCACTCATGTGACTTCGCTCAATAATTACCCTGAGTTCCTCCCTCTTTCCTCCCCCATGCTCCCTCTCTGTCTCCACCCTATTGGCTGGGTGGGCGGAGGGAGTGAAGGATTGAGTTTCTCACGTCTGAACGAGACAGTCCTGCCCAAGCTGCTGACGGAGAAGGAGAGTTAGGGAAGAGAGAGAGTTTGACAGAGCTAAAGCATGTCTGACAGGTGGACTGATACACCCAAAGATGTGATCGGTGAATGTCTGGGGAGCTAAGGCAGCTATTAAGGGTGAAGAAGTCATCCTTACAGCAAAATGAAGGGGCAGGTGGCACTGGGACATCCCATGATGTTTGCCCCAGTGCCCTGGGACTTCAGCAGGGCTCCTCCTCGGAGAGGGAAGAGTGTGGAGGAGCTGGTGAGTGACGGCTGGGAGAGGGAGCGGTACATCCAAATGATGCACTTTCAACAACAGCAGCAGCAGCAGCAACAGCAGCAGTTCATATGTCCTCAGGACTTCATGCCTGCACCGGGCCATTTGGAGCACCAGGCCTATGTCAGGCAGGCCAATGGCATGCGTCAGCCCAGCTGGGAATATGAGGACTGGGACAGGATCCCACACAGAGAAAGCCTTCCACAGCAGACGGGTCAGTTCTTCTACCAGTCGCCTGAGGCTGTGTTCCAGGAGCCCAGGAGACTGCAGGAGTGGGATGCCAACCACTGCTTTTATGTGCCTAGAGAAGACATGAACTATGCTGACCATAGAGAGAATAGAGACCATGTGCAGAGTCCGAGGACTAAGGAGAGTGCTAACTACATGGATCGGGACAGGTACGACTACTGGGATGAGGATTATGAAGAGAGGAAACATTACAGCAGACGAGATCGATATGCTTACACCTACGAACGGGACAAACGGGATTATTATGGCCGAGAAAGGGACAGTTACAGAGAAAAGGATCGATATGATCGCAGAGACCATGATTACTATGACCATAAGGAATCCGATACATATGACTGGCATGACAGCAAGCAACGGGATTACAATGACGCTAGACATAGGCATGGATATCGGGAAAGAGACCACTATGAATGCAGAGAAGAGTTGTATGATTATAGAGAAGGGGACCGTTATGACCACAGAGAAAAGGAGCGTTATGACCGCGTGAAGGGAGACCGTTATAATCACAGAGAGGGAGAGCAAAGCCGCAGGAAGGCCGACGGCTATGCGTATAGAGAGAAAGATATTGATGATCGAAGAGAAATTGATCGATATGAGCGAAGGAAAGGGGACCGTTTGAAGTCTAGGGAGAAGGACATTGGTGACGGTAGAAAACTTGACCACTGTGAGTACGGAGAAAGCTCAGATTCTAGAGACCCACAAAATGACTGCTATGAAAAACACAGGGATGGTTATAACTTTGATCTTAAGAGCCAAGCTCCCTGTGATTCCAACAAAGGCAACCACTTCAAGCACAAGGACAAGGTCCAGTATGATCGTAGAGGTAAGGGCCCCTCTGAACATCTAGAGGAGGATCCCACTCAGGGAAGGGAAAAGGACAGTGTTGATGGGAGGAGGAAGGACCTCTGCCACCCCAGAGATGCTGACCGGTGTGATTATAGAGAGAAAGACAGCCGAGACTATAGATCAGATGACCGTTATGATAGTGGAGTAAAAGATTGCTTTGAATATAGAGAAGGGGAAGATGATCACTACGACCAGAAAAGCAAGGAGCTCTACAGAGAAGTACGGTCTGCTTCCATAGACCATAAACCAGAGGGCTACAACAGTGACCAGAGCAGTTGGAAGCCTGGAAGGGAATGGGAAGAGGATGTTTACCATACGCAAACAGTCGGAGAGAGAAGGAGCTATGAAGATCCTGTCACTCTCTATCACGAGGGCAGCAAGAACCGGGCGCACATTCGTCCAGGCTCAGGAAGAACAGACCTGGAAAAACAAGGCCAGGCCCGGAAAGCACACTATGTGGGTTCACTGGACAGAAACAGTTTCTACAGGAGGACGGCACCTAGCTCGCTAAGGAAGTCTGAGTTTGCCATCAACAGGAAACAGAAGCAAGGTAAAACTTTAAATAAGACCAGTACAGACAGTTCCACAACATGTAAGTCAGGGGTTCAGGCAAGCCCAGTCAATAACTTTATGACTTGGAACATATCCAGCCAGGGCATTGGATAAAATAAAAAGTTGAGTAACTGTCTGTGTAAACCTGCCAAAACTATGTGGCGAAGTTCACATGGACCTCACCTTCCTTTATAGACAGACTCTGACCTTCGGTGTCATGGCACCTGGTACAGTAACTAATCAATTCAGGAAATGCCAAAAGTGCTGATGACGCCGTCACCAGCATTATAGTGTATGTAAGACTAGGCTGTCTGGCTCCTTGACAAGAGCTGAGAGAGTTTCGCTGATTCTCCTCGAAAGGTGATCTTAGAGGCATGCAGAGTGGGGGAACTAGTCAAGCGGGTTTTACTATTTTGAAGTTTTGTTCCCTTGTTCCCTCTCTCTCTCTTTCACTCTCTCTCTCATGCTCTCTCTGTCTCACCTTCTCTCTCCCTCCCTCTCTGTCTCACCTTCTCTCTCTCTCTCTCTCTCTCTCTCTCTCTCTCTCTCTGTCTCAACCTTCTCTCTCTCTCTGTCTCTGTCTCACCCTCACACCCACGCATCATCTCTTTTATCAGTATTTTCTTGGAAGCAAGTCGAACTGACGTATGTTACCTGCCTGGGAAAAGTTCATATGCAGAACGAACAAACCTGGACTTGTTTTATCTTGCAGTAACAAACACTTTTCTGCTTTGAACCTTTTGTTGTGATTAATAGACATTTTACAGTTTGAAATCAGTTTGATTACACTTTTTGTCAGCTGTTTTGCCCCCATCTGCTTACTAAATAATGACTTTTCTAACGTAACTATGGTAGAGCAACCAAAACATCCTGTGAATCATGCTGAACTGCTGACCTGCTTCGTATGGTTACCTTTCTGGTAAGGTATTTGCATATTGACGGATTGTAATTTGAAGTGCCTAAAAGCAATCGTTAGGCCATGAGTGTACCTCATGTGTAGTTAGTTGATCAAGACATGTTGAGTATAGAAAATTAACTTCTTTGCATCATGCAGTTAGGTGCATACCTGAATGATTGCACCACTTATACTACAAATACCTTCTAATTCTGTTACTAGCTAAATGATACATATGGTGTATTTTTTACAAAGAACACAACATCAGTTCAAAAAAATCCCATACTTTTATGTCTTTTTGAGATTATTTCAAAAATCCTCAGTTTGAGGGAAGTTTGATTAAGACATTTCACTTGCATGATTCTCACTGATTTGTTATACACATCCATTAGTTAGCTACGTTAGCCTTGGAACTCCAGGGCAAAGCTAGGGAGGTAAACACAACTCGAAACACGTCAACTCTATTTGTGGAAATTGCATCAATTAAAATTTTGGGCAAATCATCATTTTAAAGGGTCTTATACTGTGTCTGACATAGAGCAGGTGGCCAGGGGAGCCCATGGTAATCCTCTGTAGTGCAAGGCTGCAGTTAGCATCCATTGGGGGATGGTAGAAGCAGGAAAGCTGGAAGGAAAGGTCCCGTTTGGGGATAGGATGTGCCTGGCACCAGAGACCCTCCTCCATAGCAAGCGTAACTTAATGTGAGCTGTTACTGCTGGGAGTATGGGGGGGGGCTGCAGAGAGGATCAGGCTAACCCGACTTGACTCATTGTCTGAGGTCAGCTCTTTTGAGCTTTGGGGAGCTTCACTACCCCCATTTTGGCCAGACTGCAACTTTTTCTCAGTATTACATGCGGATATAATGTGGCTGAGCAATGCTTCTCAGCTCCACAGTAATGTATTCACTTTATTCTTTTAGGCCGACATTCAAATTTTTGCCATTAAAATGGTGAAGGTGTGTGACCAGTCAGCTTTAAGTGCATAGCCTGGGTGGCTGTATACCTTAAAGATTTAATTGGATTACTCAGAAACTGATCTGAAGTAGGGTTATAACTTTTCCAGAGGGGTTGGCTAATAAAGACAGTCAAGTTTCCTGAGAGCATCAGAGCTCATTCGATGGCAGATTGACCAGCTGGCATAGTTAATGGTGAAGTGTGTGAGTGTGTGTACGTGTGTGCGTGTGCATGTGTCTCTGTCGAGACGCCTGTTGCTGGACTTAGTAATCCCTGTGCAGCTGCCTGTGCGGGTGGGCTGGGGAGGGATTAGACGGAAACCTTCAGGCAACATTCAGGCAGCCTTCAAGTAATGTAAAGTCAAGGGCCAGCCTGGTAAACAAAAGCCTCAAGTCACGAGCCGAGGGGAGAATTAGCTAGTTCATATGGGTCAGCTATTTGAACACACTCTGAAAACAAACACTCGCACAGACTAACACCCACCATTACACGCCACCTCTGTCGAACCCTTGGCCCTCACGCTGACTCCAGAGTTTGTGTTTTTCAGCATGACTAATTTGGAGCTTATCGGCCCACTTTATGGTTATATTGCCATAACCAGTAGTTAAAAAACATAACAAAAAAAAACAAACAAACCCATTTGCTCCTAGCTAGTCTCTGATTCTCAGATGTGAACAAGACGAAAATGTGTGCAGAATGCAGTCATGCGTCTTGATGTAATGCCCGCTCTGAAGAGCACTGATTACTGTAGCCGGTTATCAGCGGGCAGGCAGGCTGCCCAGAGTAGTGCTGATGCTTCCAGGCTGAGGGTCCACGCCAGTGGGGAAATCTCGTCTCTATCTGGTTGTAGAGCGAGACCTTTCAATGGGGCTGTATATTACTTTTCTCCTTTGTGCGTGGACATCTTGCTTTGTACCATCAGGGCCCTAGATAAAGGGACCAGGGCTGTTAGCGTGCAAGTAATTACAGCATATCTCTGTAATGCTAATCTGGCTCTTTTCAGACGGTTACATATGCTTGAATGACTTTCCCTGCACAAACACATGCATCTTAGACATGATTGTGACCGTATCAGACCAGGGTGGGAAAGAGGTGGTTCTGCACGCCAGATTTACAGGTATGGAACAGAGCGCCATTGATTGATATATCGTGTTTCAGGCTTTATGTGAATTGCTTCATGTTTTTGCCTTCAAGGCATTGCAGAATTTCTCCAGGACGTGAGCCAGTGTTTTGTGGCTGTCATTCTTTAACACATTGTCACTTTGTATTACAGCTCACAGTGAAACTTTGACGTAAACACTACATTTATTATTCAGTTATTAATCTTAAGTCTTATTATTCGGCTCATGCTATAGATTTCATGACTAATATGAAAAGAATACGTAACCTTTGTAGTTAAGACAGTGATTAATTTAAGGAAGAACCAATATATGAGTCCTTTAGAACAGGGTTTCTTAACCGCTGGGCTGCTGACCACAAGTGGGCCGTGAAGTGGTCTGTGGGCCTAAACTCAGGGGAAATCTGTAGTTTGTAGTGGGCTAGTAACAGCACTTTAAGTCATAAATCAGTAGTAAGGAAAGTAGTGATTGCATAATAAGTCTTAAACATATATATATTAAAACACACACACACACACACACACACATATATATATATATCTCAATAGAGAGGGCTACAAAAAACATGTTGCTGGAGTAGACTGACTAAACATCATCAGACAACGTAGCCGCAGGCATATAATAGAGACCGTTTTACGCTAAGGAATTATGATGGAAATTTTGGGTTTTGGTGTTCCTGAGGCTGATATGCCTTCTAGTTACAAAATGGGCATGCTTTGAGGTAGAGAAGTTTGACATTCCTTGCTTTAGAGTTTATGATGATTTAGTGACTGCATGGCAACTAATGCATCAGGTTTCTAATCAAAAGCATGTCCTAATGGGAGTCCTCTTACAGACCAAATCAGAAATTTCTCTTGTGTTTTCTCTCCTGTTCTTGTGTAGCAGTTCATACTGCTCTTTTCACACTGGCCATGCTTTGTGCGCTGTCCCTCTCAATATGATGTCATTGGATGTGAAACCAGCCCAACCGGTCTGCCTAAAAATGTAAACAGGCAAACTTGTAACATACGGTAAATATGCAATGGCAGGATTAGGCATGATCTTCATAAGGCTTCCTGTTCCATAAAGGAGTTTCAAGGCCCTTAGTGAAGTTCAGCTCTACATAGTCATTACATCTCATTGACACAGAATAAACCTCAGAGTTAACTGATAAAAAAGCTACCAGTCGTCATGTATGTTCAGGAGGATCGCAGGCTGGTCAGCATGGTTAACATTGAATGGCTTCTTCACTTTTTACATACACAGTTTAACTTGGATAGTGTGAATGTAGATAGATGCAAGGTTTGGAGTGAAAGACGTGTGGCTTGAGGAATGCTCTTGCACACGTTTGGCTCGGGCGTACAGCAGCTTGGGTTCCCCAGCCCACAAAAATATTTGATGATGAGTCTGACTAGGTCTAAAGGGAGAGCAGGAATGTAACCTCACAGCCTTCTGAACAATGGAATATAGACCCGGGTTTGGCAGAGCTGAAAGCACTATGTCTTTAAAAAATACCTGCAGCAGAGGATGTGGAGTGACAGGATATAGTTATGCCCCCAAACACTGAAGACACATCCCTTGTTAAAAAGAAATGCAACAGAAAAAAAAATTGAATTTCTATCGTCCTGTGTAATATTCTCTGATCATTTCTAGTACTCTTGTTTCCAGTGTAATTGTCCCAGCAGTGCTGTCTTATTGTCCAAAGGAGTTTGGGTTTTCCATCTGAGACTTGATTCCTCTCATTGTTTCTTCCTCTTTCTTAGGAAGTTTGTACTTGTAATTGTACTCCCTAGGGGCCTGGAACCAAGTTTGTAAAAAAACACCCATAGTAAAGAGTGCTGTATCAGGAAATTTAAATTTGATCTTGAATGACGGGGCTCTAGTAATCTGTAGTAATTGTCCCAGTAATTACCCTTTCTTTTTCAAAAGGAATATCATTTTATGTTTATTACCATGACTCAAAACATGGATTCTTTTCTATGTAATACATGCATTTGGAGCAACATGCTTAGATTTGTGCATTTTTTACTTCTCGCATTCTTCAAGTTTTATCTCAGGCCTAGTGGAGATTAATGCTGCTTTAAAGCTGTCTGGGCTGGACATTTGTTTATTACTTTTTGGCACTGGAGCTTTTAAGTGCATGTAATCTCTGTTTCTCACACATAGACGCGCACACACACACACACACACACACACACACACACACACACACACACACACACGCACACACGCACACACACATTCACAGACTAAAGCACACACATAATACACAGTTTGTGGTTAGTATGCAGTCTTCCTTATGCTGTGTTGAAAACCTCCCCACTCCCTTTCAGTCTTGGCAAAACACAAGAGATCTACTAGCGTGTGTATCCATGGCAGCTGGGCATTCTTGTGTGAACTTTGTGCTGAGCACACAGTGCTGATAGTGTGTGACCTTAGTCTACACAGTGATACTCAAACAGCTCAGAGGGCAGACCAAGAGTGTCGGCCCATAAACCACAACGGTTTCAGCGTGCCAAGACAGGGCTACCCGTGTGTCACTGCTTTCAAGTTCCGTAACTTCACTGGCTGGAATGAGTTTACAAGTTTTGTTCAGTGTATGTATGTTTGTATTCCTACAATGTAAGGACTTAATTATATAAGGACACCTAGAGAAAAAACAAGACCATGTACAATGTCAGGGTCAAAACACTGATCCTGACAAGGTGACGTACTTTTTATAAAACCTGTTTCATTTCTAAACACGAACAAGCTCACTGGTTTTGGCTACTGAGATATGGATATTGTCGCATATTCTGTTCATATATTTTAAATTGTTACATAAATTATGTGTGTCTGTTCACAAACAAGTAGAAAAACAAACAAGTGTGACTCATTTTCAGTCCTGTGAGAGTGTTTTTCACAAACTAAGACGTTTTGTCAATTTTTTTCCACATATGTGTTGATAATATCAACAAAGATTTGTTCTTAATTTACTTTTGGCAACGGTGTGGTTGTTCTGTTTTATTCATGTGTAAATGAATCAAGTAAATTCAATGCATTACTTTTCTTCAGTAGAAACATTGGAAGGAAAAACAAAAAGAGTGAATGGTCTTGCTTCAGTGTTCAGAGCCCATGGAAAGTGATCCTTCACCTGCTCTCAGATACACCTGAACAAAAGGCTGAGTGAGTGCTGAGACACAGAGAGGCCTCCGCACTGAGTGATCCTTAAGATCCTGATGGAATTTGGGGTAAATGGGGTGGGTCCTGGTGAGGAATGGGACACTCCGAAATTGTGGCCCAGACCTGCTGAAATAACTTGGCACTGGAGTTGATGTGGCGTGTTCCAGTCTGTGGGACTATGAGCAGGAAGACTCCAGCTCCAGACTTTAGTGCGAGCGCACGCAGCAGTGGCTGTGCTCACTGGGTTGTGTGTAATGATCGTGGGTTCCCATGCATTCACATGGTAATGTGGGTTCAGAATGGAGCCTGTGTCCCACAGAAAGAGCTCTTCATGATCATACAGTGAGACAGAGCAAGCCCTGTCAGCTTCAGGAGAATGCTCTGCTCGTGACCTCGCCACCTAGGGGTGTTTGTGAAGTCGCATGGCCTCCATGAGGATGAACGTGTTTCCGTGGTAACTACAGGTGAGTGAAAGCAAAGGGGGCCCTATTTTAAAGGATGGACAAGGACTATATGTACCTCTGTATGTGTGTGTATA
>JBBIGA010000106.1:35009148-35047636 GCA_037576975.1 Alestes dentex | reverse complement strand
TATATATATATAATCTCTATCTTGTATCTGTCTATATTTGTGAAAAGCGTATTTCGGTAATTTTGTGTCTTGTACACTTCACATTGCGCAAGGAGGAAGGACTGTCACAGTGTAATAGGAATTCTGTGAAAATGAAGTAGCACATAATGAAACGTTGAAATTTCTGTGAAAATGTTAAACAAAGTTGTTGTGATAATAACTGAAGTGGATGATTCACACCCATGATTTGATGATTCAACCAGCATTAAGCAAAAAAATCGCATTCACACTGACTCATGGAAGAATTCATATTTTTTATGCTGAACGATAACCATCATTTAAAATTTTTAAAACAGGTAAGCGACTTTTTCACAGGCTGTGAGAGCAGGAAGAGAGGTGTAAACCTCATAATATCTTATTATTTCCAGAGTTGTGTAAAGTTATGTAAAACAATGATGCACTTTTACTTGTGACTTTCACACACTTGACTTTGACTTCTGGTGACTTCCGGGCCCCATCTAATTTGCTGATGAAGTAAATTTGTATTGGAATTCATTTTTATTAAGCAAAAATAAATGAATGATTAATTATTAAGAGAAAATATGTGAACATCTAGGTCTACTCCTCTTGACCTTGTCAGGCAGAGCACATTGTTCCATTGTGAGACCTGCAGAGGCCTTTTGGATGCAACCTCATGTCTTTGTGTTCTGTAGGAGTGAGAGGCACTGGTTGTTCCAAACCCCTAAAACTCTGAGTCATTGTTACATCAAAGTGCAACGTTTTCACCTATTCAGAGTTTCCTTTTTCCCTGAGAATCCACTGGTTTGTGTAACAGTAGGGTTGATGTTATTGGAAGAGTTGCTTTTTTTCCTCTCTTGATGTTGTGCCTAGACATCGTCTTTGGTTATGCACTGAAAGCCTTTCAAAACAGGCTTACAAAATGATTTGTGACGCATTTATTTGGGCAAACTGTAGTCTTCTAAGCAGTGCATGTATCTGTCCTACTAGAGTGAGCCCTCCAAGTACCTGAATCTAGCATTGGCTTAATTTCATTTAACATTTAACAGTGTTGTATTATGCTTAACATGCCCTGTATATAAGTATCTGATGATTTAACATTCTTTTTTATGGACAATGAGAGTCCACATCACTCACATTCACATGAAATCATTGTATAGCGCGTCTTACCTTTGTTTGTTTGGACCTTTTATGGTCAGACATAATGATTTATGACCAGTGACCGCACTATTGGACGATGTTTACAGGGTCAAGCATTTGAGCAGTATAGCCCCTGCTGTGCCACCCCTGGTTGTGTGCTTTGTGCTACAGTAGGACACCATTGGGGTGCATGGAGGAGGGTGGTAGGACCAGCACTGTGGAAGGAGGCCAAGCGCTGTGCCACAAGCAATTACTTCCACTGCACATCAGGCAGAGAGTAAGAGGGAGAGAGAGGCTTTTGTATGTCTGGCTGGGATTACCCACTCAACCGTGCACCACGCCATGGCACACATATGTTACCGTAAGAGCCCTGGCACACTTTCTGTAGGCCTCCTCTGTCCTCATGTACCACTTTTGCACACAATGCACCCCTACACACATCTTTTTGTTTTCTTTTTATGAATGTTGTGCGAAATCTTAATATACTATACTCTTAAAAATAAAGGTCCTAACAAGTGTTCTTGGCTCTTCTGTTAATTAAAAGTTTTCCTAGAATCATAAGCCCCAGCCAAGAACCATTTGGACACCATCATTTTTTAGTGTACACACTACAAACTTTACTCATGATCTGTCATTTGACTCTTCCGTATTGTCTTGAAATTTCAAGCTAGTTAAGTTTCTTGTGGGGAATTTTCGAGTGACTCAACATCCTCGTCCAGTTGGTTCGTTTCATTGTTCAGGGGCTGGTCATGAGAAAAGCAGGTGAATGTTCGATTCCTGAATGCCCTCTCTGGAGGTTTTATTTGTCCGTCTGGCTTTTTGTTCGAGCCGTTCTTAAAGTACAGAAAGTAGAGTGCTGCTGCGGTGAGTTTGGCGAATTCACCGGTGAAGACTTCTGAGGAAAAATAGGTCAGAACAGGTTGTACTGGGTGTGTTTGTATGCAGTACAGAAAGAGAGGGAGAGAGAAACGGGGAGAAATATTGACTATTTATAGAGTTTACCCAGCATCACCACAGAAGATGAAATAATTTTAATAGAACATTCAGGCCTATCGTGTGGAGTGTCCTGAGCTAATTCAGTCGCATGTTAAGTCAGAAACATGTTTAAAAGTCAGAAACATATTTAAAAGTCTTTTCTCTCATACCACTGTAGTAGGTTTGATTGGCATGTCCCTAAATGAATTAAGTGCCATTTGGTTGGGTGGCTAATCTCATATGGCTCTTCTAATGAATCAGCACCGTGAAAGATTTACCTCCGCATGATGTCACTCCGAGTCACCACAACAGATCCAGGAGGTCCTGAGTAGTCTCAGGGTTTTACAACACACACCTGTTGCTTTCCTTGTAGAGCGAGTGTGGAAGTATATGCACACTGCCTCACAGTTTACTTTTATCTCCTCAAACACACTTTCTCAACTCAGGTGTGAACTTAAGAAAATCAGTAAACCATGCTGGGCTTGGGATGTCACTAGCGATTACGTTTAAAAAGGGCCAGACAATACAGATAGGCTTAACTGAATAATAACACGCCATGTATAGCAGAGCCATAGATTTTAAAGACTTAATTGAGACTGAGAAAGAAAAACGCAGCACAAAAAGATGGGTCCTATTATTCATCGTGAAATCTGCCAACTAATCCTTGCCAATCCTTTGTGAAGGTAAATTCTTATCCATGTTTTTAGTTTGTTATTGTTGGGCTTTTTTTTATGAGTAATCAAGTTTAATTAGGGGAGCCAGGACATCTACGCAGTGGTCCTTGTTGTAAAATATATATGGAAAGAGTAACTGATTCACGCTTAAAAGTCTTCATAATCCATAAGGGTGAAAAAGTTTTGCCGCAGCCTGGTCTAGAGCAGCCCAAGGCCCCAAAAAGCCCATGTCTCTGTGGATGGGGTGGCAGCTCTTTGTGTTCCCACAAAGAGCCTCTTTATTCTCCATTGTGGCGGACCACTGGTGCATGAGAGCAGCCCTGTCCCTTCCAATCCCACTGTCTTACTCAGCCCAGCCTCAAAGCAGAGAGAGGAAAAAAGATCAGAGGGCAGTCAAACTTCACCCTGCGGCGTGACATGCTCTGGACAGTCAGCGGCAGCATGCTGCGTAAACTGACACTTTTTTCCTCCTAGTGAGACTCTACCCGTTGTCTTGCCCTTGTTTATTCATATAATGCTGAGCTGTTTATACATTCAAGTTCTAATCGAACGGCCCTACAACTTTCTTTTCCATGAGCCTTTAAATGGTGTAGAAATATCCCTGATTTTCCTGTTCTAACGTTCATTTTCTTTCTGTGTTCTCTCAGAGATGACGCTGCTGCCTGCCCAGCCTAAATCTCTCGACTCAGCCCCGGTGTCTGCAGCCTCCACAGAGGACCCTGAGCAGAGAATGCTGGAGAAAAGGGCGAAGGTCATAGAGGAGCTTCTGCAGACTGAGGCAGACTACATAAAAGATTTGAAGATGTGTAGGATGGAGCTCATTGAACCCCTAAAGGACAAACAGGTGGGGACAGTAGCAGCAACATGCCGCACTTTTCATCAGTGTTGTAAAACAAACACGCACATACACGCACGCACACACACACACACATACATACATATACATATCAGAATCAGAAAACTTCATTAATCCTTGAGAAAATTGCTTACGTTACGACTGCACAGGCGCACAGAAATAGGAACAATATAAAATATAAAGCCTAAATAAAACCAAATAAAAACTGCAGAAAGTTCTCCATATGAAATCCACTATAGGTTATTCATTCCATGGATAAATTATCTCCTGTTAAGTGATTTACTAGTAACACAAACAGTGGTAAGTGATAAATTGTGTTTGTGTATGGTTACATGCTTCCAGTTGCACTGTATGTCAGGTTCTTGGTTTTATGTCGCTGCTTTTACCTGAAAATTGTGTTTATACATTATCAAGGTCCAGAACATAGACTTTGATGGTCTCTTCGGCAACATTGACTCTGTAATCGATCTGTCGAGCCGGCTTAATGAGGCACTTCAGGACACTGACTATATAGGTAAGAATTACAACGTTCACTTTAAAGCATGTATCATATTCCTTTCTGAATATGGCATTACAGTTACATGATCATTTGTACATTTCCTGAGGCTTTTTAAAGGGCTTGTCTGTCTTTTGTTTATTAGGAAAAGTGTTCCTGGACTACAAATCAGAGCTGCAGGAGGTGTATAAAGTCTACTGTCAGAACCATGATGACGCCATCTCTCTGCTGGAGACCTATGAGAAAGACGAGAACATTCAGAAACATGTACTCGAATGCCTGGAGAACCTCCGGTTAGTAGAAAATGAAGACCAGCATCTCTTCAGATGGTCAGGGCATGTTTGGATTGGTGTGAAACATCACAGTAGTAGTTAATAATGGACTCATTTAACATTGTTTTGTGGTGAACTAAACTTTTAATGCATTGTGTGATGTACTGTGCATGGATTTTTCCTTTTTAACTGTGATTGTAAATGGTCATAGTATGGTTCAGGTCTTTGAGGTTCGCATCTGAAAGCAATGCAATGTACCTAAAGAAGATTAAAGAAACTGGGAGCGCTGTAATCCTGATGTAGTCTCGATGCAGTGGTTGTGATTCAGCAGGGTGATGGGACTGTGGCTGACTGAAAGAAAAAACACTATCACTTTTATTTTAATTGATAGTATTTAGTATCAGTCTTCTGAAAATGTCGGTGTCACTTGTTTGTGGTATGTATGTTAATACAACGCAATCTGCATATCTAGTTATGGGTTAAATACTTGTTGCCATTGCTCATGCTTGTTTCCTGCCCATAGAGTAGTAAAGCGTGACCAGAGAAGAATGTGACTCTCCTAGTTTTACTCGCTGTCTGGTTTCACTGTCTTTCAGTGAGTCTTGTATCTAGTGCACTTCTTCTATCACGTATTATTACTAGATTGTTTAAAGTTCCTGTAAATAGCTCCCAAGACCAGTGGAAATTACATTGCGGAAGCTGGTTTTCTGCGCTCTGGCCAAAACGCGCCTCCTCTCTTTTAGCTCAGTATCATCTTTATTTTTGGAGAAGCTGTGTTTTGGCTAGTGAAAGTTCTGGCAGAGTTTTCGTTTAGGCCGCCTGCAGTAATAGGAGTGTTATCAGTGCAGGGCTTGGCTCTGGGTCCCGCTGAGGTCTGTGCGAGAGAGGAGTGAGCCACGTGAGAGCACTGGGCCGGCGGAAACTGACATTTCAATTTTTTTTCTCTCAGTGGGAGAGCTGTGTGGGGCCAGTAAAGCCCAGTACAGGCTTACCCTTCTCTTAAAGTGGGTCGCTGCCATGATACGTTGCCTTGGCAGCAGAGAATTTATTAACGTGGCTCGGCCTACGTTTTTTTCCTTTTGTGTTTGGGCCCTCTTGCTTCCTTTGTTCTTGCTTGCGGTACAAAAGGTCAAACTATCAAAACCTTATGAACTCTTACAACTCATTTTGAGGAAAACTACAGCATAGTTCAGCCAAGTACACACTCTGTCTGCTGTATCGGTATTTTAACGTTGATAACTGCAGATAGTAAGCTAGGCCATGCTTGAATAAACCAAAGTAAACAAAACTCACTTGCAAGGCACTGGGTGGTAGCTGGGTTCTGTAAATATGTGACTTTTTAATGCTAATTTGTAACAAAAAACTCTACTCAACACTAAGACTCTAGAAACACTAGGGCTATGCCATGGTTACAAATGACATAGAAGAGCGACAGAGCAACCAACTCTTGCTAATTTTCAGTGAGTCTTGTATGAGGGGTCTATTTTATGCAAATACTGAGCGGCGTGACACAGCAGCTACCAGTAGGTGTAAAGGAAGCATGACAACCGTTGCTGAAACAAATGATCTAAAATTTTGGTTCCAGTCAAACATTAAGGAGAAACTGATTATGGCTGTGACCAGTTTCTGTATACTGTAAAAGAGATGTACAGGGGTATATACAAAAAAACAGTGGCTAAAATCGTGGAGCTTCTGAGGTTTTATCCATTTGGTCTACAAATGCGACATGTTTGCATTTAACAAATAGTATTTAACAAATGCCCTTTATATCATGTGTGTGCTGAGTCTATATGTTTCTTGTTATTTGCAAAGTGCATGTCATTGGTAATGAACACTGTTACTATAGTTATTCAAAGAAAGTAAAAATCTCACTGCTGCCACATTTCTCTCTAAAACACAGCTGTTCCAAATGGAAGGTACTAAGGAAAACTCAAAAGTTTAAAAAAGAAATAGCCAGTCCCAGTTAGCGTCATTTATGCTTGATTAAACTGAAAGGGCAAAGCCAAATTGATGGCTGACGATTACCTGCAAGAACAGGCATTAATAACATGCATGGAATTTGTTTTAATAGCGTTATACTATGGTAATAATACTCTGGTAAAGACACATGTCTAAGACAAAAGTATTTAAATGTAATATTTTTTCAACTCTAATGCATTGGGGCAGCTGGTGGCCTAGTTGGTAGGGAGTTGCCTCTACAATCCGATAGGCATGGGTTCACATCACAGGACTGCAAGTGGCACCACTGAGGTACCCTTGAGCAAGGTACCGTCCCCATACACTACTCCCCCCGGATGCTATGTTCCTGGCTGCCCACTGCTTCTGTTGGTGCATGGGTCAAATGCAGAGAAAGAATTGCTAGCGTGTTCCTTTAAAGTCACGTTTATTGCTTTTGTGATACTCGGTGTGCGTATTAGTTATATGATGTCTGGATTTCAAACAGAGGTCCTTTATCTCTGCATCCTCAGTTTTGAACTGTCTTTCTGTTTCTCTTTTCTCTCCCCTCCTCCTGACAGAGCGATATACCGTTCGTGGTAAGTCCAAAGCCAAGCAGCTGCATGTAAAATGCCTGACCGCATGCCTTATATTCATTAACCCTCATAACCATTCCTTCTGTTTATGTGTATGACCAAGGGGAATGTTTACTGAGAACTTTGTGTGTGTGCTGTGTGTGTTTGGTTGTTATGGCTCTCCCTCCTTAGGGCTTGATTCTGACTTGCCTCGCGTCTGGACAGCTTTAGCTGTGAATGGCAGATTTGTGCCAAGACTTATAATATGTGAAGTCAGAATTTACCCCCAAGTGGAAAATTTGCTTATTTTGTTCACTTTCTTTCGTCAAACGATTGTTTCTTTTTTTGGCTGGCAACTGATGATTCAAAGACATTAACATGGTCTCTAAGCAAATTTCAAGCCGTTTTTGCTTTTCGTTTGCTTCTTTTGTTGCAGATTATAAAAAACAGATGTTTGCAGTTATTTTTTATTATTTGCAATTATTCCCAGATGTATTAATGATGTTGAATTTTTACTCCAACATTACTATGATAAGTATACGTTCTTCATCTCTCAAATGGACTCTGTTCATTCCATCAATCAGAAGTGGTAAAGTAAATAGATGTAGCCTTTTTAGTGTTCTTCTCTAGCTTTGTTTTTCATATTTGTCCTTGTGAGACATGTTTACTGATTGATGAATGGAAAATGACAGCCATAGTCCATTTGAAAAAGATGGTAAAAAGGAATAATAATGTGTGGATTCTGGTATGGCTGTACAGTCTCTAATAAAACCCTCTCTCTTTCTCTTTCTCAGGGGGAAAACGAACTACATTAATCTGGGTTCGTTCCTAATAAAGCCCGTTCAGAGAGTGATGCGTTATCCGTTGCTACTCATGGAGCTGTTGAATGCCACACCAGAGTCCCACCCTGACAGAAAACAGCTGGAGGAAGCTGTGATCTCTGTTAAAGAGATTAACGGCAACATCAATGAGTACAAAAGGAGAAAGGACCTGGGTATGCATGTGCAACACGGCCTGTAAACGTGTGCTCACGCAAACCTTTTTTGGAGCACATTTCATGTACTGGAGTTGTAACTTTATGCTAATGACAGTGCGCCCTCTGCTCCTTATAGTGGTGAAGTACCGCAAAGGTGACGAGGACAGACTCATCGACAAGATTTCCAAACTAAGCATGCACTCTATCATCAAGAAGTCCAACAGAGTGAGCAGCCACCTCAAACATCTGACTGGAATTTCACCGCAGGTATATTTCATTCCCGTCCACGTCGCGTTATGACAGCCTGCCCTTAAAGTTTCCGTAGCTTATCATTTTCTCTCGTGCTCCCTCAGGTTAAGGATGAGGCCTTTGACGAAGCGGAGAAGCGATTTCGACTCCAAGAGCGACTGATCAAATCATTCATCAGGGATATCTCTCTCTACCTACAACACATAAGGGTGCGAATTCACTTTCAGCCAAAATTAGTCTTAATGGGAATTGTGGGTGAAAAATCAGGTGCTTTCTTTATGTCATTCACTTACAGTGCGAATGTGTATCTGTCTCTGCTTCATCTTCTTTTAAATGCCTGCACTTCCATTTGCACTTTTAATATTCTTTTATTAATTTTCCATACATTTTCTTTCTTTTATTCTTTACCATCCTCTTTTTTTAATTCTATTAACGTAAAGCAGGACTGACCTTTGTGTATGATAATGAGCTATATAAATTGACTTGACTCGTCTCTCTTGTCCACCAGGAGTCTGCCTCAGTGAAGGTGCTGTCAGCCATCAGTTTTTGTGATATCTACACAGAACGGCACCAGCAGCTGGACCCTGAACGCTTCCAGAGAGCCCATCGCTGCATCAGCGACAAGCAGTTCACTCAGTTTGTGAGTTCACTAATCGCTAATCCTGCCTTTTAGGTCTAAGAGGATTGTATACTGTTTACACGCACTGTACATAGTTCATCACAAGTGCGTGGTATATAAAAGAATGCGTTTATTGTATGTGCATTTAACATCTAACTGCATCGCATGACTACCTGACCACCCTGATTGTGTCTGTATCTCTGAGCAGAAGGAGAGAACAGAGGCTCTGGTCATTTCCCCCCTCACCCAGCTGCTCTCCATGTTCGCTGGGCCGCACAAACTGATCCAGAAGCGCTTCGACAAGCTTCTCGACTATGATAACTGCAAGGAGAGAGCTGACAGGCTGAAGGACAAGCGTGTTCAGGAGGAGCTGCAGGCAGCGCGGAACAACTACGAGGCCCTTAATGCCCAGCTGCTGGACGAGCTGCCCAAATTCCACCAAGCTGCTGAGGAGCTGTTCACCAGCTGTGTGCGAGGCTTTGCCCAGGCCCAGAAAGACTTCATCCGTCTCACACTGGGGGAGCTCACTCCACTCCTGCAGGTGAGGAGAGGGACATGACGGAAAAAGATTGTAATTGTAGAAAAGACTATTGTAGGGCAGGAATCTCCAGGGTGTTCAGCTGGGTGTGGACTGAACGGGATCGGAATATTTTTAAAAGGAAACAGAAGTAGCTTATTCTGCAGGTCAGTTTCAAAGGCATGGGTGACAAATCCAAAGTCTGAATTAGATAATAGTATGACCTACACTAAGGATCCTATCTCAAGTCCTGGAGGGCAGATGTGACAGTTTGGTAGTTCTCATCCTCAAAAACGTAATAAACCTTGTAACTGACAGGTAAATTGAACTACAGTAGGTGTGTTTGAGCTGGGAAATCACCAAACTGCACCCTCAGGACTGGAGTTGGGGGTCTCTGTCCTACAGTGTCAGAAAGCAAATCAGTTTGAGACTACATGACATGTTAATGATGTGCTTATTTGGTGTGTTATTATTGTGGGCAGTTAAATTTGCTGATTTGTCACTTTCATTTCCAAACACCTGTTTGTATGTGCATACCTGGTTAGAATTTATGAATAATCATTTATGACCATTAACATTATTACTGTTTGCCTCTTCAGCTGTCTAATCTGCGTGGCACAGATGGTAACCTGGTGTCACTATTTCAAGAGGAGCACGGTCGAGTTCTTCAGTTGCTGCAGAGTTTCAGCTTTTTCCCTGAGAACCTGCCCACCACACGCAAGACTTTTGAGAAGAAGACTCTAGAAAAACAAACCTCTAAGAAGATCCAGCAGGGTCCTGTAAGTTTCACACATTCAGGATGAATTGACAAAACAATCTCATTAAATATTATCCACGGGTCATAGGTCTGCCTGCGTTATGAATATTGTTTGATGTTTTATCTTATCTGAAATTAATAAATCTGACTATTGTCAATAATCCTCCTCAATTGTCAATTTCCTCCTCATTCTCTGTAGCCGAATTATGTACAGCAGACCGATGAGCACCGGGCCGGGCTGCTGTCCCGCTACGCGCCAGAGAAACTCTTCCAGGCTGAAAGGAACTTCAATGCAGCACAGGACCTAGATGTGTCCATATCAGAAGGTGACATAGTGGGTGTCATCAAACAACAGGACCCCATGGGCAGCCAGAATCGCTGGCTCATAGACAATGGTGGTACGTGCTTAACTTTACAATAACTTTACAACAGCTTTACAACTTAACTCTACAATATCTTAAATGTCAGTTGTTTTGAGTTTGGGTAATGATATTGTGGCTTGATGGAATAACTCCTGTCTTATTTCTTTATCCATAGCCACTAAGGGCTTTGTTTACAGTTCCTTCTTAAAGCCCTATAACCCACGCAGAAGCCAATCTGATGTCTCCATTGAGAGCCAGTCTTCGAATGAGTCAGGATATGGCGGCTCCTCCCCCGTGTTTTCAAGGCAGAACAGCAACAGCACGTTGACTTTCAATCAGGAGACCTCCACGGTCAGCTTCTCTGCAGTTGCACCCCAAGACCATGCATCCTCACGGCCCATTCAAGACTCCACCACCTCCCGCAGACCCCCCAACAGAGACGCTCCAGCACTTAACTGCCCCCCCGCTCAGCAGAGGGATTCCCTTGACTCCTCCCACAGAAATTCTATTCACAGAGAACTGTCTGAGACGACCTACAATGCTGCAAATCACAAGGACTGTTCAGAGCCTTTGTACCAGAATCTTACCTATGATAAAGATTCCTCAGACTCCAGGTACACTGCTTCAACCAATCACAGAGACCTCTCAGACTCTTCGGAGACAGACTCTTCCTCCTCCAATAGGAAATCCAGACATGAGGCCTCTCAGAGGTATGCAGCTTATAGCTCTCAGAATAGGCGGAATGGGGACTGTTCGTTGCAACAAAGGAGGCCTCAGTGCTCTAATGATGAATACATAGAGCCTGAGCCTGAGCCCGATCTGGATGGCCATCAGGTATGTATAATTAGTTTTGCGCTTGACTGTATTTCAGTCTGTTTTATCATTCCTTGTAGATTTTGAATTGTTTTTGAATTTGCTTCCCTGTAACTTCTTAAAGGGAATGTGATGGGTTTTTTTTTGCTTTTTCTGTTGATCTGCACTTCATCGCTGTCATGACAAAACCTCATTTGCAGAATTTTGACTTTACAGAAAAAAACATGTTAGCAAGTAATTTTGAGCCGTTTCATTTTGTTCATTTTTCATGAATTTACATGGTTTAAAGGCAGCATTTATTTAATAAACAAAACATGACACAGATAAATTCCTCTTTGTGCAGTGCATTGCTGCCTGGCCATTACAAATTGAGATTTTATGAGTTTTTGTTTATTTCTTTTTTCCCCAGATATACTATGCTCTCTATTCGTTCAGTGCACGATGTGCAAATGAGCTGAGCATCTCGGCCAACCAGAGAGTACGAATCCTGGAGTTTCAGGACATGAATGGGAACCAGGAGTGGTGGCTGGGAGAGGCAGGAGGGCGGAGGGGCTATGTCCCATCCAACTACATCCGCAAGTCAGAGTACACCTGAGCACTGCACCCATTTGAAGAGATCCAGAGAGCACTCCAACTGGCCCAGCTCACCACGCATTAGCTCAGCTGAGAAGAAATGCTGAAGAAAGGACATTACAGTGCCTTTACTCTATGGGAGATGGGTTGATGTGGTGAAAAATTCTGAAGAATTCTTTAGAACTTGTCATTGCTGCTGATGGAGAGGGAATGTGACTCCATGACTGTATTTATGACTTTCCTATATTTTTGCAGTCTCTTCTGGACTGTAACCCTTGAGCTCTTCCTTGTGGCTATCATGAAGAACAATTTGGCACTGTGCATTTTGATTTTTGGAGATGGAAATGAGATGGACTGTGTGACAGTATGGGTTTTGTTCAAGTTTCTAAATGCACTACGAATGCCTTCAATCATATACGATTGAATGGTAAAGTCCAAGATTAGTGCTTGCGCTTAAGTGGTATACTAAATAAAAGCAGATTTATCATGAAGTGCAAAAACCTGTGTTGGTTATGTTTGCCTGACACTGGCATGAACAAGAGTGGGTGCCTGTTGTGGGAGATTAAAGCAGTGGTTTAGATTTGGTGTGCTGGAGACATCTGGTTGTTGGCCGATCATAGTGCACACATCCCTCAGTCACCTGTCCCGTATTAATCCATTCGAACACAATTTTTGATTTTTTTTTACAGGATTCAGAACAAGATTCTACTGAACAATATCGTAAGTTTTTTCTGAGAATCTGAATGAATTTCAAGAAGCATATTTTATAAAATACAGTACTTCTGTCTTTTGCTGTTTTCTCTTTTTGAATGCATTGTTCCTTTTGATACACTCACATGTGAACAAGGTTTTAGGAGCTAGAACAATTTTGGGGTTTGACAAATACTGAGCAAGAGTTTAACCACCGGTACAAGTAAGACCACTGAGGGCCTTGATGTTTCTCACCTCCAGATGCTATTTATGACTCTCAACCTATCATTCATCTCTCCTGCTGTATAGGAAAGTGTATTTCTGTATTCCAGTGTCAAGTGATCTATTCCTTTCTCATTTTAATAAAAAAAAAAAAAATCATGAAAACTGAGCTACTGTGGTTTGTCATATCTTTGCCATGCACTAGTGTACCATGTATTCATGTTAGGTAAAAGTTACAAAACTGTTTTGGGAACAGATCAAAGATAGTGAAGCCCAAGGCTGGGCGAACAAAGCCCCTGTCTAGACACATTTTACAACTTTTCATGTTAGACACCTCTCTAGCATTTTAGCGAGCTAGCTGTCTGGCTAACCTGCTCGAGTTGCTTCTTCCTCCCCCGAAGCTGGCTTAGCTCAGCCTGGAGGTTGCGTTGTGAAACTGCAACCAGGTTTAACTCCTTTTCATACAGATCACAACTACATGCCATTTTACTTGTTACAGATAATTTGGTGTGACTCAAATATGTTGCTAAATATTATTTATTTTTTATAAGGGAACGCTTCACAATTTTGCGTGTCATCCTTGTGCAGGGGCCATGCTAATCCTCTCTGGATCGTTCCAATTTTTTTTGTATATGTGCTGCCGTAGCAAGCACAACATATAACACTTGAACTAAATGATAATGAATTAATGATAATGAATTCATGAATTAACAAAGAGTAATTTGTGAAATTTCTTTAAAAGAATGATTTCCCTTTTGTGTGACTTCAGTTTAACGAAACTAATGTTAGCTCTTAGATTATAACAATAAGTAAATAAATTCTCCCACTCTTGTTATATCACATTGTCATTAGTTTAAGGTCAAAGTCAGTGATGTGAGTGAAGCTACACAAACCGCGGTCTGATCTTTTCACAAACTTCTTTTTTTTGTGTGTGTAATTTCTTTTATTTGAAAATATCAGTGGAAAAAGTCAAGCAGTACAATGAACATTTACTTAGACAGATGTTTCCCTTTTGTCATTGATGCATCTGCAAACACCCTCCCCTCCCCCCACCCCACCAAATCCCATACCATGCCACCCCAGACAGGAGCACTCATCTAGGACAGCACATACATTAAATTATAAAATTATAATTTAATTAAAATTAAATTATATACATAATAACTACCTTGAATGAGTACCTTTCTCACTTTACCCCATAAAATAATAATAATTAAAACAAAATAAAAAACAAAATAGTAACAATAATATGAAAATATAAATAGACAAAAGATTATATAAGATTTTATATAAGTTTTAAGTTTACCAAAGTATGACAAAATCGGACGCCAGACAGAGAAGAATTTATTCCTTGATCACATAAGTGAATATTTAATCTTTTCGAAATGTATGAACTGTGAAAGGTCGGCTAGCCATAAGGACACATTAGGTGGATTTGCAGACTTCCAATGAAGTAGTATCCTTCTACGTGCTAATAGAGTTGCAAATAAGATAATGTCCTTATGTCTTTTCCTTATTCTGTAATGTTTGTCGTCAGTAACACCAAAAATAGCTAAAAAGGCATACACAGGAAGAGTTTTTCCACAAACTTCTTAAAGCATGAACGATGTAGTGAGCCTTCAATTCTGCAAAACTTCACAGACACCCACACAAGTAGGGCCAAGGATGACTGAATCTGCATTGTGATTGGTTGCTTCCATCTTACATTCATATTAGCCAACAGACTCTTGCAATCTGATTGGCTGACTTAATCCGAAAGTGTGATTTTATTGGTCAGTGCTGACTAAACGCTATGCTTTGTGTCCCGTTTGAATTCTCCATCCTTAATTTCATTGTGAATGAATGTATGGTAATAATAATGAAAAAAAGAAAAATCTTCATCAGCAAAATGTGGGTGGAATTCATATTTGGAGGATCTGGAAAGATACAGAAACAAAATATAATGAATGAATAAAAACAGTAAAATACAAAGAAACAGTAAACAATACACATGTAGAGAAAAGGGTTAGGGTCATTTCCCAGTTTTACCTTGCTGGACAGTGATCTGAAGAGTTCTTTGTGTGTCTCATTGTGAACTGCAGTCCTGGGTTTCCTTTATACACACATACAAAAACAGAAGTGAGAAAAGTGGGGTGAGAGCAGTCATAGGTATTACTGAGATTTACATTAAATGGAAACAATCTAATAACTTACTGAGGTGATGGTGGAGGCCAGTTACTTCACTGCTTGAATCACAGCTGTTTGGTGAGTCCTGTATGAATGGATGGAGGGATGGATAGACAGATGCACTGGAAATGTCTTGTAAGCAAAAAGTTTAATTCACAACAGTGTATTTAAATATGACAGAATGTCTAATTTCCTTATATTTCACATTTTATTCACATATCATAAAACCTTTTGATTACCTTTTTGTCGTCACAGCTTTTAAATGTACTAAAGGGAGTAAATAGAGAAATACCAGGACCTGGCTGTTGCATGAACATCACCTGAGGAAGAATGGGGGGGGGGGCATAGAGACATAGAAACATTTGTAATAAGTGGCTTTTAAACAACATCAAACTAAAATGAACCTTATTTTACCACACCCTAATAAACAAGTAAACATGAACCTAATAAATCTATTTACCTAAGAAACCTAATAAACACATTAAGCAGAAACTATAGCAACAATAAACTTACTAAACTTACTAGTACTAAGTGTACTATACACAGAGGTGAAATTTATCTTGGCAATTTTATCAGGTGCACCAAACATTCTGGTACACTTGGATGTAGAGATAAAATTTCCCACTGTAGTCCATTTGTTCCTGCATAATCTATCATCATTTATCTATCCGTCAGATAGAGATCACAACAGGATCACTGCTGGCCAACTCAAGAAGGGGATGATAATTAGATACTAATAAGAACCAGGTGTATTAAATCAGACAAACACAAAACTGTGCAGGACAGGGGGTCTCTAATGGATTGGCCCTGTTCTACCACACCAAGGTGGATTTGCTAATAAGCTGGTGAGTCAAAACAGTAAAATAAGGAAAAATTATAAAGTGATGTGCTCTGCTTGGACTGCAGTCTGACTGAGGGTCAGATCAGAGGTTCTCATCTACAGTAATGCAGAGTGTAATGTATTCCTCCCCAACTCTCTTTATTCAGCTCATGAAGAGCTAGGTGGGTTGTGGCAGGTAAACATTAACTGTGGATGGAAATAGGAATGGAGCAGTGATTCACTGGACAAAATTGTGCATGAAAAAATATGGGCTACAACCTTTAAGTGTACACATACCAACAACTTATGAGGGTCAAACAAAGTAGCCAATAATACACAGTGTTTTAAAACGCAATTGTGCTGTGCCTGATACCAAAGTCATAAAAACACAGCCACTGCCATGCTGGTGTTGTGCTGAGAATGCATTTCAAGTAACACTGGGTCAGAGATGGTCATATCGTGGTCCCTTTCCACTAATGGATGGGGTAAAGAGGGGCTGACAAATAATGTAGCAAACAATGGGCTACAGTCAGTGTAATATACATGTATGTATGATGGGCTGACCTGATAAAAAGTGTAGATATACCCAATAGAAGGAAACTCGGTGTATAGCACACTTAATAGTACACTTATAATACAATTATTATTCTGGTTATCTGTACAAATCTATTAATATTATTATTCACACATCATTATTCATCATTTATAATATAGATAATTATAGTAATATTGTTTATATAATAATAATATTATGTGTATATTATATAAATTAAACTAGAAAGGATGTTTAAGTGC
The DNA here is from genome assembly GCA_037576975.1 of Alestes dentex. Classification (NCBI taxonomy): domain Eukaryota; kingdom Metazoa; phylum Chordata; class Actinopteri; order Characiformes; family Alestidae; genus Alestes; species Alestes dentex. Next base: position 35,031,157 of record JBBIGA010000106.1, on the reverse strand, counting down.
TGCTAGGTGGTCTGCAGTCTCGTCAAGAGCTGCTGGACATGTTTCTCCAGAGAATCCCACAGAAAGAGAGCCAGGGCTTCAGGATCCTTATAAACTTGATCCTGTCCACCAAAGATCTCATTCAAAAAGAGCATCGCTTCATCCTGAAAGAAAGGGCAAAGTTGTTATGAGCTGAAAGAATGAAACTGCAGTCCAAAGGAAAATACACTGTGCAGTTTCTTTATACCTTTAAAAACCATCTATATATTAAAAATAGTTCCTTAAGGAACTAAAATGTTTTTTCTATGGCTCCACTTAAAGCATGTACTGTTCACATAAATCATATAATTCCACTTCAAACATTAAGTAAAAGTTCTTCTAATGTCCAGCTATAAATGCTGAATTAAGTATGGCTGCAACTTACAAGGAGCAGGAACAAGTACTGCTCAGCCCTGGGCATTCTCTGTGTGCTGAGAGGGCTAAAAGAGAGGACCATTGCCATCAGGTGCCCGAGGAATCCTCCTGGTGCCTGGAACAGTGTGAGAAGACAAAAAACCTGAGAAGACCACTCAGTCATTCCGCGCACAAAGGAATGCAAAGAGAGAAGTGTGTATGTAGTTTTACATTTTGCATTTTCTCTACATGACTATTTCTGTATGGAGAAATAGTCATTACAGCTCAGAGATGCTTTATAATATATCTAGTACATAACACAAAGTGGATTTGGTTCTAAGGTCTCTTACCGCAAAGATCGGAGGCCTTGCTCCTCCTTGTAGCACTCCCATCAGCACAAACTCAAAGACAGTGTCTATGATGTTGTAGTGCTGAATCTAAGAAGATAAGAAACATTAATGCCACGGCATCACTCACTGTAAGAACCAGAATGTGAACTAAGACTAAGAGTGTGAGAACTCACTCCAACTTCCATCAGCTCAGTGCAAATAGCTTCACGATGGGAAGCATTCTGGGCAAATTCCACCAGGCGATCATATGCCTCATGGAAGACTGGGAGCGTCTAAAGAAGAAAGAGAGATGCTTGTTTCTCATTCATAAGATCAGACGGAACACAATTCAGGTTTCTCTTAAACGAACATTTTGTGTTACCCTTGCATTTCGAGCAGCCAGTCCACCAAGAATGACCCTGCAGGCCACTCTGGCATATTTGGAATGATGGCTGTTGCTCATAACAATCTACATAGTGAAACCAAGAAAAAGACAGTCATGAAAGAACAACTGAAAATGCACTGGTGTGTTAAGATAGAGGCTCATTTAGTAGACTTACATTAAAAGCCTGACGCAAGGCTGAAAGCCTCGGAGTAAAATTAGGAGTCCTTTGGACGGCAAAGTAGTAACTGAGACAACAAAATTAATATTTTCTTTCAAAATAAACAATATCTATAATTTAATGTGTATTTAGCTGATAAGCTCTATTTGACACAGCAAAAGGGTGAAAACTAGAGTACTTACTATAAAGCAGGCACTTGATAAGCTTCAGGAGGGACAGCGAGATCTTCAGCTGTCTATAATGTCAAATATGCAGCGCTTAGTACTGACAACTAAAACTCCTGAAATGTCAGAACTGAAAACAGCAAAAAGCCTCACCAGGGGAGCTCCCTGGCTAGTGGAAGCAGGTTGTGGCAGAAGCTCAGGTGCTGACTGAGGTGAAGGCGACAGCAGTTGATCCTTGGTAGGTGCTGTAAGTTGGCTCTGGTCAGATGCATCTCTAGTCACCTATAAGGCCAAATACACAGTAGGGGTTAAATAGGACTGTATGTTGGTTAATACAAGAAACAAAGATTGCATAACACATTAAAAGCTGATTAACAACATTATATTGTTGCTCAGTTAATATCAGAATAAATCCAAATTTCATAAAGTGTCTCAAATTAAAAATCTCCACTTATTGCTGACAAATGAAGCTGTTTACAAGAAAACTGATTTAGATCTGATAAGAGGAGCAGGCACAGCCTTGCCCCAAAAGCACTCTGGATAGGGAGAGCCGTGTGGGGCTGAGGCTCAGGTTCTGCCTGAGCGGGAGAAATTGCCTGCGGTGGAGTCTGGGGAGATGCTGTGAATTGGCTCTGGGGAGACGCAGCATCTTCAGTTACCTATAATGAGCAATATGCAGTGGGGAGAGTTCAGGTGAAATGTGACAGTGTGTTAGTATAGGAAACACAGGGTGCAGGAGCTGAATAACACAGTCATTGTTTACATTTACAACATTTCACAGACACTTTTATCCAAAGCAACTTCCATTCCCTAACTACAGGGGACAACTTTGGGTTATGGGTCTTGCTCAGGAACCCAGTGGTGGGATGATGAAGGTAGGCTTCGAACCCATGACCTCTTGGTCCAGAGGCAAGTTTCCTACCCACTAGGCCACATTTTGTTATTTAACAAAATGTAAAGCTTTACTTATAACAGACAAATAGAAATGTAGTTAGAACTGGTAATATAATTGTGCGTGGCTTTACTGCAGGACTTGGGCTAAAGGGCGCCATGTCTGTTTCAGTCTCAAGAAGTGTTCCAGTTGGAGGAGGCACCAATTGTTGGCTCTGCAGAGATGCAGAAGCTTCAGTCACCTATAATGCCAAATATGCAGTGGTGTGAGTTCAGGTGAAATGGAACAGTGTGCTGGTTAATATGTGATGTACGAGCTGAATAACACAGCCATTGTTTGGCTAAAAACATAGTTACACCATTGTTTGGCTAAAAACGTACTTACAAGAGTGATAAGAGTGATGTGCATAGCCTTACCCCAGGAGCACTTGGGCTAAAGGGTGCTGCGTCTGATTGAGTCTCAGGTATCCCAAGCGGAGCAGGTGCACGTGGTTGGCTCTGCAGAGATGCAGACTCTTCAGGTGCCTAAATGTCAAATATGCAGTCCATATTAAGGACACATATAACTGCTGAAAATGTAGTTACAATTAACAAGAGGAGCCTGTATAGTCTTACCTCAGGACGAGTCTGGTTAGACACCCCTGGGTCTGGTTTACGCTTCTCATGCAGAGAAGGAACTGCTGGTTGGCTCTGCAGAGATGCAGATTCTCCAGTTGCCTATCATGCCAATTATGCAGTGAGTTCAGGTAGGAGCTGAATAACACAGGCATTGTTTGGCTAAAATGTAGCTATAACTGATAAGAACAATACCCCAGGATCACTTGAGCTAAAGAGCACCAGGTCTGCTTGAGTCTCGGGTGTCCCAGGAGGAGAAGGTGCTAATGGTTGGCAGAGACGCAGAATCTTCAGTTGCCTATAATGCCAAATATGCGGTACTTATTACAAACACATGAACTTGTTCCAACGTAGTTACAGTTAACTAGAGTAGTCTGTATAGCCTTACCTCAGGAGCGCACTGGCCAGAAGACGTTAGGTCTTCTTGAGGGTCAGGGGGCGTCTGACTTGGAGAAGATGGCCTGGAGGTGATCAGTGGGCTCTCAGGAGGGGTGCTGGGCTCGTGCTCGGAACACATAGGCACAGTAGCTATGAATACAGTAAGAGAATATTACATAACTCTGAGGATTAAAATACAGTTTTGTGTTTTTCTACATTAAAGGCTGTCCAGGCAAATATCCCTAAAATTATGCCTTTCATATAAAACCACCATGAATGAACATGGAGGCTCACATTGTAATGCCATAATGCAGACATATCGAAAAATCAGTTTACCTTCAACATTTTGAATGTAAACAACAGCTGACAACTAAACAGCTTGAATAAAAAGTACAGCTTGAATAATTTGGTTATTTTATGTGTTCTCATAAAGTGTTACGTTATATTTGTTACGTATAATTTTTTGAACTGTTTAAGTCGTTTCTTGTGTACCTTCATCAACAGTTTGGTCTTCTTCATACTGCTGGTTTCTCTTGTAAAAGTAATAAAAGGAACCGGCGGCGGCGGCGGCAGCTCCGGCCACAAACAGCAGAGGGCTCGAGAGAGAAGCGCTGCATTTATTTATTTTATCCACTGTCTGAAAAGCTCCGAAAAATTCTGTGCTCTTTCTCCTGTGGCTGCGTTTTCATTTGTCGCGGGGATCCGAATCAAAACATGTTTACGGACGCAGATGAATAATTAGTTTCGTCCCCCACGCAGCGATTTGTATGAGTGAAACAGCACGCGCCCCCGTGCCGCCCCATCTATCACCCCCCACGTTAATTTTTTTAAATTTAAAATGCTTCTGACACCCATACTTGTCTGTACATTGTCTTAAACTGCAGCTTATAAATGGACTCGGTTCTAACATTGCTCTTGCTGAAGCTTTTTTTATTTTTTTTCAAGCAATTTTTGATGGGTGTGACCATTATTGCACATGAACAGTGCAAAAAAGTTTTGCTGTAAACACTTTTACAGCAAAAATATGCGCGATTAATTTAGATTAATTCATCAGAGAGCTTGTAATTAATTCGATTATTTTTTATTGCTTGACACCCCTATTATAAAAACTCAGCTTGTACGTCCACTTACTGTCCACTTTATTGGAAACACAATCACGTTTTCACTCACTTGCCACTTTAATAGAAACACCACCTTGCGCGTCCACTCACTGGACACTTTATTAGAAACACTCACCCTGTTCTTCCACTCACTGCCCACCTTATTAGAAACACCCGCCCTCTGCTTCCACTTGCTGTCCATTTCATTAGAACCACTGGATGTTTTGGGTGGTGTACAGCAGCGACACACTGCCATGCGTTAAAAAACACACCCCTGGACTATAAAGAAAATGTATACCGTGGTTGTTTATAATACAATGGCCAATGAGGGGTGATACAATGTAGGTGGAAAAAATAAAGTGGACATTTTAAGTACGTGGTGGGGCACCTGGTGGCCTAGTGGTTAAAGAGTTGCCCCTGCAATCAGACAGTTGTGGCCTCAAATCCCAGGACAGCCAGTGGCACCACTGAGGCACTCTTGAGCAAGGTACCGCCCCCAGTGTTAATAATTTTTTTATTTTTTTAAATTTTAGTCACAAGAGTGCAGATTGTGGTCAATAAGACAAGTCTGATCATCTTACTGTGTACACCTAAACTGACTAGTCATATTGCACATATCCAGCTGAAAGAAGTTAGAACCAGCAGTGGTTTTCCACACCTTACATCCTAATCAGAGTTAAGGAGGTAATGATAACCAGGTAGACAAAGACATACTGCCTGAATACCCAAGACATGATCGGGCATCACTGCCTCCAGTTTTCTGGTTGCTTTCTCGTTTACAATGTTCACTATTCCCAGTGAAATGTTGAAGTATGTAACATCGTTTCTAGAATTATGAGGTATAATGAAATGTTGGATAAATCTGATCGTTTAATTAAATAATCCAAGCATTTAGTTGCAAGTATAAGTTTGAATACAGTTGCAACATACCACTCCATTCACTATTGTCCATGGTCTTTATGCCGACAGTAATTGGTGTTTATTTTATAGTGGTTATTAACCCCTTGATTATTTAACTTACATGTTAGTTGACTAGTAATTACTGATTATTAAGGCCAAGTTCACATAAATACAGGCCTTTTTAAAAATGGGTTTTCCTCCTTTCCAAAAAAAAAACCAAAAAAAAAAAACTATTGTTTCTAAGAAAATCTCCATCAAAAAAGTTGTTGGTTCCGTTTTTTTTTCTGTCGACTTTCACTGATCTGATTTGGACTGATGTGGTAGACACGTAGATCCACATGCTACTCAGTTCTATTAGTATATTTAGGAGCTGTGGGCTACAGATCAGGCAAAATCAGGGCAAGCAGTTTGGAAAGCAAGGTTCATTTAAACTATTAAGACCTCTGTTTCTCTGTATAGTGGGAAAGTATTTGTACATGTGTGTAAACATGTTGAAAGTCCTGTTAGCTTTTTAAATTCAGCACTGCTGTGGCTTATCCTGTCAGTGCATAAAACTGGCTCATGTAAACAAAGGAGAAAACAGCACACACTCTGATGTTACAAGTCAAAAATACACTGGGAATTTCTGAAAATCTCCCTGCAGTGTTTAAAAAGTACCTGCATGCATGTGGACAAGGCCTAAATCTCAGGATTCATGTGTGAGTAATACGTTTAAGGTCTTGGGTATTATGTGAAACTGTTTCCTGTTTCAGGACCTATAGTGATTAATGGTGAGTGGGTTAGCAAGGATGGTGGTGGGTGCGTGCAGAGTCTAGGCCGGTGTCCGGGAAACAAAAAGTGGGGGGAACGAAACGAATGGTTTTTAAGAGTGGGGGGACATTTTCCCCTTACTTTTTCAAATTTGCCCCTTAAATAATAGAAACTCCTGAATTAATGCCTTATGTTTAAGATTTAGGGCCTTCACACTCATGCCTTAAATCCACTTTTCAGGTCAAATTAAGGGATCGGTTAACAAATTAATGGCCACTTAATTTGAATTTTTTAATTACTGAAATTCTAGTCAGAATAACCATAATGTAAGTTATTTATTTTGCAGTGTCTGAAAAATCTGAAAATAGTTCATAGGAAATTACACAAAAACTGAATATAGTATCACATTTCCAGTATTTCTTGTGTCAACCATTTGCCCTTTTCAGGTTTCGTTTATTGCAGAAATCTGCAAAAAAACAAAATTTTCTTTGTAAACATCTCTGCCCACATCTAAACGTCAGCATCAGTTTAGAAAATTCAGTTTTAAAAATTGGCTACATTTCCTCCCCGAAAAATGAATAGCATTTAATAGTCACCTTGACAGAAATATAATGTGTGGTCTCTGATGTTGCACATTCTACTTGAGACTCCAATCTGACACCCAGCTTGCTCTATTAAACAGCACTTTTACAGCCTGGACCCCTGAGTGAGGGGAAGACATGTTTTGATCTACTGACGTGTGATGTGTTTGAAAAGACGTTTAGGGGCCTGATCCAAAGTAAACCTTTGGATGTCAGGCAAACACGGTCATTGACCCAATGGAGAGATGAGAAAATCCCTTTAAACTTGTGTCAAATGTAAAGGGTAGTGCTGCAAAAACGACAAATTCTTGTGACATCATTTATTCCTGAGCTGAATGCTTTGTCGTATTACAACACTGGAGGGGTGAATGGGATTCGCAGTAGCTAAAGGGGGTGTGTGACTTGTATTGGGGTGCATGGTTGGACAGAATGCAGGATCAATGCGGTTGGCTAATGATTACCTACCAGTGAGGAAAGAGATACAGTATGAATGTCCAAAAAGTGAGTTTGGACATCATAGCTTCAGTGCTGGGGTGGTTTCTCTCCTGAATAATGTACGTGTCCAGTAAGCCCAGCATAATGCTGCCGCTGCTGCTGGTACTGCTGGGCCTGCAGAGCTTCAGCCAGTCTGCAGAAACATCTGAGGTATGTAGCAGCTTTTCTACAGTTCATTCATTTATGTGAAGTGCAGATTCAATTTAAGGCTACAGACCAGGTTTTAGAAGAGTGGTACAATTTGGCAAAATAACGTAAAAAAGTACATTTTTATTGATCTGAGGCACTGCATTCTCAAAGTTGACAGGTCAGTGACTACAGTGACTAGATCAGTAAACAGCATGTCTGACTCTTGAGGCCGTTTCTAAATTTCCTTCCTTTGACTATGCAGCTCTAACACTCCTCACTGCTCTCTGTGGTACAATCTTTGTCTGTAGATAGATGTAATAATACATTTCTGTAATGACTATTGGGTCATCTGGCTCAGCCTATTGATTTTTCTTCAGACCCACTTTAAATCCTTATGTACACTGAGCTGTTGACTGTGTTGTTTGTGTTTTGCTGATGTGTAACTGCAAGTGTGCACTGTTTCAGGACCTGTGGTTGGACATTTTAGGCAGTGTAGCTGATGGTGAGTGACATTTCTGAATGATGCTCGGAAAGCTTTTAAATGGCCATGTGTGTAAGATTACATGAGAGCTGACTTTTGTACTAAAACTAGATTCATTTTTAATGCAGTTTTGCTTACACTCTCTGTTTTTAACAGCATTCAGTGAGTATTTGTACGACTACACAGAAGAACCGTCCACTACCGATGAGTCTGTCGACAGCACCTTTGACTGGTTGTTGGACCTCTTCGATGAGCCAGGTGACAAACATGCTGTATACAAACCATCTAACTACAATATGATGAAAGAAGTCCATGTTAAAATAAAAAAATATGCTTCAATGAACACTTAGTCAAATGGTCATAGTAACTCAAGTTAAATTACATTATTGCATTATTATATTAGTTGCTATATTATATTGTAAAATTGAGTTGCGTACAACACAAACTGAACTCTAACCTCACTGCATCACATTTGCTATGCGTCATTTAAATCTATACAGCAACCAGCAAATCAACATGCTGCACTTTACAGCACAGATATTTCTATTCTGATATGTTCTTGCTTCAAGTTTGTAATTTTGTGACATTTGTTTAGTCGTGATGTGCTTTTTAATAATATTTTTATTACCTTAGTTTAGCCTTTCCAAATTTCTCTTTGATTTAACTTATTTGATCATTTTGTTACACAATCTTACGGGTCGACTTAGGGGCACATCTCACTTTATGTTGTGTAACTATGTATGTGACAAATAAAGAATCGTGAATCGTGACTCTTGAGTCTTGATTTGCTGTATTGTATTCTATTAGTTCTATGGATCTTTTTCAGGACTCTGGAAAAATCATATTATTGACACCTTTTGTAAAAATCAGCTAAAGAAACACATGGCTAGGACCAAGAAGATCTTTGGTCCTAGCCATGCGTTTAATAAGCAATAAAGTCACAGTTCTCTGGAGTTTTTTGTTTATGTTAACAGAAGGTGCTATTTTGGAGGTCTAATCATTAAATTATAACAGTCAGTTATACAGTTTAGCCTGTTGTCATTTTTATCTGTGTGTGTTTGACTAAACTAAAGCATTGTGATTCAAATATCTTCACATTTAAAATAATGTTGCCTATGAAACATCTCTCTCTCTCTCTCTCTCTCTCTCTCTCTCTCTCACTCTCACCTCTCACTCTCACTCTCGCTCTTTCTCTCTCTCTCTCTTTCTCTCTCACTCACTCTCTCTCTCTCTCTCTCTCTCTCTACCTCCCTCTCTCTCTCTCTCTCTCTTTCTCTCGCTCTCTCTCTCTCTTTCTCTCTGCTAGATGTGTGTGACCCAAATCCCTGTTTTAACAATGGAACATGTGATGCTGGACGTGATGGTTATTTCAGATGCACCTGTCCTCGGCCCTTCAAAGGCAAAAAGTGTCAAGAAGGTCAGAGATCATTTCATTTATTCAGTTCCTACCCGTCTAAAAACAAAGTGGCTTATGGTGCAATAGCTTTTTCTCTTATCCTCTTCTTTTCCAGTCCAGAATGTGTGTAAGAACGTTAAATGTGGTCATGGCGAGTGTGTCCGCATTCCCGAAGAGCCCTTTTATGAGTGCAAGTGTAGACCCCCTTACCGGCCTCCCAGTTGTAGGAGACGTGAGTGTGGCCCCTCTTTCTCAATAGCGCTGGCCCACGCTAGGGCACTTCTGTGCACCATTCTTTCACAGCAAGGAATGTCATTTTTTGTATCGCTATCCAGCGAGAAAATTGTTTCCTGCTAAATATTTCAGGAGGTTGTTTTCCTCCTTCTCTGCACTATAGACTAGGTGTAAGAATACGTTTTTGCATGTTTAAATGTTTTCTCCTTCAGCCTCATCCTGTAAACCCAGCCCCTGTTTGAACGGTGGGAAGTGTATAAGGGGCCGTAAGAAACACATGTTCCGGTGTCTGTGTCCGGGCAACTACACTGGAACATTTTGCCAAATTGGTAATGTAGCTTTTCATCCTGCACTGTCCATTACAGATCCAACAGGCACAACATTTTTGAGTAGTTTTGTCTCTTTACAAGCACAGCTAGTCATATCTCTCCATGCCTTTTCGTATACCTTCATTTTTGACATGCTGTTGACATGTTTATGGTGGCCTCAGGTCATGATGACTGCTATGAAGGAGATGGAGAGTCATACAGGGGATTCGTGAGCAAAACAGTGAGTGGAATAGAGTGTTTGCCCTGGAACTCTCACCTCTTACCCTACAGTGAATTTGATGGAGACGATGGAGTGGGACCTCATAATTACTGCAGGTCAGAATCGTGTGTATGTTGTGTTTTTCCAGTATTATCTTTTGTGTTAACCAAAATGTAACAAATAGTGCGTTCTCCCAAACTGAGCTGCTTAAACAGTTAAGTCCAGACAACTTCAGAAAACTTTTGTCAGTTTTTTTATTTATTATGGTATGGTGTGGTTAATAGACCTCAATCGAGGTCTCGTCGTCAATGATACAGTGGCTAAAGGTTTTCCCAAAAATATTTGTTTTTGTTACTTTTGGGACCTCTTTTAGGTCCTCAGTAGGTTTTCTTGATCCCAAGATTCCGAATATGTCACAAAAGCAGGAAAATGTCCTGCTTTTGATTGAGTGACAATAAATGCAACTTACTGTGTATTTTGAGATTATGTGGTATCAATTAGTAAACAAACAAGCAAATCAGGACTGTGTTGGTGCTGTGAATGTTTTAAATAATTTTTTTTAATTCAGGAACCCAGATGGGGAGAGCCAGCCTTGGTGCTTCATCAGATACAAAGGCAAGCTGCGCTGGGACGATTGTGACGTCAGGTCCTGCCCTGAACCAGGTGTATCATGCCCACTCTTTTACCTCTTTCCTTTTATCCCCCTCTCTCCCTTTTCACACAGACTTCACCATATGTTAACCACTGTTTCTACTCATCCCCCCCAGTTTCAACAACCTACCCAACAACTACTGAAAATACACCCACTGTAATGGTGACCACGCCCCCCCTAAAGAAGGAGTTCTCTGTGTGTGGGGTATCCCAGCCTACTAGGCCTTTGGGTAAGATCTTTGGTGGGAGGAAAGCTCTGCCTGGAGCTCATCCGTGGCAAGTCTCTTTGCAGGTTCGCCGCAAACGCACTGCTGACCCCTTCAGTCACGTTTGTGGGGGAACTCTTGTTGACTCCTGCTGGGTCCTCACTGCTGCTCACTGCATGTAAGTGTGGCCTCTAGAGGGCAGCGTACCTACACTGTGCTCATAAGTGAAATTGGGACACGGGCCAGTTATGAATGAACACTGTAGTACACACATTAATAATATATTTATACAACCATAATACATGAAAAGCACGAAAAGCCTAAAATTAATTTTGAATCTTTTTTTTTTTTTACTTATGCAATAAATGAAGTAAAACAGTAAGTTACTAGAAGCCTTGTGTGGAGCAGAGCAATTGAATTGAAGTGAAGTAAATTACTGCAATGGACAGTTCACCCCACAACTTAACACCCATATATAAACACGTTGGTCTAAATTGAAATTAACAGCCTCTGCCATTCTCTCTGTTTAGCTGAGTTTTTTTTTCTTTCATTTGATTGAACAAATAGTAGTTAGAGACTACTGTGATTTAAATTGCTCTGCAGTCTATTTTGTAGTCATTCTGAATTAATGTCCCAAGTTATTAAAATAATTGTATTGTTCAGACCTTGATGGTTATAACTGGCTTAGTCAGTCAGATTTTGGGATACATGATGATATATGTTTTACCGATGTGTGTGCGTTTGCCTGTGTGTGTGTGTGTGTGTGTGTGTGTGTGTGTGTGTGTGTGTATAAATAACAGTGAAAGAATGAATGAGATGCAGGTGAGTCTAGGGGGGGTGAACCTGGAGAAACATGAGACTGCAGACCAGACGGTGGAGGTGGAGCGTTACATCATTCATGAGAACTACACAGAGACTCCTGATGCCCTGTACAATGATATAGGTCATCTACTAGACTATTGAAGTATTGGATTTACTTGACTCAAATATGTCCTCATAAATAAGAAACAAGTATTTTATGATAAACAAAAGCATATACTCAGAAGTGAATAAACTGAAAGACAAAATTGTTTGGGTTGAATACATTTTATTCATGTGGAAATGATGGGCACATTTGAATCATGTACATTCAGTGCATGACTTTTCAGTGTTTGATTGCGCTCTGATGGATAAAACCAAACGCTTGTTGTAAATCTTCTTGTTTAAATGTTAGCACTGCTCAAATTGAAGGCCGTGGATGGACAGTGTGCTAAGGCGACCAGATTTGTCGGGGCCGCCTGTCTGCCCACCGGCCCAATCCCTGACGGAACAGAGTGCACCATATCAGGCTACGGAGTCACGGAGCACGGTGTGGCTACACTCTTCACTTCTTATAACTCCTCCTATTTTTTTCATTATTTGGACTCTGATGGTTACATATACTTCCATTTCTATGACAATCACAATCTTGCAGATGAGGAAGGTTCCAGTCAGCTGTTGGATGCAAAAGTTCTCCTGATCTCCCAGAAACGCTGCATGGCTCCTAATGTCTATGGGGATGTGCTAGATGACAGCATGTTCTGTGCTGGACGCATGCAAGGAGGAGTGGACTCCTGCCAGGTGTGTCTTTATGTGTGTCTAGTACTGCAATTATTGACTAAAAACTGTACACAATGCACAATTCTATTCCATTTCCCCAAATGTAGATGATCAGCCAACACATGATCAATGACTGAGCTAAGAGGTTAATGTAGCCAACAAGTGACAGACACCAATTAGTACAGTTCAAGCTGCAAAAATGAATGAAAATTCAAATTTAAATTGCAGTGAGTTGAAAGCTGTGTAGACCTACTTGTTTTAATACGAATGAACAAAAGAATGTTACAGTATATTGGTAAAAAAAAAAAAAGCCTGAATTTTGTCCATATTACGACAGTAAACTTCTATTGCTATTATTTCTAGTGTCTGTGGTGGGTTTATTGGCTCTTCTTCTTTATAGGGAGACTCTGGGGGTCCCCTGGTCTGTAAGCAGAATGACAAGCATTACGTCTATGGAGTGGTGAGCTGGGGTGACGCTTGTGGCAAGAAGAATAAACCTGGCATTTACGCCCGCGTCACACACTTCCTCGACTGGATCAATGAAAAGATGCGCTCCTCATAAAACAGCTACATAAAGACTGTATAAATATATCAGTGATGGACCACAAAAAGAATTAGAGACATGAGTCATTAGAGTCATGAGTCACTGTGCAGCTTCCATAAAACCTTTATTTTTGGATCTCATGGTCATCGGTCATTCATCACTGAGCTGTGTTTGCTATTGTCATACTCACAAAGCTGAACCTGTCAGACGTACAATATATCAAATATATCTTCAATATAACTAAGCCAGTCTAAAAACTGCCCAGTGATTTACATTGCTACAGACTAATGCTGTTAAAGTTTTTTCCGCATATCTCAAAATAAACATTTTTATCCTGAAATGAAGGCTTCATTTATTAATGAATAAAAATAAACGTCTCGCCACTATAGGAATACTAAACAAATCCATATTTTCTCACATGCGCAGTACACTCTCCAAAACATCCTTTGTACTCACAATTTAGATCCTCCTCAAGTGACCATAAGGCTCCTACAAACTGAGTTAATGCTTTTCTATTCTGCACTCTGGCCGTATAACCATCATAATCACATACTGAGTTCATTCGCTGTGTTCACATAAACATCCTTCATTCCCTGCTCACTGTCTACTTACAATACAAGTAAAGAACACCAGGCTCTACACAAACACAGTTTGGCTTACATTGTTATAGACTTATTTTCGGTGGATATATCTTTGATTGACCTGTTTTCCTGGAACTGGCTCCCTGTGGACTGGCTTGTAGAAGAGTGAGATGTTATAGACTGGGATGTCATGGACTTGGCTTGTTTGAAAGTAGTGTGGATGGTCTTCTTCCTTTTCACATGCAGGACCTCCATGGCATCTGCATTGACCATAGACTGCTGGACATGCTCTCTGCTCTCCACTTGCTCTGAGGAGTCCTGGTGCTGCTGCTCCAGCAACCGCTGCTCACGCTGGAGCATCTGGAGGGGCAGAGGTGAGAAAAAAAAGTCAGGAAAGTCAGGAGTGTGTATAATGAGAATATGTACTTTAGGAACTGTAGTTATTTGGTTTTTTTATTTCATGATGTTTACATATTTTCATTTCAAATTCTCATTGCAGGTTCTCACCATCAATTCCTGGTACTTGGCAATGGCTTCTTCTGTGTCCACTCCCTCAGCTAGGCCGAGCTCTGCTGCCCTCCGGGCCATTTCTACCTTGTGAGAGCCTGGAGGGGTCCAACCCACCCCCTTCATCCAGCTCAGGTCTGACTTATACTTCACCTGCAAGCCAACATCCATGATCAAGACCCATGTTCACATTCAGTGTTCTCCAAAACAAGACCTGTCCAAAAATGCTTCACAATAAGGAGAAAGTTCATTAACAAAAGTAATGGCAAATGTTCCAAATGTATTTCCTGGATTTGCAAAGGATTTTTCTCACTTTTACAAATGTCATTTCTAGAATATTATAGAGAATAGAATATTACGTAGAATATTACTTTCATAGTAGTTACCAAATACAGTAAACCCCCGCTTATCACGGGGGGTTACGTTCCAAGAGCACCTGCGTATAGTGAAAAACCGCGAATATGTGATGTGGTAAAAAAAAAAAGCCTACAAATTTCTTTAGTGTAAACCCTAAATATGCCCCCAAACATGCTCCAAAAACACTTCAATTTCATTTATTGCCCTTAAAAAATGTAAAGGTAAACCCATATCCATACTGTAAAGTGTACACTGAACTGCTGTCTTGAATTGAAGTTCTAGAATGTAAAATACCGATGTTACCTCTATATAGACGGTACTGTAATTCATGCATGCGCATTTCCTTTGGTATGTGCTGTTGTTTTCTTTGGTATAAGCAGGTGAATACAGTAATAATTTCATTTAATTTACTGTAATAAAAAACAGGGCTTTAAGAAGAAAAAAATGAAAACCACGAGAACACTCAGAGAAACACTTGAGATGCGTCACAGTGCAGCGGCCAATTAGCAGCAAGGAGAAATAAATAACATTCTTGGATTGGCTACTTTCACACCTCCCACCTCTGACTACAGCAGTATTTCACCATCCTAAGACGTGCTTTCTTTGTGTTCTCTCGACAGTACCAAAAAATGTATAGTTATATTTTAGATGGAATAAGTGAATAAGTTGGGATTTATTGTACTTTATAACTGAGTAATAAGATTAATAACAAAAAAATGCTGTTTCAGGGGTTAAACAATATGTATAAACATGACAATATACACTTACATCACTTTGCAGCTTGTAGGCCTCTTTAGCGTGTTTGAAGTTGAGCTGCTCTGGGTCACATGTGTAGTTGTGGAGATGCTGGCGGTAGCTGAGGTCGCTGGCCTGAGCCTGGCTCTTCCTGGCTTGAAGGAACTCAGGCTGGTCTGCATGGATCTTGAACTGAGAGCGGGTCTCCTGGAACTGCTTCTTGTACTCATTGTCACTCTGCAGCTTGCCTACAGCCCGGGAGTGCCTCATTCTGGGATCATCCTCTACACTGAGCAGACCCACCTGCTGACCCTTCTGCTTCACAAAGGCCTCCTTATAGCGGAACTGAAGGAGAAATAATAATAATCTTGGTTCAATCTGAATGAATTCTCTCTGCTCAGAAAATGTCTATTTTTTAAATGAGACTAAGATGAGATTAAGGAATATTATTTAGACTCACATCGCTAGCAATATCTCTAGAAGCCTTGGCTGTCTGGAAGGGAATGGCATCTAGTCTCAGGTCATAGCCTGCTGTCTTCACCTGGTCACCTGATGCCTTATAAACTTTCTGCAAGTTGAAACACAAAATAGAACATATGATGTCCGATCTAGCAGATATAAATATTTCAGAGTTACGGAGATAAAAAAAAAAGGTCTGGTTAAACTTGTCATACATCACTGATCTGCTGTGCATTAATCTTGGCTCTGATGAAGTCAGGGTGATCGGGAGGTAAGGTATATTTATGCTTGGACTCGGAATCCCCAGACTTATACAGCCTCTGAAATATAGAAAGTAATAAGTCAGAGCAAAATTCTCATAGACACAGTAAGCTGACTTCTTTGTGACTTCTACACATTTTACAACTGGATGTACCTCGCTGCACTGCATGTAGCTGTTCTTGGCATGGATGATATCGGGCGAGTCAGCAACTTGGGTAAACCTCAGCTTGTCAGGTAGCTGACGATACTTCTTCTGCGAGAACAAAGTAGGAGAGGCTCTTCACAAAAGCTAAACATGACATTGCAACAGGTTTATGGATTGTCTTCATATTCGCGTATCTTTGGGGTATTACCAACATGCACTCACATCACTGATGAGTTCTCCAGCTTTCATTGCAGATTCTAGCTGGGGTGCTCCAGCCGAGTCCCAGGCAACTCCCTTCATGAAGTTCAAATCTGACTTGTACACATTCTAAGAAGAAAATAAAAGTTACTTGAAATGCTCTTCAATCACATTGCATATTTCTTTCCTACTTTGCTTCATTTAAATATGTATTCTCCTGACTTTTTGAAATGTAGCATAGTTTTATTCATGTAGAAATTATGTATAAATTTGCATCCATGCATTTTGGTGTAATACTTCTCACGAGTTCAATCTTCACTGCTCTCTTTCGCTCCTACCTGACTCTGCAGGTCATAGGCCTTCTTGGCCCACTGAACCTTCATGTCATCAGGCAGCACGGTGTAGGTGTGAAGGCGAGTCCTGTAGTCCTGATCACTGGCCAGGGTCTGGGCTTTCTTAGCATGGACCAGGTTGATCAGGTCCAGTCCAAGGTGATACTGGCCGCTGATGTTCATGGCATCTTTACGGTAATTCTTATCACTCTGCAGACGTGCTGCCTGCATGCAGTGCAGGAGGTTAGAGTCTTCCATCACACTTCGTGCACCAATGTGCTTGCCTTTGTCCAGAACGTGATTGTGCTTGTACTGGTACTTTGGGAGGGAGGAAATTGATTCAGTTAATTCATTGTAATAATAAACAACTGTAAAATTACAGTGCAGTAGTAATGCATCTATGTATCTATCTATCTATTTATATCTATCTATTTTTCTGGTGGGCCGACGTGCTGTTTGGGCCGACACGGTTTATTTATTTATTTATTTGTTGGTGTGACTGGCCCATAAGTCTCGTAGATCATCGGCCCAACTGACACTGGGCTGGCCCAATCAACTTTTTAAACACCACCACTTTCACTTTGGTCCCTGTGCCTGTCAAAAAAATTCAGCACAGGAGTTTATTTCCTGACCACCAGCACAAATTAGGTATGCATTTGCGCTGTCAACACTGAAAACTGGCGCGCATTTGCGTACCACTTACGTCACTGCGTACTTGCATACTACTTATGTCAACCCCTGTTAATAACACATTGTGTACACGGGCTAAAACAATAGACCTTTAAGTAAGTTGTTTTTTATGTCATCCATGCTGAACTAAATTGTCTTATTGAAAGCGAGAACATTATTTTTTAACCACCATTCATCAACATTAAAAGTGAAACAGCAGTTAAGTATTTATTATTGGTTGTGGGGTAAGTAGAAGGCAAATTTTGGCGCAAGGCAGTTTCACTGTAGGTATTTATGAACAATATACATGAAAGACATGAAAGACATCCATGCTTTTTAAAATCTCTCTCTCTCTCTCTCTCTCTGTCACATGCACACAAATACAGAATGCCCTCTCTTTCTTCCCAAATATTCATTAAAAGACTCAGCTGTATCATTTTTGACTGGGTAAGTTCACAATTTATTGAATACTGCTTTTACTGAATACTACTTTGTTGAATACTACTTTCATTGAACACTACTTTGTTGAATACTACTTTACACATTCATGGGAGTCCAAAGATGGGTGGTCTGGATACTTGTATGTGGTGGGCCGTTCTACCCCAACGCCAGAGCCGTTTTTTTCACAGTCTCCCCCTGATTGTAGCAGTATTAGTATTGCCAAACACCTCCGTAAAGAAGACCAGCATTGTGTTTATCACCAATTACCTAGTTTGTCTCAGAGCTTCTTTAGGTTAAATCAAGCGTGCTGCTCAGTTTTACAAATCCATGTGACATCATGGACAAATCTAAAACCAAATTCTTGTTCTTCCAACTGGCTCACAAGGTATCGCCTACAATTTTGAAAAACACGTTTTTATGGTATTTTGATTGCATTGTTTTTTGCATTCGTTCTAATTCTATATGGCGTTTTTACAAGCAAAAATACACTTGCTGCTGAAATAAATGGCTTTAAACTTAATATGAGGTAATCATAGGGACCTAAGAGCCTGTTTGAATTTTACACAGTATTTTTAAATTGAAATAGTAATTTTCACAAGTACATGTCTAAATGCATTATTTTCTGTGCATCAGGCAGAACTGTAATTTTAAAGCTTTGCCATGTGCCTGTTGTGGTAGAATTACAGAATGGAGAACATTGCAGCCTATGTCTGTGGATGTTTTCAGAAGATGTAAAATTGGCATGGTCTTGCTTACATCACTGGCAATGCCTGTGGATGCTTTGGCTGCCTGGAAGGGGATGTCTTGCATGGTCAGTTTATAGCCTTGAGCTCTTAGCGTGTGCCATGACTCTTTGTATTTGGTCTGCAAACAGGGAAGCACACAGAGTTCAGATTCCATAGCTCCACCTCACACAACATTTCAGCAAACCTTTTATATAATTTACTAGAATAACCTTATAAAATAGGATTAAGTGGGTGAAACTAAAGTAGATTTGAATGACTCACATCGCTGAAATTAGCAGCATTGATCTTGGCCTGGGTGATTTCCGGTCTCTCAGCTGTGATTGTGTAGTTGTGCCTGAAGTTCTCACCTTTCTCTTTGTACAGGCGCTGTGGGGAACAGATGCGTACCGTGACTCTCAGACTATTTCAGGTGGGCCATAGAGAAGAGAAAGTCAGGTAATCAATTCACAAAGCCATTACTTCACACACCTCATTGGTGATCTTGCTGCTGAGCTTAGCATGAACGATGTCAGGAGAATCTGTGACGGAGGTATGCTTGAATGTGGAAGGCTGCTGACGATACTTTTTCTATTGAATGAAAGAAAAGAAAAAGGAATAAGATTAGATTGCTCTTTATTATATTTTCTAACATATTTCTGTAATTATATTTCCCATTAAGTGGTGAATGTTTACATCACTGATCAGCTCTGTTGCTCGTTTGGAGCCCTCAATTTGTAAAGCACCAGTGGCAATCCAGGCTGCCCCCCGCAGGTAATTCAGATCAGAACGGTAGGATTTCTGTTAATCACACACATACACACACACACACACACACACGCGCGCGCGCACACACACAACTGATCTGAATGACTGCAATCACAATAGTTGCTCGTTTTGTGCAGGGTTACATAAGGAGGGTGGACATTTTTGAAGCACTCTCATAGTATGCACAATGCATTACTGATAATAAATTATTGTACTCTTGTACTATGGATAAATAAAAAAAAGTGGATTATAAAAAGTGAGAGTTCACCTCACTCTGCAGCTCATAGGCTTTCTTGGCAGCTTGCACCTTCATGTCATCAGGCAGAGTAGTGTAATTGTGCAAGGTCATTCTGTAGTCCTGATCACTGACCAGCGCCTGAGCTTTCTTAGCGTGAACCACGTCCAGCATGTCCATCGGGAGGTGGAACTGAGAGTGTACCTTATTTGAGTCCTGCTTATATTTGATCTAGATAGAGAGGAAGAGGAAGAGAAATTACATCAAAATTCTGCAAAACAAAAATGAACTTGTGTCTTATTGGTGGAACCTCTTACAGTGGACTCAACAGGTGTACTCACATCACTTTGCAGTTGGGTGGCATGCACTGAGTGTGCAATGTTGATGTCGTCCTGCAGTCCTTTCAGGCCGATCATCTTGCCCTTCGTTTTCTCAAATTCCTCTTTGTACTTTTGCTGAAGGTGCAAAATTGTAAAGCTCAGTTACATTACATTTGTTCCACTAATCAATCACAATACAAAGTCAGGAAATAATAATACAAAAAATATGGAAGCTACTCCTACATCACTGAGGATATCTGCGCAGGATTTGGCCGCCTGGAAGGGAATAGCGTCCAAACGCAGCTTGTAGCCTGCGTCTCTGAGCTTCGTCCATGACTCTTTGTACCGCGACTGTGAAGAAGATGTAATATATGTTCTGTGAATCACAGCTGGATAGTTAGTTACATATAAGTACAGTATACAGGTGCCAATGTTGATGTGGTACAGTTTGTTGCTATTACAAACTTTCTGAAACAGAAACAGCATGATACCAGTGCTATCAAGCTACTCACCTCACTGATGTTCATGGCGTTCATCTTGGCCTGCAGATGCTCTGGCAGATCTCCTGTCAGTGTGTACTTGTGCTTCTCACTCTCCCCCTTCTCTCTGTACAGCCTCTGTATAATGACAGATGCTGTATGAGATCTAGCCAATTAGGGTCACTGATAGAATGATTAGTCATAACTGAGTGTAACATATGACTGTTAAAAAAAGTTATGGAACAGCTTGATGGTTATGAAATTTGCTTACATCCAGTGCCAGCTTATTGCTGAGCTTGGCCTGCACCATCTCTGGTGTGTCCTCCACGCTGGTGAACTTCAGTGCACTAACATTCTGCCGATACTTTTTCTGGAACACACAGGAGACACGTCAGAGGTTCATGTGCTCAGTGCGGTGTTTTTTGAATGTGGAAGGATATCAAATGATTTATATTCAGAGGAATTGACTGTATTTCATATAAGCTGTTTGGTAAAAACCTTTTTATTTTATTTTATTGTGTACACTTGACATACCACACAGATTAAATATATTGCTTAGAAATATTAAGCCTGGCATGTACCCTTCTAATTTCGCAGCTCTATTTTAAAGTTTTATTTTGAGTAAAGCATTCCTAATGATGGTAATTATAGCCGCAGTCAAGGAGGGTGATAATGCAGAGACATTAGTATAAGCAGTATGAGAGTTTTGTTGGGTCTCGTACATTCCAGTTAGTTTGTTTCAGTGTATAAAAGGCTGTGATACCCAGTATTCATAATGAATTTTTAATGGTTTAAATAAATGAATATATAAAGCATGGAGATCTCAGGTGTGCTGTATTTGCCATTTGTCGAGTATAAAACTTCTCTCAGGCCTAATGAACTTAGTTAAAATATTCTTCCTGTTTTTATAATCACTCCTTTTTCCAGCCTGACCTGACCTACTCACAAACAGGTTTTCCCCACCTGCTCTCTCAGAGCTTGGCTAGTGATGTCATTGATATCCATGTAAATACTAGTTTTACTACATTGCATTGTTGCGTGTAAAGTCGTGCAACAATGCAATGTAGTAAAACTAGTATTTTCATTAAAAACATCAAATTCTAAATCACATCTTAAGGAATGTCTTAAAGTGCTTAAAAATGCTAATGTCCTATATGTATATATTACATGTCTGTGAGTTGATCATTACCTCACTGGCGAGATCACTAGCCTTCCTAGCCTGCCTCACATCAAGAGATCCAGTGGTCTCCCAGCCCACACCCTTCATCCAGTTCAGATCTGACCGGTATTTTTTCTAAGAAAGAAACAAATTGTCTGTGCACTTTTACAAGCAGCATATTTGCAAATCAGGCATGCCAGAATATTGTAATATCTGATTCTTACATCACTTTGTAGGCCATAAGCTTTCTTGGCCCACTCCACCTTCATGTCACTGGGCAGCGTTGTGTACTCGTGCAGGATAGTTCTGTAGTTAGTCTCTGTAGCCAGGTCTTGGGCCTTTTTAGCCTGGCTGATGTTCATCATATCAAGCGATGCACTGTATTTGGTCTTATTATCCTCATACTCTTTCTTATAGTTGCGGTCACTCTGGAGCTTAGTGGCCAGAGCTGAGTGGGCCATCTGAGAATCATCTGTCACAGCCTTGACCCCAATCATCCTCCCCTTTGTCATCTCATATTGCTGCTTATATTTCACCTACAGACAAAAAGGGAATATTAATGGAATAGAACCATGCTCATATAATATATAGAATAAAACATAACAGAAAATAATGTTCATTTTCCAGCTACTTTGGAACTTTGTCTCAGGCCTCGCCCTGTCAAAGTAAAACTCTATAACAGCACAAGCTAAGGTGAAGTAACAGTTATTACACAATAAACAAGCAAACATCTCAAGAGTGATTTACAAAAGTCAA
>JBBIGA010000106.1:34999011-35009048 GCA_037576975.1 Alestes dentex | reverse complement strand
CAAAGTTTATTTTATAGTAATTGGTACGTTGGGTCTTATGGCAAGATAATTTTGGTCACATGACTAGGGTCATTTTAGTCACATAGGTTTGGTCACTCACATCACTGGCGAGATCCCTCTTAGCCTTGGCAGTGAGGATAGATAGCGCGTCCATACGTAACTCAAAGCCCTTCTCTCTCTGAGCCTCCCAGCTACTCTTGTATGTTTTCTGAAAAACACGTATAGAATACATTAGCTTGAAACTAGCAGGCAGACTTTTTGATATACAAACAAGTTCCACATTTGGAAATATAGTCATACATTGCTCAGAAGATCTGCATTGGCTTTGGCCTGTTTGTACAGTGGCTCGTCTTTGCTGACGGTGTACTGGTGGATGGTCTGCTCTGTACCTGACTTGTACGTTAGCTAAGGGTGAAAAAAGACCGGTCAGACATTAAATGATGTGACACTCAACAGAGAAACTATCAATTAAACAAAACATAGTGTCCAAAAGCTTTAGAAAATGATTCTAACATCACTCTGCAGTTCCTGGCTCTTCTTGGCATGTTTGATGGAGGGAGTATCGGCCACCTGGGTAAATTTCACTTGATCCACCTTTTGGCGGTACTTTGTCTGTGTGGGCGAGATTTGTCTGTCAAAGGAAAGCACTCAAATTATCCCCCTAAAACACAGAACCAGTCACAAGACACAACTCACATCACTCAGGAGCTCTCCAGCCTTCTTGGCCTGTTGAACATCCAGGCAGCCTTCAGCCTCCCATCCCACTCCTTTCATCCAGTTCAGGTCAGAGCGGTACTGGTTCTGTTAGGATCAAACAAACACCAGTCCTCAGAAGGTGCATTGTAGATAATGAGACAGCTCCTACACTCTTTTTTTTACTCCTTCTTACATCACTCTGCAGGTTGTAGGCCTTTTTAGCCTGCTGCACTTTGATGTCATCAGCCAGGATGGTGTAGTCATGAAGCTTCTTCCTGTAGTCCAGATCACTGGCCAGCGCCTGGGCTTTCTTTGCATGGTTTAGGTTCACCATGTCTTTAGGCAGGTTACACTTAGTTTGAGTCTCCTTTGAATCCTTCTTATAGGCAATCTAAGCAGAGGTGTTTAAAAACGTATTTTCTCGGAACCATCCGTCAGGAAATGTTTGCACAGTGTAAAAGGCAAATGAAAATATGGAGTTGTGAGATTTGAATATGACATTTTTTATGTATTGGTCAAAGAATGCTTACCTCACTGCTCAATTTAGCCACTTGGAGACAGTGGAGGGTCTTGGAGTCACTCACATTTACACCCACTGCTTTATTCTTGTTCTTTGTATATGTTTCCTTGTATTTGATCTGCAAGCAAACAGTCACTTAATACTGCTTTGACATGCTTTGACAAGATTATTCCCATCCGGATAGTAGCGTTTTCAGTGGTGTCATAGGAATACAAATGCATATATGAATGAATGCTTACATCACTGGCCAGATCTCGAGAGGCTTTGGCAGCTTTGAAGGTCAGCGTGTCCAGACCGATGTCACATGCTTTAGACTTATTCTTTTCCCAGTCCTCCTTATACTTGATCTATGACAATGGAGAGAATCAACAATGCAATAAATTCACCAAGCCTCTTGAAATGAAAAGTGTTACCGTTTTGTTATGGTTTAAACTCACGTCACTGATGAGCTCTGCATTGGCTTTGGCCTTCTGGAGCTGAGGCGTATCTTGGGCTAAGGTGTACTGCGTCTTGGTTTTCTCATAGTTAGCTTTGTAGTTCAACTGCAGAAGACATTTAGATCAGCACAAATTGTATACATTCCACATCGTCCATTAGATGACATGAAGTACATATTAAAAAAGTGTCTGGGAAGAGATCAGTACTTACGTCACTAAGTTGCTGAGCATTGATACGGGCTTGAATAATATCAGGAGTGTCTGTCACCTGGCTATATTTGACCTTGTCAATGTGCTGTCTGTAATTTTTCTGTAGAGAATAATCAGATAGCTATGAAATAATTGAAATAATATATTTATCAATATATTGATATCATTATCATTATAATAACCAAATCAAAAATTGCACAAATTGGCACACTTACATCTTTGAGAGGCTCCAGTTTCTTCTGGGTCTGGTAGGATGGGGTGATGTCAGCGGGGTAGTTGTATTCTCCTTGCTCTGTCTTTTCCTGCTCATACTCTGACTTATACGCAATCTGACAATGCAGTGAGTGACAGTTATAGCTAAATGTGGTGTAATGATTACTTCACACTTATATAAAACATATAAACCTTTTAAGCTGTAATATCAGTGCTCTAACATGATGTCGTTTTTGATAATACATTGCTGTGTTATTTGTTTACAGTACATGTGCCTTGCAATATAAATGTAATAAACACACAACACAGGAAGATTTGTGGTTGAATAACAGTCTTACATCACTGGCCAGCTTTCTGACTTTCATGGCATGTATAGTTTTCTTGTCCAGTCCAGTACCCTCATAGTGACCCTTCATGTGACTGGCATACTTTTCCTTATACTTATTCTGCAAACACAAACAGAGGAAACCTCTGTGATGCCAAAATCTGCATTTTTTTTTTTTTATCAAGCACTCACCACATAGATATAATTTGATATGCAGTATATTAGTGTTAGTGTGGATTTATTTTTACGTAGATCAGTGTGACAATAGGATTCTATTTCCATACTCTGAGTCGTGCATAGTAACACCTCACTTAAAAATAGAAAATGCTCTCACTCTTTGAGCCGTCACATTTCAGATGGTATACTTACATCACTGGTATACTGGGCGATCTTGGACACATTTTTAAACTGTGGTGTCTCGCAGTAGTTGATACTGTGTCCTTTTGTGTTTTCAAGGTCCTTCCTGTATTCAACCTGATTGAGAAACGACAAGAGGTCGTGAGCTGTAGCAGAAACAGCCAAAATTTGATACCATCCATTGCAATCAGAGCGATGCAGCGACACTCTGGAATTCTAAACGTCTTTTTCTAGTGGTGACCTTCACACTCCACACATAAAAACCTCTTTGCCCATTGACCCCTAAAGATAAATGTGACTCATATGATGATATGATAATAGGCTGTGGTATCATCGGGTATCAACACAGGCATTCAGACAGATGTCTAAGTTGTCATCTCTGGACACTGATGTGGTGTTTACAGGCCATAGGTCTGGCCGTGCTCTGTGTGAGAAGCTAAGCTCAGCAGGAGAGTCGTGTAAGAGAGCCTTTGTGTCTGACTAAACTCATGACTGATTACTTTTTTAACCTTTCTGCCATCCACAGTGATTTTGCCATATATGTGTGCAAGGGTTCTACAACCTGATGTCGCATGGCTCTAATGGTACACCACAGATGAAGAACATCAAGCGTGTACTAGAATAAGTGTATTCTGTCTTTTGGGAAAGTTCTGTTTAACCCCTTTAAGTCTATTCACTTCTTTTAATATTATTTTAGACTAATTATTCAGTAATTCTGAATACTCTAAATAATCTACTATAAAATAGTATATAATGTCTGCAAATGAGTAACCAACACGCTGGCCCACATACATGGATTGTTACGGTTTAAGGGGTAAATAGCTTCTCATATCTCAGCCAGTTTGCACTGTAACCCATGTTTTTGCTGAATAATCAACAAGAACCTCACCTCACTAACGATCTTATTGATCTTGCGGGCATTTTTCAGAGTCAGGTTCTCATCAGAGGTCAGGCAGTGATAGGCAGATGAACCCTTCATCTTGTGGAGGTCCTTCTTATATTTCAGCTACGGGTTAAAAATATAGAGAGGGAGCAAGGTTAGTGTTGCTTAAAAACAACAATGCTCATGTCACGTTTGCATTCTCCTGGTGTGAGCAAACACACATGTACTCAAATATACACCCAGGTGGTATGACTAAATTTGTCTGTTAGGAGCTTTTGGAGTGACAACACTGGATTCCTGGGAGTCATGACAGTAAGATGGATTCCCAAACCAGAAGCAGAAAATCCATGTAGCATGGACCACAAACTTTTTTAATAGAAGGGGCCCAGACTTCTCTGTTAACTGTGGCACCGTCAGACAATGTAATGTATGTCTGTATGCTGTGTCAAGAGTCTCCATTTTCATGTAACAGAATGCAGAAATCAATGACTTCCCACTAAAAATATATTCTTTTATATAGTGACAGGCATGTGAAAGTTCACTGGCATGAAGAAGTGTTATATAAATATACCAATAAGAAACTGTGATACTCACATCACTGGCGATATCATTGGCCTTCTTGGCCACCTGGTATCCAGGTGTGATCATAGCAGGAAAGCTTCCTTTGCCTCTCTGTTGCTCATATTCCTCAGTGTAGGCAAGCTGAGAGGACAGACAAATACATACACTTAATAAAGTACATGCAAAACACCTATTTAAGGGGTTATTAGGAACACTCCTAAGTATCTACACTCAATGTCCCTTTACCATAATGTGCATTCTGTAGTTTTGCATTTGCTGATTGTGGGCCATCTGTTTCCATACAAATATTGGTTAGCTCTTGTTTACACTGTTCATCAGTGGTAGACAGGACACCCATGGGACCTCCAAGCAGATATTATTTGGGTGGTCGATCACTGTGTGAGTGTGTGTGTGTGTAACCACCCAGAGAAACAGATGGATTACAGTCTGTAATTGTAGAACCACAAAATGACCCTATATGGTAAGTAGACCTGATAGTAAAGCAGGTCTAAAAACTCAAAGACATCTAATAAATCATAAACTAGAAAAACACCAAACTGTTTTGTATTTTGTGTTACAGCACAGATGTTTGCAGGCATCTCAATTCTAAGACGTCCCCATTAAAATCCCCTCTTATTTGTTTATGCCATGCGCAAGTAAATGCTTTGAACCTCATGCCTGGAGTCTGAGCAATCTGCACTGTTTAATGAATAAATTAGATGAATTACTGTAGTGCAGGGCGCTGTCTATTATTCTATGAGCTGCTTGTAAAAAAAAAAAATCACATTATTACACAGATGTTTGCCCACAAGTGCAGCTAGAAGTAAAGTCTCAAAGAATGTGATGAAAAGATCCAAGTTAAAAAATCTTGACAAGCATGTTTGTCAGGAGGGTGTGTCAGTTGAGATGGAACGGATATCACCGAATGAGCAATGACGTAAAACAAGCTATAAGAGGACAGAAAAGAGTGTCACCTGGCTGAACTTCTCTGCGTTCTCTTTGGCCAGAGCGACCTCAGCAGCCCCAGCATCACTGCTGGCTTTGCCCTTTATCTCTTGCTCGTATTTCTGCTGGTACTTCACCTGCACAATCAGCATTGGGCAATCAGCTTTGTTTTGCATGGGGACATAGAAGTATGAAAACGAAGGCAGTTATGTGTGACCACTTACTTTGCTTGCCATCTCGTTTGCTTTCTTGACCACTTGGTACCCAGGAGTGACGTGGGCAGGAAAGCTCCCTTTCCCTCGCTGCTGTTCGTATTCCTCAGTGTAGACAAACTGTTTGTTGTGGGTAAAAGATTAGTGCCATATCAACAGATTAATCTTTTTAAATAGATTTCAAATCGTCACTCTAATTCCATGTGAGCAGCAGATTTGTGCTTACATCACTTGCCATCTTCCCTTGGCTTTTAGCCAGGAGCACTTCAGGGGTATCTATCACTGTGGTGTATTTTGACACCCTCTCCTCATGTCCCTTCTTATACTCCAGCTGAAAATAAATCAAACTTGTTCAGAAACTGCTTGAAACGTTGACTACAGTTATTACTGTGGAAGATACAGCACAAGGCCATACAGAAGTTTCACCACAGGAGGTTTTGCTTACATTGCTAGCAAGAGTGCCGGCTTTCTTGGCCACTTCATACCCTGGGGTGAGCATGGCAGGGAAGCTGCCCTTTCCTTTGGAATGCTCATATTCCTCGGTGTACTTCACCTGTCAATCAAATGCAAAGGTCATAGTAAAATGAACTCTAGATGCTGGTTAGTAACACATCTCTTTTTTTTAAATCACTGATTTACTATTAGCAGAAATGGACTGTACTGGAATATCCAGCAGATTTGGTTCTATACATGTAGCAGTAATAGATGTAAAGTGTAAAGTGAAGTAAAGGCACTTAGCAGAAAGGTAAAGAGCTCATACATCGCTCGCCAGTGAGGTTCCAGTCTTGGCGTGAAGTAACTCAGGCGTGTTGGTCACAGAGGTGAACTGTGTCACTCGTTCATCGTGACCTCGTTTGTACTCCACCTAAGACCACACACAGTTAACAGAAGTGCATGCTTTCATTTTCCATGGACTGAAGCCATCACCGGATTCAGACACAGCTCTGAGAGTGATCACTTACATCGCTGATGGTCTTCTGTGCCTGAGCCACGCGAACTATCTCTTGGCTGGTTACGCTGCCCGAGTACCATGTCTGCTGCTCTGAAAATTCAGACTGGTACGCCTAGGGGAAATTTCAGTGCACATGTTAGCTTCATCAATTCAGTGGTCCTGAATTTCTTGTGATCTGAAAAGGATACATGAACTGATCTCTCACCTGGTTTGTCATCTGGCTGGCCTTTCGAGCTTGCTCTAGTTCTTTCGACCTCATGTCATAGTGGAACGTGGACATGAAACGTTCACCTTCCTCTCGATATTTAATCTGAGAACGAAATAGTGTGTGCGCTCAGACCAAGAAGTGACAGTATTTTGAATACAACATTTCGTGTGGCCCAGGTCGTTATACCCCGAAGACCTGTTGGTCACTTTAATAACTACAGAACAGAGATGTGAACTTGGGCTTGAGTCACATGACTTTACTCGCAGCTCGATTCAGATAACTCGTGACTCAACTTGGACTGTAGAGTCACAGAAGTTCAGCATGAGAAAAAAAACTCATACAAAGCTGATTACATTCGGTCCGCCAACCTTAATACAGAAACAGTTTACATGTGTGATATTCCCCGTCAGTTTTGTTAATATCATGTTAATATTCTCTCACAGTCATTCTGAACAAAAAACCTAGTAGTAGCTAATCTGGATGACGTTTTAGTCAGTTACTGACTTAAAAATGTCCCAAAACGTCAGGTGGTTAACTACTGTTCATTGTAGCACTGGATAGCTAGCATACTAGCTATTCACACTACAGACTAACCAGAGTTTCAAGTTGTTTTGTGTCTTCCTTTTAAACACTGTATTTATTGCATATAGTGCTTCAGTTCTGTCCTTCACACGAAGTTTTTCGTTAATGAGGGGACGATTATTTGGAGTTGTGTTGATTCTGCATCACCATGCCAGCAGCTGGTGGGACAAAACTATCGACTAAGATTATGGACTCAACTCAGAAACTCGACTCAAACTCGCCCCTAGACACTCAATTCAGACTCGTACACCATCTCTGTTACATAACTTCCATATTAGTTTCACAGTTATTGAACGGTTCACACCAGTTTCAAACCAATCATTTAAAGATAGATGTACAAAGCGATGCTCTGTGTGGAAATAATCTGTGTTCATACAGGTCTTTCCAGGAAGAGGAGGAATGATGTGCATGACAAGAGTATTGATAGGCTGCACCAGAGCTCTGCAGAGTCCAGAGAGAGCTCTTAAGCAGGCTGACAGACAGGAGCAGGTGGATGCCACAAGATGAGAGAGATAGAGAGAGATAGAACTGGGAGGAAGGAAGAGAGGAGGGCTCCTTTCCTGAGGCATAAATTTAACCACCAAGTGCATAAAGCAGACTAGAGAGGGGTGTCGTGTCGCTGTCACACTACAGAAATAGCTCAGAGGCTCAGTCCCCATTCCAAACCGGTAGAGTCACCAGGGCCTCAGAGTCCTCCTAAAACAGCTTTACAATCTTCTCATAAAAAAAGACCTAGAAATAAATTCACTTACCTACACAGTCTTTGTACATTTCAGAGGTTCCACAGTTTAGCAGTAGCAAACACTGTACAACGCCTGTCTAAAATATAGACATTACTACTCCCACTGTTAACTGTGATACACTTTTGCTGCAAATATTGGACTTAGATCACTTTAAAATGCTGCACAGAATATGTCTGTCATATGAAACCTCGTAAAATATTTTTCACTTTACTTTATACATCATAAAGATTTTATGATGAGGATAAACCAGTCAAAATCATCCAAAATGGTCTGTAATTAAAGTAAGTGCTCTTGCATTACCGTACATTTAAATTCACATTTTTTTCAACAGAAGTTTTGTTATCACAGCAACAACACTGTCAGTATTCATGTATCCAACAATTATTTCTAGACTCAGTCCTCAGTATATTTTGCTTTTCTGCTGGCCAACTAATCAGTCTAATCAAATCAATCAATACCAATCAATCAATAATCAAAACATACACCATAGAGTGTCTGAGCAGTAAGGAAACTACAGTCTGTGTTGAAGCATTGATGAAATAATAGCGAGCTCACCTCACTGACAGCCTGTGCCTGTTTCTTGGCATTGATGTTGATGGGAGTTTCATAAACGCTGGTGAAGGTGTTGTTCCTTGGATTATGTCTGTAAAGTACATACAAATCGTGAGCAAACTCACTAGAAACTTGACCATTCACTGATGTAGCTGCGCAGCAGCAGTAAGCTTAGCTGCATTGTTCAAAAGAGTTGATGCAGAGGCCTGTCTTCAGAGAATAAGAGAAGCAGTAAATTTTATCAGTATTGTGCAATATTGTGAAATATCAGGAAACAACATTCAGCACTCACACTTGACAGTATGGCCTCTTCTGATGGCTAACATAATTGTTGGCCGTGAGAACCATCTTACAAATCTCGCAGTGGAAGCATGATTTGTGCCAGTTCTGTTAACGAAAGATAGATAGAGACACAGAGAGAGAGAGAGACAGAGAGAAAGAATCAGCACAATGTTACAAAATCCGAATCTACTTTTTACCATTTCTAAACTTTCATAGAGATATGAATGACAACCTAATCTGGTCTGTTTTACTTGTCCTCACTGGTAATGTCATGGGCAAATTCTTACACAAATTAAGTTTGAAGAGTACCAAGCAACACACACTACAAAGCCATTTAAACAATTTTATCATATGATAATGTGTCATTTGCAAACATTACATGCACCCCATCTTACCTGACCAATGAGATTGATCTTCTCAGCTGGGTACACCACAAACGCACACCTGGCACAATTTTGGATATTCATATTTTTGTCCTGTTAAGACTGTCACTACAGAGAAACAAAAAGACTCCAGACGCAAGCTGAAATCAGTAAAACCAGTAGTCCTGGACAGTCTGTGGAGGGGAAGGCAAAGTTCCCCAGACAGCCCCCTGTTCCCACTTGTGTCTCTCTCCGACCTGTGTTAAACTTAGCTCTGGTCTTTCACAGGCCGGCTCTGTCTATAACATGACTTGGATGCAAGGTCCCACCTCTCTTTAGCCACTGTCACTCATCTGAATGGCTGCCCAGCTGTCTGTTAGTTGAGATGCTACTGGGTTGATGTAACAGAATACTGAACAACTTGTTGTTCATTTGGGCAGCTTAGTCACAGTGGTCTCCCAGATGTGCACAAAAATAGGGGAATGAAGTCACACAGGTCTTGCTGGTTACATGTGCAACAGCTACATTATCTGTGTGCTTTCTTTTACTGTGCTCTCTCATGGCGGCAGTTTTCATGGTGTCCAAAATATTTGCTTACACAATTGTATTATAATAAACTTTTGATAGCCTTAATTGGTAAGTGTCTAGTAGAGTTTTACTACAGACCAAGAAGTAGTAGAAGTAGTAAAGCGATACTCAAGTAACTTTGGTGAAAAAGAATGACTTGTGGAAAAGTAAATATAATTTCCATGAAGCAACCTGAGTGGAAGTACAAAAGTGCCAGCCCCCAAAACTGCTGACTGTACCGGGAAACTTTACAGTGCAACCAACATTTATCAGAACAGGAACTGAAGCTTGTTAGGAGGTTTTTCTCCTAAACTAAAGCTCCAAAGTAAGAGATGTGACCAATCACAAAGTAATGCAGTGCAAAGAAATGCAATGAAAAACAAAAAAAACTGAATGCTGCTGGCTAAAAAGTAGTTAAACATTAATGACA
>JBBIGA010000106.1:34963649-34983261 GCA_037576975.1 Alestes dentex | reverse complement strand
TCGGTATCGGCAAGTACACAAATAAAAATACTCGTACTCGTATCGGTTTGTAAAAAAGTGGTATCGGTGCAACCCTACAAGTTTGTATGTCAGCTAGTGTGCCTAGTAAATATTAATGCTTTATTGACAAGGTACAGTTTTCCTCAATCCTGAATCTCTTACAGTTTTTGCAAGCAATTTAGAGATTGTGGTAACAAGCCCATTTTCTGATGTGGAAGAAAACTACGCTTCTCTTTCTGTCCTTCTGTTTTAAATTCACATGATGCTACACATGTTACTTAGCTGCATTACCCTACAAATGTGAAGTCATATTATGCAGACAATGAGAAAGTTTCTTTATTGGTTAGTTTCAATAACCAAGTAAACACCAGTTTTTAGGTTTCTGAGCATGCAGGGTATAACGAAGGGTATAACGAAGGCTGTAATTACCAATGATAGTCAAAATACCCTCAAATTAAAGCTAACACTGCCAGCAGTAACCATATTGCTGTCTAACCACTTACACATTGTGCTGTAATTATGTTCACTTTAATGGTTTTGAAGGTTTTGAAATCATTGAACAAAACATACCAGAACATGAAGAGGAAACCTGTTGTGGTGGATCTAGATCCCAAAGCTGTTACTTGCGATGAGCTCTTTGGAATCATTAACCCTGCGACAAGAGAATGGAAAGATGGTACACTGATATTTTTTGCCGCTCATCATATTGCATACTGTTATTTACCCATTTGTCTAAAATGTTTTTAAGTACTTTTGTTTGCTGAGCTATTGCATTCAATAATATTTTGATTCAGGTCTGTTCTCTTGTGTCATGCGGGACTTGGCTAACATAAATCATGATGGCCCTAAGTGGATTGTGTTGGATGGTGATATTGACCCCATGTGGATTGAATCTCTCAACACAGTTATGGATGACAACAAGGTATCATTTGATCAAGAAATCATATGGTTCAGTCTCACAGTACTTTAGGGGAAAAAAACAGTACTTTGTAAAGTGTTGTGGTGTTCCTTACACTTGTGTGGTTTGCATAGCTGTATAACTAGGTGGTACATGAATGATGGTAAGTTTTTTCTGGTCATTTTTATAATGAAAATTGTTGGTTTTGCAGGTGTTGACTCTTGCTAGTAATGAGCGTATTCCTTTGAACCCCACCATGCGTCTGGTATTTGAGATCAAAGATCTTCGAACTGCCACTCCAGCAACAGTATCTAGAGCTGGAATCCTGTATATTAACCCTGCTGATCTGGGATGGAGTCCGTAAGTCATCTTTGATCATGCAATGTGTTTGCTGACACCTTGTTAACCTATAATATTTATTATGATCCTTTAACAACTTGCAATAATACATAATATTATAGTGCAACTCTATATGAACTTCAAAACAAACTTTCAGTGTTGTGACGAGCTGGATCGAGAAAAGAGAAGTACAGTCAGAGAGAGCAAATCTGCCCATCTTGTTTGACAAGTATCTGCCAACTTGCCTGGAAAAGCTCAAATTCAGTTTTAAGAAGATAACCCCAGTCCCAGAGATAACACTTATTCAGACACTTCTGTACCTAATGGAATGCCTGCTAGTTACAGAA
The DNA here is from genome assembly GCA_037576975.1 of Alestes dentex. NCBI lineage: Eukaryota > Metazoa > Chordata > Actinopteri > Characiformes > Alestidae > Alestes > Alestes dentex. The sequence goes on along the minus strand of JBBIGA010000106.1, from coordinate 34,981,677 downwards.
AACACTCCACCTGACTCAAGCAGGGATCTCCATGAGCTCTACTTTGTGTTTGCCTGTGTATGGGCTTTTGGAGGTGCAATGTTTCAGGATCAGGTCCGATGTCACACTCAGATCTATAACTGAGATCAATTTCTTTACTAGAGCATTTTTCATTTTCTGTATTTATTCAGATGTTTAATAATGACTTAACGCTTTTTATTTTTCAGCTTATTGACTACCGTGTGGAATTCAGCAAATGGTGGGTCAGTGAGTTTAAATCTGTAAAGTTTCCATCACAGGGCACAGTGTTTGACTACTTCATTGATAGAAATTCAAAGAAATTCATGCCATGGACAGAAAAAGTGCCCAAATTCACTCTGGATCCTGACATCCCGCTGCAGGTGAATTATGGAGTTCCATTTTGGAGTGAGTTATGGAGTTCCATTTTATTTGCCTGTAGTAGAAAAGAAACAATGGAGGAAGTAATGTTTGCTTTACTCTTACCCAGGCCTCCTTAGTTCACACTGCTGAGACCATTCGTATCCGTTACTTTTTGGATGAGTTGATGGAAAGAAAGAGGCCAGTGATGCTTGTGGGAAATACTGGCAGTGGAAAGTCTGTACTCTTCGGAGATAAATTACGCAGTCTGAGTACAGACAAATATGTGATTCAGTCTGTACCTTTTAACTTTTACACCACTTCTGCAATGCTTCAAGGTTTGCAGGTTTCTAGTTTGATTTTTTACTGAATGCTAATTCATTGTTACAACAGTGTTTGGAAAAAAATGATTACATAATTGAGATTACTGTCTCAACAGCCATTTTGGAAACCCCGCTAGAGAAAAAAGCAGGCCGTAACTATGGACCCCCAGGGAACAAAAGTCTCATCTACTTCATTGACGATATGAACATGCCTGAGGTGGACAAGTACTTTACCGTGGCCCCACACACACTCATCCGGCAGCACATGGACCATAGTCACTGGTAACACTAATGTGTGATGTTATATTCAAGATTCAGTATTCACATACACAGTTCTACAGCGTGTAGTGAAATGTGCCCCTGAAAGGTTTGTGAGATTGTGCATTAATTACAATAAATTAAAGAGAAAATGAAAGGGTAGAACTTGTAATAAAAAAATATATGTAAATAAACATTACAAGTGTAAACAACTATAGGCAAACATTTGCAGGTGTAAACAAGACTGCTTTGTTATTATTTTTTCATTGTTCATCTTAATGATTGTTTTTGCTTTAGGTATGATAGACATAAACTCACACTAAAAGATATACACAATTGCCAGTATGTCGCTTGCATGAACCCCACTGCAGGTAGTTTCACCATAGATCCCCGACTGCAGGTAGGCTCAGTGACATTCATTATAATTTCAACTCAACTGTCCACTAATTATCCACTATAAAATCTTCAATGTACTTTGTGTTTGCCAGAGGCACTTCTGTGTGTTTGCTGTGAGTTTTCCTGGCCAAGATGCCCTCTTTAGCATTTATAACACCATATTTTCACAACACCTGGCAGTTAATGGCTTTTCTCCTTCAGTAAAGAACTTCTGCTCAACACTTGTTAATTCAGCTCTTAGTGAGTTTGGCCTTACTTAAAAAGTAATGTGGTACTAATTAAATATTGTCCTTTTTTTATTTTTTAAATATTGTATCTTTAATCTTTAACAGTTTTCCATCAGAAGATATCAACATCCTTCCTTCCAACAGCTGTTAAGTTTCACTATGTGTTTAATCTCAGGGATTTGTCCAACATCTTTCAGGTATATAAGTTAGCTGATAGCACCAGTGTAATTTGAAAGTCTGCAGTGTTTCCCATGCAAATTGAGATGCTTGTTTTATATTTTTAGTGGAAGGCAAAAAGTTTTTAAGGATGACTTACCATCCATTTTTCTCATATTAATGAATGAATAGAATGTTCATTGTAAGCTTGTTCTGTTACTTGTTGCTGATTGTTTGGGGAATTAAAATTCACCAAAATCAAAAGCCTCAAAAAATAAGATGGTTATGTAAAAAAAATGGTCATGTTAAGTATGTATTGAGTTTACAATATTAACTCTTTTTATGTAAATCTGGGGATTGGTTGCAGGGATTGTTGTTTTCTACTCCCGAGTGTGTGAAGGCCCCTTTAGAACTGATTAGAATCTGGCTGCATGAATGCAGCCGCGTCTATGGGGACAAGTTAACAGATGAGAAGGACATTGAGCTCTTTGAGAAGATTCAGGGAGATGTCTGTAAAAAGTACTTTGAGGTAGTCTTGTTAAACTAGTTTCAGTTAGTCATGAAGTGAGTAGACTGCATACTGCCCTTTTAACATATTTAAAATTAAAATAATTTTCTGCTTAAAAGGATATAGATCCAGAGATGGTTTTTGTGAAACCAAATATCTACTGCCACTTTGCACAAGGAATTGGAGATCCAAAATATTTCCCTGTATCAGACTGGACAGCATTGAACAAACTGCTAGTTGAGGCCCTGGACAGCTACAATGAACTAAATGCTGTCATGAACCTGGTAAATATCAGCTTGGGACAGAAAGTCTGAATTAGCTTCGTTAAACAGGTTGTTCTGTTAAAGCAATGTTTAAAAAAATTTATTGGTTAATGTATTTACTAATGCCGTGTTGATATAATTTCAACAATTGCTAAATTGTGTTTGTTTAGGTTCTCTTTGAAGATGCCATGTCCCATATTTGTAGGATTAATCGTATACTTGAGAGTCCCAGGGGGAATGCGCTGTTGGTTGGAGTAGGGGGCAGTGGAAAGCAATCTCTGTCTCGTTTGGCTGCTAGCATCAGTAATCTAGAAGTGTTTCAGATCACTCTCAGGAAAGGCTATGGGATTCCTGATCTGAAGGTAAGCATTGATCCTTGGGTCCTTTTTTTGGAAGTGAATGAAAGATCTACAAAGATTTAAAGAAAGTTGGTTTTAGAGTGGTTCAGTCACAGTAATCTCTTACTGTGTAATCCCCAGTTGGACCTAAACGCTCAGTACATGAAGGCTGGTGTAAAGAACATTGGTACAGTGTTCCTGATGACAGACTCTCAAGTGGCTGAGGAGAAGTTCCTGGTGCTTATTAATGACTTTCTGGCCTCAGGAGAGATCCCAGGCCTCTTCCAGGATGATGAAGTTGAAAATATTATTGGTGCTATGAGGAATGAAGTAAAGGGTATAGGCCTGCAAGACACACGGGAGAACTGCTGGAAATTCTTCATTGACAGAGTCAGGAAACAGTTAAAGGTAAAATCATATAATTGAATGAATGTTAGAAAAAGCCCAAAAATCATTTTTGCCTGTTTTTTAATAACTATTTGTACCCCTATTTGTAGGTGATTTTGTGCTTCTCTCCAGTGGGCTCTACTCTGAGAGTGAGGGCTCGTAAATTCCCAGCTGTGGTAAACTGCACCTCTATCGATTGGTTCCATGAATGGCCAGAAGAAGCTCTGGTGTCTGTCAGTGCTCGCTTCCTTTCCGAAACAGAAAGCATTAAGGTAAAAATCAACAGAACACTTTACTTTTATCCTGTTTTTCTCTCCAAGGCATCTATGCTTGACATGAACAGATTACATATGGTACAGTAGAGATAACGTCTGCATTGTAACAGTGCATCTGCAGTTTTGTACCTAATTGCTAAATCTTCATTTTGCCTAGCCTGAAATCAAAGACTCCCTAAGCCAGTTCATGGCCTATGTTCACAAAACGGTGAATGACATGTCAAAATGGTACCTTCTGTCAGATCGGCGCTATAATTACACCACCCCAAAAACGTTCCTGGAGCAGATTAAGCTTTACCAGAATCTGCTCAATGTAAAAAGGACAGAACTACTCTCAAAAATTGATAGGCTTGAGAATGGCTTGACCAAACTGGAGAATACCTCAGCTCAGGTTTGACATAACTGAATTAACAATTTTCTGTTTGTCTATTGCACAGACAAATATCACTTTATGAATGTGTACTTACAACAGGTTGATGACTTGAAAGCTAAATTAGCAGTTCAGGAAGAAGACGTCAAACAGAAGAATGAGGATGCTGATAAGCTAATTGAAGTTGTTGGAGTGGAAACTGAGAAAGTATCCAAGGAGAAAGCCATTGCCAATGAGGAAGAGCTGAAAGTGCAAGTTATTGCAAAGGTAAAAGTGTGTTCTACAATTTTCCAAACCAGTAAATAATAAGAACATAGCAGGTCAGTCTTATTGGAACATCAGCCTGGGTAATAATGAAGAATGTCACAAGTAAAGTCTGAGAATGCTAGTCCATTGTGTCAATAGGACCACAGTACTACTAAATTAATAACCTTGCACATTTGTAGACTGTAGGAGAGAAGCAGAAGTCTTGTGAGGAGGACTTGGCCAAGGCTGAACCTGCTCTTCTTGCTGCACAAGAGGCTTTGAACACTCTAAACAAGGTATGTATATAGGCTCAAATGTTCAAAAAATGCATGCTGTTCTTCTTTTTGGCCATTTGGTTCATCTCATAGTCAAAAAACACAAGATTTTGCATGAATACTTTCTCATCAACTGCTAATTTGTCTTACAGAACAACTTAACTGAACTGAAGTCATTTGGCTCACCTCCAGAGGCTGTGGTTAATGTTACTGCAGCTGTGATGATTCTCCTTGCTCCAGGTGGAAAAATTCCCAAAGACAAAAGCTGGAAAGCAGCTAAAAACATGATGGCAAAAGTTGATGCTTTCCTTGACAGTCTAATCAACTATAAGAAAGAAAATGTACCTGATGCATGCATCAAAGCTTTCCAGTCAGTAGTCATGCTTTTTTCACTAGATATCTTATTGATTTGATTTTTTTTTATTCAGTGGCAAAAACAGTAATACTAAACTCATTCTTTCTTATACGCTTGCCAAGGCCTTTCAAGAATGACCCTCAGTTTGAGCCAGATTTCATCCGTTCTAAGTCCATAGCTGCTGCTGGACTCTGTTCATGGTGTCTCAACATTGTGAAGTTCTATGAAGTCTACTGTAATGTGGAACCCAAGAGGCGGGCCTTATCCCAGGCCAACGCTGAATTGGCCGCGGCTCAGAACAAACTGTCTGTTATTAAGAACAAAATAACGGTAAGCAATATTCTGTTCATACTATTTACAATGCTCACCATATTACACAATATGTTTCCTAAAATTCACATCTGTGGCACATCTAGCAACTGAATGCCAATTTGGCTAAACTGACAAGTAAGTTTGAGAAAGCTACAGCTGACAAACTGAAGTGTCAAGAAGAAGCAGATGCTACTAATAAGACTATTTCCCTTGCCAACAGGTAAAGCACATATTTTTCTATTAAATTCATATTACTGTGTAGGATCTGTTTGGTGACTGTACAGCAGGCTTTATATTTTATTGAATGTATTTTTCTTCTTAGTAAGACTTCAGTATCCCTACACCTTTCTTTAGGCTTGTTGGAGGTTTAGCATCTGAGAAGATACGCTGGTCAGAATCTGTGACCCAGTTCAAAATTCAGGAGAAGACGCTTAGCGGTGATGTCATGCTAATTTCAGCATTTGTGTCATATGTTGGATATTTCACAAAGAGGTATCGCATAGACCTCATGGAAAAATATTGGCTGCCTTATCTCAGGGAACTGAAGGTAACAGTGTTTCATTTAATTTAGTGTGCCACTATGATGTATCAAATGGCACATCCCAACAATTCCAACATGTCTATTCCAGGTTCCTATTCCTATCACAGAAGCTTTGGATCCTCTGACACTGCTTACTGACGATGCAGACATCGCAGTCTGGAGCAACCAGGGTCTCCCCAGTGACCGCATGTCTATTGAGAATGCCACTATTCTTTGCAACACTCAGCGCTGGCCCCTGATAGTGGACGCTCAACTTCAGGGCATTAAATGGATCAAAAACAGATATGGAGACAGTCTCAAAATCATTCGTCTAGGACAGAAAGGGTATAAGCAACTGAACTTTTGCTCAGCATGTTGGATAAGCATCACAAATTTTGAGCATTATGGATTAAGCTCATCTGTAATGAGCTGTCCAGCCAGTCCTACACTGTGAAAAATTGTGGCTGTATTTGTGAATAGTATTTCTTTAAATTGTATTCAACTTTGCATTCCTGTGAGACACCTATTTATGCCACACTTTCATTCTGAGAAATCACATGTACACAGACTTCAGAGACCATCTTTATTTTGTAAGCTGAAATGTGATTCTTTGCTGCATAGTGTTTTACAGAAGCATAAACATTTTTAACATCCAGGTACCTTGACAGTATAGAGAATGCTGTATCCAGTGGAGATGTATTGTTGATTGAAAACATTGGTGAGACTATGGAACCTGTGCTAGATCCCCTTCTGGGAAGGAACACTATTAAAAAGGGGAAGTAAGTATTTTTTAGGAGACACAAAGTTATATTTAAATGAGTGAATTAACGTTTATAAGAAATTTAAATCAACAGGTACATCCATATTGGTGACAAAGAAGTAGAATACCATCCTAATTTTCGACTCATCCTGCATACTAAGAATTTCAGTCCTCATTATAAACCTGAAATGCAAGCACAATGCACACTGATCAATTTCCTGGTGACACGTGACGGGCTGGAGGACCAGCTATTGGCTGCTGTAGTGGCCAAAGAGAGACCTGACCTGGAAGAGCTCAAGGTAAACCAGGCTCCTTTCATTCTTATTGTTTTTGAGACATCATTTGATGCTGCACTTTTTACTGAAATATACAAAACAATGGTGCTGTTATGGATTTTTTGGCCTAAAAATGTGTTGGAGGCTGTATGCTTGATGGTATGTGTGATAGTAAAATTACTGGTGTACAGAAAAAAGTTGTTCATAGTAACTAATAGTATGTGGGCTGATAGTAGCAACTTATTAAGTTATATTTTATTATTGCTGTTCGCTAATTAAAATATAAAATTATTAAATTAGGTTCTCTCACAATCTGCTGATCCTTAGGCAGAACTCACCATGCAGCAAAACACTTTTAAGATTGTGCTGAAGCAGCTGGAAGACTCTTTGCTGGCCCGTCTCTCAGCTGCTTCAGGGAACTTCCTCGGGGACACAGCACTAGTAGAAAACCTGGAGACGACAAAGTGCACTGCAACTGAAATTGAGGAGAAGGTCAATTTTAAAGATTCTCTACTACAACATAATTATTTTCTTTTTTATAGCCATTCTGTTATTGACCTTGCTATAAATTTTTTAGGTGTGTGAAGCAAAAATAACAGAAGCTAAGATCAATGAAGCAAGAGAAAACTACAGGCCTGCATCTGTTCGTGCTGCTTTGTTGTACTTCATTCTGAATGATCTTAATAAAATTAATCCAATCTATCAGTTCTCTCTAAAGGTAAAGTTAAGTTTCTTGTTCTAGGTGACTAATTGAATGGAGACATTGATTAGACAGTTACAAATATTTTCCAATATTTCAGGCATTTAATGTGGTGTTTGAGGTAGCAATTCTCCAAACTGAGCCAGCAGATGATGTGAAACAGCGAGTGAACAACCTTATTAATGAAATAACCTACTCCATCTTCATGTATACCAACCGCTGCTTGTTTGAGAAGGATAAGCTTACGTTCATTGCTCAGATCGCCTTCCAAGTATGTGGAGATATATATTAGGTCTATGCAGGGAAACATTTAAGCATGTGCTCAACTTACAGTTAAACATCTCAGAAGATAGTAATCATCTTTAAATAGTTTTACAATGTGCTATTAATCTCTCTCTTCATAGATATTGGTCATGAGGAAAGAGATCAGCCCTGTAGAGCTGGATTTCCTGCTGAGATTCCCCTTTAAAGCAGGCCTCGTATCACCTGTTGATTTTCTTTCCAACCAAGGATGGGGTGGCATAAAGGTTTGTAGAAACAGTACACACCTATGAGATGACATTATGTGATGATAATTAAAACACTATCAACTAAAACTGAGATTAAATTAATAACTGCTTAGGCTTTGGCTGAAATGGATGAGTTTAAGAACCTGGACAGAGATATAGAAGGGTCAGCCAAGTCCTGGAAAAAGTTTGTGGAATCTGAGGCTCCAGAGAAAGAAAAATTTCCCCAGGAGTGGAAAAACAAGTGTGGCTTACAGAAACTGTGTATGATTAGATGCATGCGACCAGACCGTATGTGCTATGCTGTCAGGTAAGAGAATACATTTTTTAAGAGTGAACAATTTTTTTTTATTGCAGTAAATGTGTTTACTAAGGACAACTTGTTTGCTATCACTGTGAACACTGCAGAAACTTTGTTGAGGAAAAGCTAGGAACCAAGTTTGTGGAGGGCCGCAGTGTGGAATTTGCTGTTTCCTTTAAAGAGAGCAGCTCTGCCACTCCTGTGTTCTTCATCCTCTCTCCTGGAGTTGACCCCTTAAAGGATGTAGAGGCACTAGGTCTGTAAAAGTAGCAGAGTTAAGAGTGACTCCTACCTATCTCTTTTGGAATACTTTTATTCAAGCAACTTTAACAGAAGGCTATCATTAACATTTTCATTTTCCATTCCCTTTTCCACACAGGTAAGAAGATGGGATTTACCTTTGATAATGGAAAGTTCCACAGTGTATCTCTGGGTCAAGGTCAGGAAGTGGTGGCTGAGGCTGCCCTAGACCAAGCAGCTGTAAAGGGACACTGGGTCATTCTGCAGGTATCTACCAGCAGAGTGCACTGTAGTGTTCTTTTTGGAAACTCCTCATCAAGTGGAAAATTCAAAGTTGTGTAATTTGTTTTGAAAGTGTGTCTGTACTGCTCATTTTAATACAGCACCAGATCCATATGGCTTTGACTTACTTTGGCTATTTTAATATCAACATAAAAATAAGTTTATTAGATCAAACTGAATGTACAGCATTTTCTTCTTAGAACATCCATTTGGTGGCAAAGTGGCTTGGAAGTTTGGATAAGCGGGTAGAGAAGTACAGTATTGGTAGCCATGATGATTACCGCGTGTTTATGAGTGCTGAACCAGCCCCTACACCCGAGTCCCACGTTATCCCACAAGGTTTGCTGGAAAATGCCATCAAAATCACCAATGAGCCACCCACTGGCATGCATGCCAACCTGCAAAAAGCACTCAACCTCTTCAATCAGGTGACTGCAGTGTAGCATGTAGTACATTTTCAAGAGTGTAAATCTGATTTCAGTATGGCATTATCAATGTTATCATGTATTAATGTCAACTTGTTGTGCTTTCAGGACACATTAGAAATGTGCTCAAAAGAGTCTGAGTTCAAAGTTATTCTGTTCGCTCTGTGTTATTTCCATGCTGTGGTGGCTGAGAGACGCAAGTTTGGAGCACAAGGTTGGAACAGGTCTTACCCTTTCAACAATGGAGATCTTACCATCTCTGTCAATGTGCTTTACAACTACCTAGAGGCCAACCCAAAGGTAAAAGATGCCATCAAAATCACATGTTTACTTCATTCTGATTTGCTGCAACAATTTGGGCAATGAGATGCCAGAACCCTGAATTTATCTAATTAGTATCCAGTTTCTACAGCATAATATTTTGGTTAGGTTCCATGGGATGATCTACGCTACTTGTTTGGTGAGATAATGTATGGTGGCCACATCACTGATGACTGGGACCGAAAGCTGTGCAGGACTTATCTGGAGGAGTATGTTCATCCAGATATGCTAGAGGGGGAGCTGCAACTTGCTCCTGGCTTTCCTGTACCACCCAACTTAGACTACAAGGTTGGTTTTAGTCTTGTGGTATAAAAGGAGCCCTTTACGAAGCTTCAAGTATAGCATCTAAGGTACTATCTAAAATACGGTCCATGTGGTGTAAACTGTCAGTTCATCAAATTAATGACAGGGACAAAGTTAAGAATTGGTTGCACATAGTTTTCAGACGTCATTTTGATTTATGACTGGGATACTAAGGGGGAGGTGATTGTACTGGAAAAACTGCACTGTCATAATTTTGCAAGCAAAGACATGTACTTTTTCAGGGTTATCATGAATATATTGATGAGATGTTGCCACCTGAGAGCCCATACCTGTATGGATTGCATCCTAATGCTGAGATTGGCTTCCTAACCATCACTTCTGAGAAGCTTTTTCGTACAGTACTGGAGCTCCAGACCAAAGAGTCTGACTGTGCCGGAGGTGGAGGCATTTCCCGAGAGGAAAAGGTACTCTGACAAAAATTACAATGTTTTTTTTTTTTATTTATTTTTTGAAAATGACATATGACAATGAAGACTGTTTCTGGTGCTGAGACTTTGTAATATTTCAGGTGAAGTGCATTTTGGATGAAATTTTGGAAAAACTGCCAGATAGCTTTAACATGATGGAGATTATGTCAAAAGTGGAAGAGAAGACTCCCTTCACCATTGTCGTGTTCCAGGAATGTGAGAGGATGAATTTACTCATAAATGAGATATCAAGATCTTTGAAAGAACTGAATTTAGGTCTAAAGGTTAGTGCTTGCATTTTGTGTGTGTGTGTGTGTGTGTGTGTGTGAGGGGGGCATGCAAAATGGTTTAACAGGAACATTCATTAATGTCTGAATGTTTCAGGGAGAGTTAACCATCACTACAGACATGGAAGACTTGGGGAATGCCCTGTTCTTGGATACAGTTCCAGAGTCATGGACAAAACTAGCTTACTTCTCTCTCCAGGGGTTAGGAGGGTGGTATGCAGATCTCCTCCTTAGGGTCAAGGTAATAGAAAGACACAAACAACTTGTTATTCCTAAAGCCTCCAAAAACATATCCACTAGCTCTTCGATGTCTTGTGTAGTTAGGTGTATTTGCTACATTGTCTACTTTCTTTCTTTGTAGCAATTAGAAACATGGACAGCTGACTTTGCCATGCCACCTACAGTTTGGCTGGCTGGCTTTTTTAACCCCCAGTCCTTCCTCACTGCCATTATGCAGTCCATGGCCAGAAAAAATGAATGGCCTTTAGATAAGATGTGTCTAGCTGTAGAGGTGACTAAAAAGAATCGAGAGGATGTTACCAGTCCACCCAGAGAGGGTGCTTTTGTCTACGGCCTTTTTATGGAAGGTGAGCATGTTTTGATTGTTCCAAAATGCTGAGTTGGTATTGTTTGTTGTTAGGACCTCCATATGTTAATAATAAGTGATCATTAAACCTTTATTTTTTTATACACAGTATCTACAGAACCAAAACTGGTTTAACATGAAACTTGAATCACACCATCATACTGCATGAAACACAAAACATATTGTTCAAGGCTTATTTTCATAGACTTATTGGCCTAAAACAAGGCTTTAAATACAACATCAAAACACAGACTAAAGGCTTGAAAATTACACAAAATGTGTGCAGCACATCCATAACTGACATGCTGGTCTTTGCATAACACATTGAACTCCGATTCATTAAAAACACAAGGAAACTGAATGAGATTTTAAAATCCTCTTGCAGGTGGCTTGGCTTTCAAAAATAAAATAAAAAAATCAGCTGATATGGAATTGATTTATGCTTTACACACTTTAATAACTCTGTAGTACCTCACTTGTGAACCTTACATCAGAGGGTGCTCAACTAATTTCAAGGGGTGGGGGCTTTGTCCCATTTTTGAAGTTCACCTATTCCATAGTTATAGTTGTAGTTATAGTTAATTGTAATAGCTAACAATAATACATGAAATGTATTATTTTAGCTCAAGTGTCACAGTTTGAACTCAGGGCTAGAAACAATTGCCCTATGACAAAATTTTAAAAAATGAAAGTGTGTTAAGGCCAACTGTGATAATTCATCTTTACTTATATCAGGGTTACGGTTAAGTGGAGAAAACACCTTGGCATGAGATGATGTAATGGAAAAGCTGCTGTACTTAGTGCTTTAGCGATTTAAATGCACCTCCTTTAACCTTTAAACTAGAATTCAATAAACTTCTGTTCTTAGGGGTATTACATAACCACCCTTCAGATCTGTATCAAGTGAGTGCATAGAAAAGAATTGGAAATAGTTACTGATAGGGTCAAGGCTTCTCAAAACCTCTTCAGCCCAGTAGAAACTGCATCTCAAAAAAATCGCATTCTTAAATTATTTTTAAATAAATAACCTTACGTTAAAAAAAACAAAACCTAAGAATGACACATCTTGCCTTTATGTCCACTTCCATTAGCAAAGCACATGCCACATGTAAAAACAAGCCTTTATAACTAACAAATCATGGAGGTCAGGTTAGCATTAGAGGTCATTACAACACAGCGGCATTTTTGTATAAAACAGGAATGTCCAAACTTAACACTGCCAGTCTCTGTGTTTACCCTGCTCAACTTACCTGATTCCACGCAGTCCATTGTTCAGTTAGTATGCTAGTAAGGGGAAAGTACTAAATTCAGAAATGCAACCCCACATGGACTGTCCTCTTTGGTATGAAACATGGTGGGATTGTCTGAATCTCTGATGTAAAACCCATTTTACAGGAGCTCGCTGGGACACTCAGTCAGGTGTGATTGCTGATGCCCATCTAAAGGAATTGACACCTGCCATGCCAGTCATCTTCATTAAAGCTATTCCTGTGGACCGTCAGGAGACCAAGAATGTATACGAGTGCCCTTTGTACAAGACACGCATGCGAGGGCCCACCTTCGTTTGGACCTTTAACCTGAAAACTAAAGAGAAGCCAACTAAGTGGGTGCTAGCTGCTGTATGCCTACTTCTTAGTGTCTAGACTAGTGCAGAGACATACTGTGCAGTTAACATTCCCATGTGCAGTTAGACTAAACAAAGTGCTTAGCACTTAACAGAAATGTGTTGAAACATGAAATTAACAGTTTTGTCTGTAATGTTTACAGTAAAGAATTCCCCAAATACACTGTGAAATATACTTAAAATAAAAAAATACTTCTATGGAAAAGATTGGACACAGGAGATACATTCACAAGGGGGCAGTCTAATAGCATAAAAGAGACAACCAACAGGTATTTCAGCCTACGGGAATCCGAGGCTGTTAAAAGTTACAATTTCCTTTGAAGCTTGGCAAATCCTTCCCAGGGGCAGAGTCTCTCTCCTATTGTGGGGTACTGCAGTGTTGATTGACCTTATATTATTCTGATTTATGTAACTTACCTCACTGTTGGTTCAAAATATTTTTTCCATTTGTTTCTAGCTTGTGTGACTAAATATGGGGGTCATTTCGAGTGCAGTGCAGAGACTGGAGTCTGACAGCACTGGAATAGTGCAAGGCCAAGTTTGTGCTGTGGTCTGGCCATGCTAGCCCTACGCTCAACTATGAGATAGGATGTAGGCTGGAGGAACCACTGCAGTGACATTGCGCATTCTTAAGAACCCACTGTCTGCCAGTCTGGGGTTTGTGTGTATCCACATTCATGGAAACTTTACATGTGCTAAAAAATGAACAAATGGTCAGAAACCCCTAAGAACAAAGTGCTGATTGCATTTTTGTATTGATCTCCCATAGGTTTTAGTTTCTTAAAGCTATCAGATGTCATTGTAGTACTGTAGGCAGATGATGTAATTTCACATTGACATCTAATTTATGCAACATACTTTATATCAGAACACTGACTGCTGACCAATAATTTTCAGTAGTTAGATACTTTTCCCCTTTTGAACTGAATCAAGTGCAGGGTGTGGAGTTTCCAATATCTGAGTGCAGATATTCTGAATTAGCCAACCTGATATGGATTGTAAGGGCATGTGGCTCCTCAGAAAAAGTTTTTAATAAGAGGAGTGACCAGTTTCACCCACAACTTAACATAGCGGTTAGGCTGCTCAAAGGTGGAACTTGACACCTCTGTGGACCTCTGGTACAACATTTCTTGCTCCTGGGGAAGAGAGAAAACAGTAAATAATAAAGTTAAATTGGTTTCCCCAACACCTTTTGCACATGGTAAAGGAATTGTGCAAAGCTGCTCTTACTAATGGGTAGTTTTTGTTTAGTTTGTTTTGGGTTTTTTTGGTCATTTCCCCCTTTAGAGTAGCAGTCCTCAAATTCTGCCAATGCACACCAGAAACCAATTTTTGAATAATAACTGAAACTTGGACCTTGTTCTTAACAATTTATCAAGACTGTTCAGACTGTTCATATTTGATGGGAATCAGCGGTCATTATTTGGCTGTCCCTGCTATAAGCTTATACAACCTTCATCTGATAAGGACTGACAGGAACTTTAAGTCATCCAAAGAGTTAATGAGCCTCTGTGCCCATTTATGGTCACTCAGGCTTTATTACCACTCATAAATGGGTTTCCCAGAAGGATCACATGGCCTTGGTCTATAGATACTTAAGCAGGTAATCTTATCCACAAAGGACCGGTGTGTGCATGTTTTCTTTTTAAACAAGCAGGAACACACCTGATTCCACTTGTTTAATTGGTTGGTCTCAGCCGCAAACAATTAATGGGATGAGGTCCTACTTTGTTGGAATGAAAACCTGCAGCCACACCAGCCCTTTGCAGATAAGATTTGACACCAATGTATTAAAGAATGAAGGCTGCAAATACAATTGACTTTATAACACAGAACAACAACAAAAAAAACAGGGAAAGGCTGTGGTGTGGGTGTTGTGTGTTATATAAGACATCATGTCCGTAAAGATTTGCAATCATTAAATGAATGTTCATGTTACACTATGTAAGAGTGCGGCAAACCTGCTGCAGGTAGGCCTGGAGCTCCTCATTCTCTGTTACTATGGCAATCTGAGCTTCTAAATCCCTGTGCACAGAGCGGTAACCAAAATTAGGAGAGCCAATAAGGGTGAGACAGGGGCAGTCTTTTCCTTCCAGATAGTACCACAGTCCTGTGAGAAAAGAATTAGAAGTTAAAGTTGAAGGCTTATTGGGGTATTAAAAAAAAACAAAAAAAAAACAGGAAAAACAAAATTGTGAAACAGTCATACTTCCGAAAAATACTTTCAGTTGCACATATGCACACGATTCCAATCGACCCAATTAGTAAGGGGCAGCATTTCAAGAAATATTTGGTCATGTACACTGCACATTCAAACCAGGTTACTAGTTTTCCTGGAGAACCCAAAACATCTGTAAGCACAAAGGACTGCATGAACAGTACCCGGCTTAAACAGTATTTCAATTTGGCCATATTTCATTGCTGGCACAGGGTTTGTGAGCTCAATGACACGTGGCCTCCATTCAGCCTTTACAGGAAACCCTGAACATGAAATATGATATCTTGGCATTTCAGAACAAACAGATCCTTCCATGCCTTCGGTTTAAAGGCATACGCCCAGCTTTAAGTGCAGAGAGGGTGGACTTCTGAGCACTTTGTCATCAAAATTTCAACAGTGAAAAAGGAGCCTAAAGAAAGAACTATGATGTAATACTTCAAACACCCAAAGACTAAAACACAGAGCTATTATGCCCTGAGGTAACACTCTTTCACTGGATGTTGATGATCAGATGACACATCAGATAGTACAGCTGACAAGAAGACACTCAAAACATCTTCCTAATTGTCAGTTATACATCCCAAATGCTGTGGACATGGCACTCAATTTCAAAACATTTTAGTTAAAGTTACATCATGACTGTATTTTCTCTTTCTCCTCTTGCTTCCCTGTGTCCATCTCACTCAATCAGCCAGTCACCCTCACTTAGGCCAGCTCATTGTCTCTTGCCTGGGGTGAATAGGTCCCTTGTAGGCTGAGGGCCAGCATCAGAATGCCAGCTAATGGTCATTGATTCTTTTTCCTGCTTGACCAAGGGGACCTCTGCACCCCGTCTATTCCCACTTCTGCTCCTCTGTTTACTAGAAATGACGACATTGACAGGGCTTGATCTAATAAGCGGGACTTCTCAACGAGAGCGTGAAATTGAATTCCACTGATGCTGCCCATATTTACTGAACTTCAGCTCTCTTTCGCTCACTCCTTGCTCTATTCTAGTCTCTGCCCTCCCTCCCTTGCTCGCTCCCCTCCAGAGAGCTCCTCTTCAGGTCAGGAAACTAAATGTACAAATGTGTTTTTGTGGCTATTTGGTTTGCACAATATGAATAATGTTAAAAAAAAAAACAGAATCCTTGGAATTGCTCATTAAATCCATCACTACATATGTCGACTTCATGAATAATAACAGCGGTCACGGCTATAGATATGAACTCCAACAAAGACCAAGTTAATGCTGTTTTTGGCATTTTGTATTTGTCTTAATTTACATCCAAGAACAGAAAAGCTAAAATGCCTCAAAAGTCTGCAAAAGCCAAAGAATCTCTGGACGCTGCATTCCTCTGGTTTACAGAGAAAACATCACAAGTGTCTGGCAGCCTCAGCAGCCTAAAGCAGAGCGGGAAGGGATCAGAAGGATCAGACGAGAGATGCTGGGAAAACCACTCATTTCATTAAAATGAGTTTTCCAGGTGTCCTGAAGTGTCCCTTTTAGGGTTTATTGAGAACTTGCTTTTAATAACATAGTATTTTGGGCGATAGCATAAGCACAAGGCAAAGGGTCCTAGCCACTCACCCTTGGCATGGAAGGTCCAGTCAGGACGATGATACTCATGAAGGTGGACACGACCCTGTTGACCTAGCTCACACACCTTTACATAACAATAAGAAGAAAAAGATGATGACTTAAAGAACACATGCAACAGAAGTACTGCATACAGAAATACAGACAGGTGACAAAATGGAAAATCTGAAAGTGCTGGGCCCCTACAACCCTTGCCAAAGATTCAGCAAGTTTCAGCAAAGCACTGCACTGGGGGCATTAAACATTTCTCTTGTATTAGATATTCTCTAAGCTGGTGGAGAGTGATGTGAAACGTCAGTTCAAAATCACCTATTACTATGCAGTGAGGCCATAGCTTATGATGTCTTTAGATCTTTTCTACAATTCAATGCAGATGTCAGTTTAGTCAGTGTTCCTATTGAAATGTAGACAGTTCAGCAATCTTTGTGACTGAAACCACAGAGCACTGGTGTAACATGCAGTACTTCTGTTTGAAAATATATTAATTCATTCAAGTTTTCCATTAATATATGTCACCCATCTATAAACATGTACTCTACGTGGACACTGTATAGAATGACTAGGTAAGTAAGTGCAAAGTGTAAAGTGTCCATTTGTCATACATGAACACACCACCACATGGCACACAGTGTGAACAGCACAAAATTGTACTCTGCATTTAACCCATGTGAAGCAGTGGGCAGCCAGCGACGCAGTACCTGAGGAGCAATGTGTGGAGAGGGTATCTTGCTCAAGGGTACCTCAGTGGTGCCACTGGCAGTCCTGGAATTCAAACCCATGACCTTACGATCACAGGGGCAACTCCCTAACCACCAGGCCACCAGCTGCCCCAATAAACAGATATCAGCAAATGAAGATTGCTCACCTTTCTGTAGAACTGATGTGCAAGATGAACATAGGCTTCAGGAATGGCACCTGCCACCCCTTTGGCCCCAAAAAACCCGTTGACCTCTGGTGAGGCCATGAGGATGCGATAGTCTGCTGCAGCTCCCAGCAGCAGTTTCATGTAGGTTCGTGTCAGGTTAAAATAACCTGAGGTCAAGTAGACTGTGGAGTCTCCACCTGCCTCCCTCAGTAGCTGCTGTGTTACTTCTTCATCCACTTGAATGCCCAAAGGCTTCATCTGAACAAGAGGGAACACCCAAGTATCACTGCGCTCTTCCCCACATTCCAGTTCTGAGTCTGAATCCTGCAAGTCCAGCATTTGCTGCCGGGTTCTGGCTGTGTTCATCACATCCATAATCCGCCGCCGTGCTGAGGTTGAGAATTCCACTCGATTACCTGAGAATCAGACGTCAGACTGAGAGGTGGATCTTATGGGTATACTCACCTCTCATCAAGTTTGTGGATAAACTCTGCTCTGTCCAAAGTTGTCTCAAAAAAGTTTCTCAAAAACAGTTTTACAAACATGGTAAATCTGTCAAGACTTCATGAATTTTACACTGGAGATATAGGACTAATGTGAGTAAAATCTAAAATGATCTTCAGAAAATTGGACAAATGTCCACCACATGGCTGAAAAATAGTTGCTGCAAACTTAATTCCTGAATTACAGTCATGGCCAAAATTGTTGGCACCCCTGAAATTTTTCCAGAAAATCAAGTATTTCTCACAGAAAAGTATTGCA
>JBBIGA010000106.1:34944717-34963549 GCA_037576975.1 Alestes dentex | reverse complement strand
ATTTTCTGTTGCGCCTTTACTTTCTTCCTGTGTGTGTATGATGATAGAGTGATGAAGGAGTGACTGTACTTCACCTCTACTTCTTTCACTTTCTTTTCCTCTCTAAGGACCGCAGTGTGAGTATTTGTCGGTGTCCACAGTTAGAGTTGAGTTCACGGAGGGCTGTGTGACAGAAAAGTAAGGTATTTCAGTTTATTTTTCTGTACTGATATCGTTTTAACTGTTTGTAAACAGTGAGTCAAACTGTACTCTTACCGTTCGCTAGGCTAGACGAAGGAGCTAACGTTGCTAACAGCTCCCTGTGAAAACTCAGTAAGGTACATTTTAAGGCTGTTTAAAAATATGTGTGGTTCGACATGTGTTGTCTTACACTGAGCCATTTAGTGTCTTAAAGTCCTGTGGGTGTGAGGCTGGACGGTAAAAAAGGTGAAATAAAAGAAGGAAGTGGTCAACTGTCCCACAGACTTCAAGACCTTAGCTAACTGTCTAGTTCTGTTTCTGACCCACATAAGCAAAATAAAGGACTGAGTTTCTGGACAGATTTCTTTATGAGTGAGTGTCCCACTACTGCAGGGGGTTTCTGCTCATTTCTGTGATTTCTCTGCTGGTTCAGTAAGCAAGTTAATTTACAGCGAAGTAGTGACAAAGTTCATTTATAGCAAAGAAAACACCAAAACAATCTCAAAACAGATATACAGTAAAAGTGTAAGAAAGAGTTTTATAATATGGTGCAGTACTCCTAATAATAACGATGTATAATAATAGAATAATTACTCTGACATGTGGTAATCTGTAGTATCCTGTAGTAAATGATAGTAACTTTCTGGATGTACCCTATAACTGACAGATATACTTTAGAAAGTCAAGTCATGTCAAGCAGGTTAATTATTCTTTCAGCCTTATACACAGCACACAGTGAAGCAAAACATTCCTCCAGGATCATGATGCAGAACAGCAAATGGAAATACCACAAGACTACACAAGTGCAGGCAGGACAAAATACACAGAGTGCAAATAGATCAAGACACCGTGCAAGAAAAACAAGAGCAGCTACAGTACACGTTTGCATGAATACAGCATGATGGCATACTGTATTTTAAGCAGCAGGGTCGTTTAGTGTGCAAAATACAAATATAGAGGTAGACAGCCATAAATAATAATTCTACTAATAATAGCGGCAGCAGAACAGAAAATGTGGAGTATATGACAACTAAGGAGTGTGTTTACAGATGTGTTTACAGTGGTGTTTACAGTGGCTTCATCACATAATAAAGGTACAGTAGACGGACTTTTGGTGAAAAAGCAAAGAAAGAGCTGTTACGAATGAGGTGAAGATGAGTCCTGGCCCATATCTTCTCAAATTCACTAAATAATATGAGACAGATCATGAAACCTAGCATTCAGCCATTCTCAGACCTTTGAGTAAAATGTATTTCTAATATATGAGTTCTTTTCTTCAGTAGCTTTGGGGATGGAGGAAGAAACTTTGCCAGCTAAACCTGAAGTGTTTGACGGAGAAGCAAAAAAATGCGGTGAAGGGGAACCAACAGATGTTAATCTTGATCAAAAAGGAAGACATATTTTCTCTGAGAGGTGAGTGAACATTTGACGCAACCTGTACAATATGTGGTGTAAAGGGGAAACATGTCAGTGTGGCATGTGTAAAAAAAGAGCACAGATGTGTAGTGAGTCAGTACGGGATTCAGATGAAAGGATTTTACATTTGTAGTTTAGTTTTCTCCACCAGGTGGCACCACAGTCATTGTAATTAGCTACCAAAAGTAGTACAATTGCCATATAATTGGAAAGAAGATGTTAACAAGGCATGATTAAATTTGTATATTTGTTAAAAACTCTGATAATGCAGGAATTCATATACAGTGTTTTAGCAGTGAAGTTTGGCAATATTCTGAAAATGCAGTGGATAGTGTTTGGTATTAATTACTTGCTATAAATTAACTTGAGAGCTCACATTAGAGTCAATGACATGAACAATGACATTTGCAATTGTGAGTTTTATTGTCTGAAACTGTTTCTCAAATATTTCATTGTTTTGATTGATAAGAAAATAAATGTGATAACACAGAGAATATGAACATCTTACACCATTTCTTATGTCAATTTTGTTTTGCTTTTATTTTTCTGCAGTAACCCCAAGACGAATGAAGACATTTTGCTTAAAGGTTCAGCTGAAACTGAAGTGTCTGAGGAAGACACTGAGGAAGGAGGGGAAGGGGATACACCAGATGCGAAGCCTGATCGTAAAGGAAGATTTCTTCTTTTTGGACGGTCAGTCCACATGTCCCCTTTTAATAACCTTTTTTATATTGTGAGATGTTAATTTATGTCTTTCTGATTGTCTGTGTAATGCGGAGTGTGTGATGAAAAGGGAGGCAAGAAAAGTGTAGGTTGTACCTGATTATATTTGTTAACCCCTTAAATTCCCAGTCTTAAATACTTAGACTTATTATTTGGTCATTTCACGGAAAGCAACTGTTAACTTGATGAACTGAAACCTGGACCTGCCGACAGATGTTATGTAATGGATTAATCTGCCAAGGAAGAATAAGTACCACTGAGTGTATACATATGTTTATGTATTGCATCTGCCTTTGTGGATTGTGCCACTTGAGTAAGGTGTAGATTTCTCACGCCCATCATAATTAAGCTTTTGGTTTCAAGATATATACAGCTTGAACGATGAGCTTCCTCAAGAATACGATCAAATCAGTTGTGTAACAGCTCATTCTTGGAATTCTGTTCATGAAATGGGAAAATTGATCAGCCTTGAAGCAAATTTCTGTTTGACTTACTGTACTTCCTTACTGTAAATAGGCCAAGTATGCTTCGGTATCCAAAACAGTCTGTCATGCCAGTGTTTTAGTATTAACGTATGTGGCTACACATAGATGATCTAGCCTGCAGGTCCGAGTAGGATTGTGTGGCAGTCAGCAGAGGGTCAGTGGTGTCCTGCGTGACCTCAGTGGCACAGTTGAATAGGCCTTTAGAAAGCTCTGGGGGGTGGCGTGGCTGCTGACTCAGGTAGGGTGCACCGCCCCTGGCCAGCACAGCCATCACTCCACTCTTTATAGAGTATAGAGCATGTCAGGATCCTAGTGCACACCTCACCACACGTCAAGGAAAAAAAATCTACCCAAAGAGGTGAAGTTTGGACAGAGTAAGCAGATCTAAAGAGAGGAGCAACACGTTTCAATGCAGAGTGGCGTAGCGCTAAATGAAGAACCCAGGTAGGATAGAGCATATCCCAGCGGAGGACGAGCTAGTCATGCCGGGAGCTTTAGGAGGGGGTGGGTGACTTTGGCACCCTGCTGCTCCAGATCACATGGGATTTCAATGGAGCACTGATTCGTCCCAGTGTATGGGGCCACGTGTGTGTGTGTTTGTGTATCTATGTGTTGTGTGTATGTAAGAGAGAAAGAGTACAAGCCCATTGTTGTCCGGTGGGTAACGTGTTGACTAGGTTCTTCTGGAATACTTGCACATATTGTGCATCCAATGGCCGCTGTGGCCTACCAATCTAGATGGATCCTTTGGAAAAACAGCAATGGAGATATGAGAAGTCTGTGAGAATTTTCCCTCAGGCATGTGAAAAATACTCTTTTTGGGAATGTATTTAAGGTTATTACACTACCATAATGTTTGATTAGTTAGACTGTATTCTTTAGTGTGTGGAAAGATCATTGGATACCACCCGATAAACAGCCATGACATTGCTTTCATGTTCACACTCGTATGTTCATATTTTCCTTGTTTGTTAATCTTTGTTTAGTCCTGTAGACCCATTTATTATTGTTGATTTATTCTTGTTCCTTAATTATGTTAAGAGTGTGCACTTCTTTGATCTATTTTTGCTCCGTCATATAACCGTTTCGTAATATGTTTTTATTGGGCTGAGTGCCACTGACTGGCTGTTCTGCATTTTACCCCTGATAAGTAGTAATTATATATTTTTTCTTGGCACCTCTGTGTTGTTTCACAGCCAAGAAATGCTGTGATTAAGGCAAGGGAAGGGAAGTTTTGTTTTTATTGACATAAGGCAATCCTTGGTAGTACATTTCTATCATGATGATGATTTGAGGTGAGATTTTATCACTCAAAGGTCAGCTTTCATGTGCACTTTTTAATCTAACCTTATGTGACCGATAACAGATTTATCAACTTTTATGCAGTAACCTAAAGTCTTAATTGTTTTCTGATGCTTAGTAAAAAGAATAACGATGGCAAGAGTCGGGAGAAGGACCATTCCACTGAATGCCATTACAGGATTGTTTCACCAGCATTCCAGTATAAGATGAGCCACCAGCGAGTGGGCAAGTGCATCATCATCAACAACAAGAACTTTGATGAAAAGACAGGTAAGCCTTCTTGAAATTTCTGCTTTTAGAAAAACTGTTGTTAACAGAGGAATGAAGTCCCTTTATAAATGTGGATATGTTTGTCATTCAGTTTTAATGAAAGTCTCATTAATGAACTGCCATTTTAAACTGAGCAAACATACTTCATCTTTTAATGACAAACACATGACTAATAATTTCCGAGGAATATTTGGTAAAAACATGCCAAAATCAAAGTAAAGGTGCTTCCAAAGGGTCATTTGGAATTATGTCAAGGAAGAACCAAGAAGCTTTAAAGGGTCATTTTTAATAGAATAATTTCTGTTAATGAGATGTGAATGTGTGAAGAGCAATTTAATATTTAAAGAATTTCTGCAATGCCAGTGGAACGCTTTCCCTAGAATCAAGCTATGAACCATTAATGATTTTTTAAAAGTATGTTAGCGAATTAAGCGAAGGGTTTTTTTGTGTGTGTGTTGAAGGGATGAATGTACGCAATGGCACAGACCGAGATGCAGGTGAGCTGTTCAAGTGCTTTAAGAACCTGGGTTTTGATGTTGTCATCTACAATGACCAGACCTGTGCAAAAATGGAGCGGTTGTTGAAAGCAGGTGAGTGAAACAAAATAAACCGGAAACTTTTTTTCACAGGTTGTATAATCACAGTGCTCCATGATTGCATCATGCTGTTTTTTGTATTGATAGAATGCTCAGAACAAGAGTAAAAGGAAAGAGATTTAAAACTCAAGTATGTAGTTTAGGTCCCAATCCCATTGGTGTGCTTTGTTGAGGGATTGTGAGTAAAACCAGGATGTTGATGGAGAACCTCAAGAGTCAGTGTTTTGCTTTGTGGTCTTGTGTTCTGCGTGTGTTTGTGTCAGTCTCGGAGGAGGATCATAGTGACAGCTCCTGCTTTGCCTGCATCCTCCTAAGCCATGGAGAAGAGGGCATGATCTATGGAACAGATGGGGCTATGCCAATCAAGAGCATGACCTCACTCTTCAGAGGAGACATGTGCAAAAGCCTTGTGGGCAAGCCCAAGCTCTTCTTCATCCAGGTAAGTGGAACTGAACAGCTAGAAGAGTAGGCGATAGAGAAGAGGAGGACCAAACTGATTTAAATACACAGTAGATTTACTTACATTCACAATTCATGCTTGTCCACTTGTGGAGGATGCTAATGTTTACTCATTGTAATAATGTACTGAGTAAACTCTTTCTTGTCCACGTGTGGAGGATATTAATGTGTTATTCTCACAGGCTTGTCGAGGTTCAGAGTTTGATGATGGAATACAGACTGACTCCGGACCACCCAATGACACTATAGAGACAGATGCAAATCCTAGACACAAGATCCCAGTGGAGGCAGACTTCTTGTTTGCTTACTCCACTGTTCCAGGTAATGCACTAGTATTTCACAGTAGATAAGCTGTTCCTCATTAGAACTTTATTAGGGGAAATGAGGCAGTGGCATTGGGCAGAAGTGCAGATTTAAAAATATTCCCTGTTTTCTACTTCTTGAGGAGTTATCTATAAATTAAAGAAGATAAATGTGGGTGAATGAGTTGCAATGTTTATTTAATTAATGCTCAGTAATGCTGCTCTTGCATTTTTTTTCTAGATATGTCAAGAACATGATCTTACAAAGGTGAAAATGTAATAAAAAATTTTAAATGTACGATCTTCTGAAACCAAACAATAGCGATGTACAAGAAACATGGTGCATTTAGACAAAATATAAGTGATGTGTGAAGTCAAATGTGTGTTTATTGAGTGTTTTGTAATACTTTTGACCAGCCTCGTATTAAAACACTGTCTGTACTAGAATAACCCATCCAGAGCTCATTAAGAAACGCTGAACATATGATCAACACATGACATTTATATTTTTTGCATGTGTATGTGTTTGCATGTGTCAATGCTAGAGTGCCAAGAGGACATGACCGTTTATCCTGTCTTTGGTCTGTGTTGCATTCATACTTCAAATGAATTGTAGGGTTTCTGTCCACTTATTTGGTGCACACTATGGTTTTCAGGCACCATTCTCACTTACATGCACTCTATGTACAGATTTTAATGTGTTGAAGAGGATGAAACCAGCTAGGTCACTGACAAGCTATTGCAGATGAGAAAGCAGAATCGTTTAAATGTACAGCATTTGGCAGATGCTCCTATCCAGAGCGATGTACATGAGTGTTTGTTGTTCACAAGAAAACACACTAGTTCCACACACTAGTATCACTACACTTAAAATGATCAAGTGCTCACAGTGCATTTTTCTTTCAGGATATTACTCATGGAGGAATCCCGGCCGGGGTTCTTGGTTTGTCCAGGCCCTTTGTAATGTCCTCAACGAGTTTGGCAAGCAGCTGGAAATCATGCAGATTCTTACACGTGTTAACTACATGGTGGCAACCAGTTTTGAGTCCTGGTCTGAAGATCCACGCTTCAGTGAGAAGAAGCAGATCCCTTGTGTGGTCTCCATGCTGACCAAAGAGCTCTACTTCAACTGATGACTTTTAGAATCACCTCAGACCATCCTTACCGCCTTCAGGACCTTTTACATTGTTTACAGATTTGCACAGATATTCGACCACTTCTTGCTTCTGACCAGAACTTATCAGAACAAAATGCCTCTTGCTGCCTATGCTTATACAGTTGACAGTTTAGAGACTTTTATCGACAGCAGACATTTTTCTATATCAGGCAGTAAATAGACCGACGGATTGACTGATGGACAGACTGACTGATATGACCGAGCGGTCTTACTATTCAGGGATGATCCAGACCCAGCTGGAAGCCGTGTTGTTTGTGTGAAAGCAATTTATTTCCTAAGTTACGCTGGGCACTTAGTAGATTCCTCAGAAAAGTGCTTCTTTATTGGCACTCCACGTTCAAATGTTCAGATGGTAGTATTCCATGGAAGACTGATGTCACTGTTCTTTGTCTGCTGGCAGTGTGAAATATCCATGTTATTTTACCAACTTGGAAGGTTTGCTGCCATTTTAGGTGACAAATTTGAGCATGCAGATTATTTTAAATATATTTAGAAAAAATTTTGAAATTTTACTTGATTTTAAACATTTTAAGAAAATTTCAGCTGTTGCCCTCTTTGATAGAGGTCCAAGATATTTAATAAATCAGCATCTGCTGTAGAGAAATTTAGAGGGACATGTAATTTCATTACAGTAAATAACCTGTTTTAAATTATACTGTACAAAATCTCAGTGTAATTGGTAGCGTAAGACTTGTTTACTGCTACAGCAAGAGAGTAAATATAAACAGAATCAGGTAATAGCCAGACCTGGATGAGTAAAATGTAGTTTTATCCTATCCTTACTGCTTTTGAGTAACTGAACTTCACCACTGAAACAGATTCAGCTCTAGCATACAGCTATCACAGATCACCAGAACCTATTGCTCTGCCCTCTGTAAGACTGAGGTATATGATGTCTGTATACAGCTATTCACAGGAAAAATACCTCCTCTAGTAGTTGCGGCAAAAGAAAGGAGGGCCTGAAAATGCATTATCATTCACAAAGTCGAAGATGATGAAGCCGGCAGTAAAACACTACTAGTTTTTATTGCTTGTCTTTCCAACTTTGACCAATGCAGTCGATGAGTTTTTATCAGTGTCTTGTTCTGGTTTGAATTCCATTGGATTCAGTACTTTTGTGGTTCCTTAATTTTGGCCAACAAATATTAGCTTCTTTCACATTTCATGTCATGGCAGATTGAAAAGACTCTGGTTTTGCCAGGTACACACCTAAAGCACAAGTGGCCATGTGTTTGCTTTTAGTTCGGTTGAGGTGGTCTTACCAGTCCAGGGTTCAAATCAGTTGGACAGTGAAAGGGCATGAATGGGTTTGGAGTGGCATAGTTGGGGGTAAAGTTTTTAGGTAACGGGAAACTCTTTTTTGTCAGTCTATCTTGCTTTCATCGCCAGGTGTTTGCGAGTGAAACACCAGTTTACTTGACTTAAACAGAGCAAAAGTAGCATCTAATTGATACATTACTGACTTGAAAGTTGTCATTTGAAATTCACTTCATGTTCTGTCTTGAATCTAGTTCATAGTCTACAGAGGCAGCTACTGTACTACTGGTGACGAGTTCATCCATTCATCGCACAACTTTCCCAGCCAGCTGGAACCGCTGCTTCAGTATTGCTGCAGTATTGCAGTTGTGTAGCAGTAGGATCCAGTTGCATTAGGGGTTTGCTCCATTTTATAACTTCTTTCAGTTTTTATGTATCTTTTTCATTCTTTGATTCACTTTTCCACCAGATGTCACATCGAGTGTGCAGGACATTTCAGACGGTATAGTGCAGACAGTACTATCAGTGATTTAATCAGATTCTTATGGGACAGAATAGTGATCACCTTTTTTGCTTACGGATCAGATAAGCCAATCACCCCAACTCTCCCGTAGAGATTTCCTCTTAGTGGTGTGCCCAAACTGTACCGAAGGGAGTATTTGCTCCACTTGTATTGGAATGGAATTTAAGGGAAAAAAGGAACTTCTTTCTAAAAGTAAATCATTTTAAATGCTTTACTGTGTTCAATACAATTGTCCTCAGGAATATATTACATTTATTATATATTGAAATATTTGAAACAATGAAAATATGATATTTTTGGAGTATGAAGGCCCTCATAAAAAAAAAATGTGCAAAAATTTTGAATACTGCCATACCTTTGGCCCCTTTTGGAATTTGGGGGCTGAATTGTGTTTAAATGACTTCACATGTAAACCTTATTTTGTTGTATTAAAAGATGAATACACCTTTGAGTGCTTTGTCTTCCTTTCATCAACATTTTGCGCATCACTCACATATACCTCCAAAGAGTTCAAGGCTTCTTTTAATAGGTTTATTCCGTTTTGAAGTTCCTGCAGCTCCCCCTTCCCTCCCAGCATTTTCCATCATAAAGTGGGAGCAGATCTGGAGGCATCACAGATCAGCAGCGGTTTCCAGTTGGTGCCCTGGTTGTCATGGCCAGGACACACAGCCTGGTGAAGTACATCTGTAAATGTGCCGGCACAAAAACTGTAGAGCGGGGTCATGGTGTCCGCCCCGAGGAAACACACCAGACCCCCGTAAGAGCTGGAGAAGACCCCTATGCGCTGGAAGGCTCTACCAGTTACATGGGTTAGCTCATGTGGAGCCCCATTGTGCCAGGCTGTATAGTTACCATTGAAGTATTCCACACACCAGGACTCAGGGCCGCGGCCCAGCCAGCAGTCCTCCTCACGGCCCTTCCGGGGGATGCTGGGATAGGTGAGGCCGAGCTCCCAGTATGTTTTGCCACTGACCTCTACCTCCCAGTAGTTGCGTCCTTCACTAAAGCCCTCTTGGCTTATGACGTTCAGGGTGGTGTCAAAGCGGGTAGGGTTCTCGGGCACCTCCTGCCAGGTTTCTGTGTATGTAGCTGAATCTCCAGCAGAAGAAATGATGAGCTTTGGGTGAGCGGAGTCAGGGTTCAGCACCACTTCCTGGGCATCTGAGAGAAGAAGAGACAAGGCACCGATGCAGTCCATCAGTACTCTACATCTACTACATCCACTTTTTAAAATGAAAGGTTCTTTATTCTGCTTCTTTAAGAAATAGACAATAGACATTACTAAAGTTTCTTTAGTAAGGGATTCTTTAGTAAAAAAAAAAAATACTCAAACCATATGAATATTTAAATAATTATTTGCATAGTTAAATGGTTCTCTATTATGGAGAAACTGTTGTATTTGGTTATTTGAAGGAGCTATCATAAACGGTTCCATTTATATACTTTTCCCCAGAAGGTTCCAGTATGAAAGCAAAAGAGGCATCACTCTACAGAACTCTTTGTGACACCTTGTTTATATAAGTAAATTGTTGCCCTTAAGGTATGCCTGATGTAGCATTCTAGCTGCTAGCCTATATAAAGCAGGAATGACAGGGCAGGAGGCTCACAGCTCTGGAAGAGTTTCTTGGTGACGGGGACCTGTGAGCGGATGAAGAGCAGTAAATTGATGGTTAAACTGAGCAGCTGCTCATTCTTAAACTCATCTCTCTGGATCAGTTCTGGATCTGTAATCTTCAGAGTCTCCATTATCCTGTCAGACACAAAGAGGAAATGCAATGTTCGACTTATCACGTATTTCAGCTTCTCAGTTTCACACTTATTTCAGTTTCTCATTTCAGCAGCACACCTCTTTATTCACAGTTACGCTGACGACACCACATGCAAATGAAAATGTAAATTGAAAGTTCGCTTCGAAGTTCAAATCTTATGTCAAGAAACTCCATACGAGTAGCTGCACTGGTGACGCTGGTTACATGACGTCTACTCAAGCCTTTTATGATCATTGACATTAATCTACAAATACCTTTATAAAGGCTTATTCAGACAAGCATTCATTGTCATTACACTCTCTGGAGTGAAACCGATGAAAGTAACCTTTATGACAAGTGAAAATAACTTTTTAATAAGTGCTGCTCTTCAGAAAAAAGCTTTGCTGTAACACAGTACTGTGCTGAAATTAAATTTAAAGGCTGTTTAGCAGGGCAGCAAGTGTTTTTATTTCTCAAAAACACGAATAGTAAAATGAACACAACTAACATTCATGCAGTAAAGTGATTTTATTTATGTCATTGCATTCACTTAACCATTTCCAGACTTCTCCTAGTGGAAGCCCAGTTTTACGTGTAGTAACCAATCAGTTTTTCATTAGATTAAATTAGTTGATTAAATTAGCTCCTCAATGTGTTCAATTTTACAAATCCACACAATGGCTGGAGGCATAGAGGAGAAATCTAAAAGCAAACCTGTACTCTTCTAACCAGTTCACAAAATAACTATACTTTTAGAAACAAATATCTCTTGATGCTGTTTTACTGCTTTCTTGTTTGGTTGCATTTATTCTAGTGTTAACTTGTGGCTTTGCTGATAGAAAGGCACTTACAGCTGAGATAAATGGTGTTAAACGAAAAATAACTCCTGTTCAGAACCATATGGACTCAAAGAACTCACATTAATCACACACAAAAAACACTGTTCATGTTTGCATGACACATAAAATCTTATACTGTTAATACAGTTTACTTTCATTTACATAATATTATTAAGTGGTTAGGTTTGCAACAAGGCATGGAAATCCACTCAGAAGCAGAACACCAAGTAGCTGAGAGTGGGGTGAGTTGTGCCAGTTTTTACTTAAAGTGACTTTAAAGGGAGGCCATGACAGTAATGCTTCCAACTAAAATATGTAAATATATTTCAGGATGTGGGGCATCCCTGGGAACAATCACTTTGCATCTGAAATATAGCATTTAAGAAATACAGCGTTCTGAAAAAAGTGGTCTTGTGGCACAACTTGCCCCCGGTGCAGGGTAAGTTGTGCTATTGGAGAGAATACATTGAAGTAAATCGTGCCATTGCCCATTGAAGTAACAGTATATTTTGATCTCGGAAACTGTAATTCAATAGACTCAAATGTGTACATACCTTCCCTCAGTCTCTGAGATCTGCATGGAAAGAAAGAAAAAAGAAAGACCATGAGCCACAAGAGAAAATCAAAGAGACACAAAAGAATATCCTTGCTGCCATTGGCTGTACCCTGTCATAATTGTGCTGTTTGTCTTCTTCTAGCTGTGTGGATATCTCAGCCAGCTGCTGGTCCAGATCCTGGGTCAGGTGGTAGCACCTCTCTATATTCTCCTCAACGGCTCTCTCCGTGGCCTCCTCCTCCATGTCTAACTGACACAGCGTGATCCGCAGATCCTCGTCCAGAACTCGCTTCATGTCATCATACTTCTTCTTTATCTTTTCTTTCAGCTCTTGTGTTTTTTTCTGAGCGGGATTGTGTATCAGAACCATACAAATCAAGGATTAGAATTAGTTGTTCATCCCTTTTTACAAAAGTACAGCAGTACAAGTACTGATCCGATGACTTACAGTGAAGTGCATTTGCCTCGCCGACAGTTTTTTCATTCGGTAAGCAAGAATGTCCCTTTGCTTTTTCAGGTGCTCCTGCTGCTTTACAGGTGTGTCCTATTTTAAATAGAACATGTTGAAAGTGATAGATGATTTTACCCCAAATTTCCCTAGAAAACACTCTGCGCAAATCACATGGAGATACAGCTGAATTGGTTTCTTACCAGAGCTTGGGTCTTCATGGCCGCTGTATATCCTCGACAGTCTGGTTTTCACAGGAAAGGTGCTCTAATCCTTCTGCTCTTCCACTCCACTGGCTAAGGACTCCACATCACAGGCAGCCTCCGACCTTTATATTCCATTGCTGGGATGCCAAGGCTGGTGGCTGGAATGCATGAAATCCGTTATGACCGTCTTTGTGCCCTAGGAAGCATTCAACTTCAATCATGGAGGTCTGTAAATCCAGGTCCGTAAATCTGGAAGGCATAACTTTTAAGAGAAAAGGAATTGTTCTGGGCTGCTGCTGCCTGATTGTACTGTCCTCGCACAGAAGGCCACCGGCCAAACTAATCTCTATTTATATCTGCCACTCAGATAAAAGAGGCTTGAAAATGTGTAGGAACATGCGAGAACAAATGCCTGCCAGTTTAAGTCAGGGATCATAAATCCCTGACTTTGCAAGTGAGGCTAACGACGGTGTGGTCTTTAAAACTGTGGATTTTTTAGTGAGGTAGTGTGACATCAGCTTTAAGTCAAGGGCATTTACATCTATAGTGGGTGAACCATATGGGAATCATGGCCATTTTTTGTACATAGTCCCCCTTAAAATAGGCAGGGGCCCTGACCCGAAGGGCTCTTGTGAATGGCATACACAAATGGTAGGAAGGGTGTGTGCGCACAAACACAAGTGCAGAGGCAAACGCCAAATCATTTACAGCTGCTGCCTGTCTCTCCACTGCTCCACAAAGACAGAGGGAGAGTTGAAGGCCAGTCTGACAGGCATTCTGGCCCGGGCTGGCAGAGGAACAAAGTGCCAAATGACTGCCAGGCAGACTGACACTAGACATTTATAAAAAATCTTAAAAATGGTGTCTTTCCCAACATCTTCTTTATAATAGTTTAATTAAAATGTCTGAGGTCAATGCAACTAACAAGCAATGTTCGGATCATTCAAACTACATGCCTTAATCATCACATCAGCCACATTAAGTTGTTATGTAATATCAAATATGCTATGTGGTTTATGACGCTTCATACCTTAGCTGATAGCTGTAAGTAAATCATTACTGAGCTGTTGGTGTAGTGTAGTGACTAGCACGGCTGTTTTCCCCTCGGAAACTGGGGTCCAATTGCTCAGCCGGGGAACGGCCTCTCACATAACGCCAGTTTTGTGACTAATCTGTAACTTCATAATGTTCTAGATCAATCTGGATAAGAGCGCTTTTGATTGTCAAATGCATTTTTAGTGTAGCTTCCGTGCAAAGGACAGTTGACTTTTTCAGTGAAGGACAAAAGATTTACAGGGTTACAATGCGTGACTGTCACCACTACCAAACATTGACTTAACAATGCGGTTTGAGATAAGTCTGTGATTTCGGTTTGCAGTTTGCGCGGTGCTAAATGGTGGGGAATGAGCTTTCATCACTTGTTAGCCTCGTAGTAACCTACACATGTCTACTGGTGGCTATTATGTAATCTTGACAATGCTGAAATACTGGTAAATCAGAATAAAATACGGACTGTACTGACTTTTCCCCTACTGACTTTTCATGTCAGAGAAGTGGCTATTCATGTCAGGGGAAAAGTCAGTACAGTCATTATTTTGCGTTCTTTTGACTTATGCAGATTTGCAGGTTTACAATGTAGCTTTCTGCCTGGGAGCTTTTCACAAAGGACACTTCTGCATAGCTCAAGTATAATATTCAGGAAACAATTTTCACATACCACACGTCTTTTTCGTTTACTACTCTTGGGAAACCTGTGTTAATGGGACTTTTATTTGTGGAAGTATTGCTTTAAGCTTATCACTGGGTTTTAGGTACACTACTGGTGTTTTCCACCAAAGATCTGCTTGAAATTTCCGCCAGGTAAAAACTCAGCTGGCATCTTGCCAAGCACAGAGACAAGGAAGTGCAGCTCGGTAAAATAATGTGGTTCAGCCAGGTGGAAAGCTTGGTTGTAGTTTAAAATAAGCTCTCGGGCATATCGCTTGACAGGGGTTTGACCCCTCCAGCACCCCTAAAACAAGGCACAATTTTCATTCTTTACATTACAGTACTTCTTGTTCTCGGTTTTAACTAGTTTCAATGCTTCGGGGCTGTTATGTACCCTTAAATGCAGGCAGTAAAAGCAGAAAAAGCCCTTTGTTCAATGCACTTGGTCAATGTTTTTGTTTAAAGTGAAACTTGTCAACCCTAAAGTGTGATTATTTTGGCTGAACTCTAAAAGAATATCAAAGACAATCTTTATGAAGAGCAGCCAAACCAAATCCACCCTCTGACATCACTGCTCAAGCTTTGACATATTGCTCTATTCATCTGTTTCCTCGTCTGCCTTTTCCCCAGTAAACTCGCAGTCAACATTGATGACAATCTGCATCAGGTACAGTAGCACCTTTAGTATTTTTTGTGTGCAAATTTGTATTTTTTTTATTTGTATTTTTGTGGAGGAGCAGGATTTCAGTGGTATACTGGGGCCATTTTGCACGGTATCAGTAATGATAAGCTGCAGTCTAGACAAAGATCTGAAGGAATGAGCTGAACCTTCCCTTATAATCCTATGCAGAGGTATCATGGGCATATCAAATCACAACTCGTGAGTTTCATCCTTCGGCTCTCAAATTCCAGTGAAATGTTTTTAGGCATTTTCAATATTAAGATTTTACCTTTATGTTTGTAAACGTTACTTGTTGTGCGGTGCACGCCCAAAAATTCCTGTTCTGTTTCAAAGTCTAACAATAGTCAGACATTAATCTGGAAGCTGTCACGGTGTTACGGCTCCAGTGTCACTCTAACCAACCCTGCGACTGATTCTGTTTTCCAGCCATCTGCATAAGCACAGCACCCAATATACCATTGTTCACCTGTTACCAAATGGCGTCACGTGAGTTTGAAAAGTGTTATGGATTAAAGAGTGAAAAAGAGGTTGCCTGGGCTCTGTTGTAAGACTGCATTAAAGTTCTCCTGGTAAAAACACTGTAGGTGAGCGTGGTGTTTACACACATGAGGCAGAGGTGGAGGAGCTGTGTTCTGGCTATCTGTACAAGTCTCCCCCCGCAAAACTCTTCAAATCACGGGTAAACGCAAAAGCGCTTTGAAAAGATTATTAGATTAGATTGTTATTAGATTTTTTTTGTCTAGCCTTTTTATCTTCTCCTTTTGACGTTGTCTGCTTACTTTGCAGAAATCGTGGAAGAGGCGGTTCTTTATTCTGAAGAACAATACGATTTCATGCCAGCTCCAATATTTTAAAAGTGAAGAAAAGAAAAAGAGTGAACTGCTGGGTGCCATACTTCTGTCTCAGTACATCCATTTTTCCCATCACACTTATCCAAGCATAGAGAATTGCGATTAGACCTTGTCCTTCTGATTACGGCTCTCTTTCAGAGTGTCCCTGATGCTGCTGCGTCCTGAGAATCACTCAATGTGGAAATGGGTCCATGAAAACTTCAGATGCTCGGCGTCCTGTGTTCTTTTCCTGAAAGTGGCTGACAGGGACTATTTTTTAATTGGAGAAAACAGGTTTGATGATGAGTATTGTAATAAACTTCTTAAACACACTTTCCATGTGGCTTAAAAGCTCTGTACTTCCATAAGATGCAAGGGGTTGAATGCAGCAGAGCCAGTCTATTTACATGTAAACCTACACATGTCAGCAGGTGGCTTTTGTGTAATTTTGACAACGCTGAAATAGTGGTAAATCAGGAAACAAAACGTTGTTTAGTGATTATACTGGCTATACTGTACTTCTCGGACATGAATGAATGAAAAAAATGTTGTCGTCCAAAACGTAACACTACAGTGAAAACATTTTTCAGATGCATCACGCATTTGTAGCTATTTTATACAACATTGCTGATGAGCCCGAAACTGACATTCATTAATTGGCTTGAAAGAAAAACGAAATCAATCTTTAACAATTTTGCAAAAGTAAAAACTAAATAGACATTCGTGTTCTAATGAAATGGGAGATTGTTATTTATTGAGTCCTATAATATTACATTTAGATTAGGTTAAAGGTTTAATTACTCTGACTTGATTGCATTACATGATAAATGTTGCATCGACTGAAAATGTGTTGCTTTCCTCAATAACTGAAGAATGATGGAAAAAATCATATGTTGAGCTCATTTGACTTTTGCAGTGTTAACGGTGTTGCTTTCTGTGAAGGAAACAACATTTTCACATCCAACCGCTCTGAATGACTTGGTTTAAATCTTAATCAGTGAATTATAATGGAATTAGAAAAGTCTGTTCCTCTTTCAGTGGAACTGCAGTTTTGATAGTAATGTGTTTAAGTTTAAGCCTTGACTGGAATTTTGCAGAATGATCCTTAAAAACCTTGATTTACACAGATTATTCATGTCTCTCTTTAAAATAGGCTTTAAACTAAGCTAAAAACAGCTAATGAAAATATTTCTGACTGTGTATACATCATTTGAAGATGTCTGATGCTCTGGACCTTCATTGAACTTATTTCGCCCCTCTGTCTCTCTAGCTGGGAAGTAGAAAGGTGGTTCAGTGCTTTATTTAATGCTCTGAATAATCGTCCACACAAACTGCTCGACCCAGAGGTACAGTTTCTCTACTGGACATGTGGTTTATACTTCATGTATATTGTATGTTACTGTATATGGAGTCCATGTATAATGTGCAACAGCTCATTTTCTCTACATAACTTCACGCTATTCAGGACTCTGGGAATATCAGAGACATCAGTGCACCTCCACCTTCAGTGAATGCAGACCAGGTGTGATTTGTTCTTTCTCTGTTAAAAATATAAAAAATACAAAGAATAGAAGAAAGTGTGCAGAATGGAGAAACAAGATGTCATGCTCCTGTCGCTCTGGTTTTAGGGAGCTGAGTGGAGATTTGATGCCTCTGAGATCAAGCAAGAGCCCAGCCATGATTCTGCAAAGAAGTACACTGTGTGAACACAAAAAAAACCATGAGTACATATGTGTGTGTGTGTGTGTGTGTGTGTGTGTGTGTGTGTGTGTGTGTATATATACTGCTAAAAAAATAAATAAAGGGAACATATATACATATAGATATTTATCTATAAGTGTTCCCTTTATTTTTTTGAGCAGTATATATAGTTCATAAAAACACACTATCTGCCCTTTCGTGATGAATGGACCTAAACCTGGTCTAACACTAAATGATAAAGACATAACAGTAAAACAATCAAATGATTAAATGTTAATGTTCATTTAAAGTTAAGTTATCTTCCTTCTCCTAAAGTTACTATTTTTGGAAGAAAGTTGTTTAGTTTCTTTAAACCTTTTCTTTGACCAAAAATGTTTTTCCTTATATTCATTAGGGAAAACTTAAAGCAAGACACACACACACACACACAAAACTTGCTCTCAGTTTTCAAAATGTATCGATGAATTCATCTGTCTGTGTGTGTTAATGAATGTATGTAACATAGATGACACTATGTCACTGATATAGTTGTGTTGGTGCGCAAAATCTCGGCGAGCAAACACATTTAGAGACATAGTTTATGTTAAATATGCCACGCTCAAAAGAAGCAGTTTATCGGAGCTCAAACAGCCCTTTGTGTGTCAGTAGTATTGTGCAAAGAGCCTTACGTTTATTCTGAAAACCTGTTCACACCAGATGATCAAGGCTGATAAAGGTGATTAAAATGCCATAACTTACCATGATATGGGAGTGCCACCTAACAGGAATACCTGACGTACCAAACTTCAGTCTACTTTAAGGCATACGTGAACAAAAAACAAGGTCTCAAATTCTCAAATCCTGAGTTTACTGTAAAATACTTGTGTAATTTTAATGCGAAAGACGTTCATAAAAGCTTTTGTAAAAATGTCATTCTTTATAATAAAGTGTGAGTGGTGAGAATGATTTTTGTGCTTTGCAAGACATTGTTTTTTGGACTTCATATCACTGATGATATTGAAGATTGACAGATTATATAATCGCCAAAATCAAAATGTTTGGCGAATGTTGAGATCACTAGCAGAAATTCAAGGTGCTTTCAAATCACTTCCAGTATTCCGCCAGATTTCCTCTTCTTGGGTCGGATCCAGCATGTATAATGGTACTACTGGAACTGCCACTCCTTCTAATTGTCTTTTCCTGTCTAGAGGAAGAAGGGCCTTCATTACCAAACTTCAGTTTACTTTAAGGCATATGTGAAACACAATACAGAGCTAAACAGAGCCCTTCTGTTCATGTACACTAAGTATAAAAAGAAAACAACACAGAAGACAGAGGTTTCACATACATCTGTAGTTAGGTCTATTATATAATAATAATAATAATAATAATAATAATAATAATAATAATAATAATAATAATAATCTTTTGGCAGCTCCTGATTAG
>JBBIGA010000106.1:34917403-34944617 GCA_037576975.1 Alestes dentex | reverse complement strand
ATAATAATAATAATAATAATAATAATAATAATAATAATAATAATAATAATAATAATCTTTTGGCAGCTCCTGATTAGGGGTTGCCACAGCTAATCAACCATCTCCATTTCCTCCCATCCCTTCTAGATAGTAGTATAATTATAATAACAACAACAACAACAGTGATAACACAATTTATTTATTACATGAAAGCAAATCTCAAAGTTCTGTATAACTAATGGTATCTCAGAAACAGCTTTTAAGGCTCTTAATGCAAAAAGTGGCCCTAGTGAAGGTGGCCTGGCTCGTTTTTAACCTCCTCCACTGTCCACTTCTGCTTTTCTCATTTTCAGCTCATTCAAATATGTAGAGGGGATTTTGCGAGGAGAAAAAAACATTCTGGTTCCCATCGAAGGGATGGCTTTCTTGTTAGAGCTCTTCTTGTTAAACACTCAGAACCCTGCCTCCTAATGATGTCACTAACTGTGACAAAAGCCATAGGACTCTCTGCTCAGGTTCAACATCCTGGTGAACACACTGTGACAGAGGATCTGCAGCGACTTACTACAGGTAAAGCAATGACTACTATACTACAAATGTATATAAATGTGCTTTGTATAAGATATAGGTGAGTCCTGCAGGGGTTTAATAATGCATGGGAGGCTCGTTTCATTTGTTGGAAGCATTTGTTCAGGGAAACCATGTGCTTAGAGCAGGAGAGTCATGCTTGAGGGCTAAATGATCGAACCCCTTCTTTTCCCAGACTCAATGCATTCTAAGACCTATTCTTTTCTGTTACAATGCAGGAAACAATGCAAGCTGACTGTGATGTTCTTAATTTATAGAAATGAGAAATACAAATATTTTCCTGCAGATGAGTCATGCTTGCTTAAGGGTTTTAAAGAGATCATTGACACTTTTATGTTAAATGTCTAAATGGCTGCAACCCAGCCGCAGGCTTCCATTCCTCACTCCAGTAACTTGCTTGCATTTGTTTTTCCATGGAGTTACTGGACAGTGAGACTTATTGGTAATAAGTTGCACTATGTAATGAGTATTTACTTTAAGAGGTAAACATTTGCGATCTAGGCAAGAACATTTTTATCTTGCAAAAGTCTAATAATGTGGGACAACTTCTGGTTTTGGGGCAGCTTATTTATGGTTGTTGGATTATTCTGGTACTGTGCTTGGTGTTCTTTATAGACTTAGTTTGTGTTAAGCAATAGTTTAAAAGCATCACACTGCCTTTCCACACACCACTAACGATACAACAAAACTGTGTGTTTCAGAACAATGTCGAGTAAGCTCCGGAACGTTTCAGGTGCGTACAAGCGAATGGCAAGATGTTAAAAAATATTACAAGCAAAAGAGATTGGTGCGGTTGCTTGAAAGAATCTCAGACCGCTACAATCAGTATTTAGTAAAACATCTCAGTATGATCCCCTCCTCTCTCTCTATTAGGTCGGAAGTCAGTTTTTTATGAAGTACAACCACGTACCACGGATGAGGTGCGGACAGGCTACCTCTACAAGTCACCGCCTCTAAATGTCATTTCCAAATCCATGGTATGCCACAAATAAATACATTAAAAATGAATATACTGGAGTAAAGATTCTTGTAACAGCATTTTGTATGAAAGTAAAGTACAGTAAATTATGACTTTGTGAACTGCTGCAGAAAACATGGAAGCGGAGGTTTTTCGTCTTAACCAAGACCGAAGGGAACTGCCATGAGCTCAAGTACTACAAGGATGACAGTAAGCGAGACAAACCTATGGGGGAAATCAACCTAAGCCAGTAAGTACATGATCACTTCCTTATAACCAAACTATAACAAACTTGTGCCATTCATGCATGAAATGGTTACAATTTCTGAGCATAACTGTCAGATAATCAAGGGACACTGCTTTTCCATTTAGGGTCTCGCTGCTTCTCCTGCATCCTGAAGCACATCCTATTTGGGACTGGATTCAAAAGAACTTTAGATGCTCGTCATCTTGCGTTTTGTTCCTGAAGGTGGTAGAGAGAGACTATTTCCTCATCGGCGAAAACAGGTTAGTCATGATTACAGTGTCGTAAATCATCCGCATTTTAATGGAAGATCCATGAAGCAGGGATCACAAAATACAAAGTTTTACTGAGGAACAGATCAGTGTTGCGGCAGTCTGTCCTGAGGAGTAGTTAAGCTGGTACTAGTTAACTGTTTTATTATTCCCTCAGAGAAGTAGGCAGAAAGCCTGATATTAATAACCCTTTAACCTGCACTGCCCTGACATCCACATCTCAAGCCTTCTTTTACAATCACTGCATGGAAATCAATGCAAAATGTTTCAGTTATATAATAAGCTTAGATTGCTCATGTTTAGAGGTGAAGGATCTGTCTGCAGCACCCAGTCAAAGTAAGTCTTGGATAAAAGGTGGGGTCCTTCCTATGTGATCAGCAGTGATTTTGGATCACTTATGAAATCTGTGCTTGGCTTTTACTGAAAACTCTCTTTTATCCTCAGTACTGAAATGGATGGCTGGTTCAATTCCATATTTACGGCTCTGAAGCCATGCCCAAACTCACTTTTCACCCCAGAGGTAAAGTCTTTGTTCACACAGATAACTTCTCTTAAATCATCCGGACTGGGTATTCTGAAAGCATTGTAGCAGAAACGTCAATCACGCCGAACACTCTATCAGTTAAGATAATCTTAACACAAAGATTCTTTTTGGGAAAGTGGGCTCTTATCATCCACAACGCATGCATGTCTGAGTATCTACGAAACAAAAATATTTATGTTGCTCTACTATATAAACAGTCATATATACATATGTGCATACCTACAGTGTACATTGCAATTGTTTACCTTGTACAGGAAAACAGAAAAATTAGGTCAATCTCCGAGCCTTCAGACGTAAAAACGTCCTACAATGATGATGACTTGGCTGAAAACAAAGAGCCGGTGAGTCATCAGTATTTAAATGTCAGACATCAGGACTTTCACAGTCATGTTGCCTGACAGCCACTTGTCATTTGTCACCAAGCTTTCTGGTCACATTGCTTTCTGGTCATGTTGCTTTTCAGTCAAGTAGCGTTTTTAATCATGTTGCTTTTCTCAAATGTTGCAGAACAAAACATCTCCCACTGTCATGAGGCGGTCTGCCCCGGAATCATTCAACGTCCTGTACTCTCACTACGATTACCCAGCGAGTTTCATGAATAGAACATTACCGGTAGGTTCTATTTCACTTAAAACACACACATGCGCGCGCACACACACACACACACACACACACACAAACACGGACATATTTACATCTATTATAAAATTCTTTCCAAAGAAATATGAGGTTGAGGATGATGACAATGAAGTGCAGACAGAGGACAATGGTGAAAACGAGGAAGATTCAGACTCAGATACGGAATACATGGATATGGCCTGCATGTAAGATCATCTGTTTCCCTCACTAACTCAATTACATATAGTGACAGAATGACTTTTTATATTACACACGTGCAAAAAACCAAACATCTTTAGTTGCATTATTGCAATATATAAGTGATTCTAATGTTGCAAAAAAAGGTTTGGTTACAGAGTATTTAATATCTAAGGTTTTATTTGTTGATCGTGAACAGGAGAAGGGTGGCGAGCGAGGTTGACAGTGAATATGACTTGACTCTTCAGGCACAGTAAGTACTTGACAGAATGTTTACATATTAGGCGGAGGCACACAGTCAGTTTCATAATTATTGGTAAAGATTGGTAAAAGGTGTTTTTTATGGTTAATTGTCTCACACTCACAATATGAGAGGAACCTGATCTTTTAATGTGTTTGATAAAGGTTTCTGTTTCCTCGGATTAAAAATGACTTCAGTTTAACTGATTAACTACTTAACCATAAAGGCATTTTGTCATTACCTTTTACACATCTTGATGCATCTTTAGCAAGAGAGCCAGTGATTATCCAGCTGATCACTACCAGCAGCGCAGACAGGGCAAACACAAACAGAGGTCTTAACTGGACCACTTATACTGCTACGAACATTATTTCACAGTGTTGATTTACTGGTAGCTAAGATAACTTAATAGTACACCTTAATCTTTGAAATGATTTTTCGTGCATGTGGATTTTTGACTTTTTCAGCTAATTTCTCTTCATTTTTGGGGCTCATTTGAGCTGCATCTGTTCAGCTGGATACAATTATCCACGC
Source organism: Alestes dentex (assembly GCA_037576975.1). Classification (NCBI taxonomy): domain Eukaryota; kingdom Metazoa; phylum Chordata; class Actinopteri; order Characiformes; family Alestidae; genus Alestes; species Alestes dentex. The sequence continues at coordinate 34,940,441 of JBBIGA010000106.1, read as the reverse complement.
ACAGCACACCTTCATCAGCCTTTATGTTTCACCTTTATGTTTCACCTATGCCTATGAAGAAGTCTGATTTTAAGCACTGGTGTGGAATCTATCAAGAGAGAATTTCCGAGAATCGCAGAAGTAGAGAACAAACAATTAAAACAAGCAGCGTTTCATTCATTCAGTTAACTTCATTACATAGGGAGAGCTCATTTTTACTTGACGAATATTATTAGTAGTGTAGTATTGGTTAAATAATGCACTGGGACCTATAAGATCTTAGTGGGACTGGTATACGGGATTGATTTAGCAGTTTCTTTGATGAAGAAATGTTCAAAGCCCACATGAAGGATATACTAAAGTAGGGCAGCAGGACATCACCACACAGGCTGATGAATCCTAACGACCATTGTTGTAATGTCTTTGAAGGGAGAGGGCAGAGGCTCATTGCGGAGCCTATCAGTGACGCGACTATGTATGCACAGACAAAAAGGCATTAAAAATGCTGAAAAACAACGCCCACCTAAATGACACAAGAATATGTTGGCCCATTGTTGTGCTACTACTGTAGTGAGTTAAAAACATTGTTTTTTTTCTGGATGGGGGGTATGTCGTCAGAGAAAACTGGATACACTGAAAATAAACACTCACTGTTATCTTTTCGAACCTACCAGACCAGTGTGACAGCTGTGATTGTGGTGGAAACTTGGCAATGAACTTGCATCCTCATACTCAAGACACACAGTCACTATTTACTGGAAAGTTACCACCAAGTACAGGCAGTGTTTGATGCATTTCCTTACAGTTCTGCCAAATTTCTGTAATGGCCAAAATTAATGACAGACAGTACACAGCACATCCATCCAAGAGGTGAAATCAATTTACAATGTTTGGTCAATAGTGGGGTGAAAAAACTGGGATCTGTTCCAAAATGCAGATAACTGCACTGTTTCCAGTTGATGGAAAAAATCCAATTGAATGTATGAACTGCGGGTGACAATATTGTTCCTACTCTTTTCCTCAGTGAAATCCAACAAAATCTTGAGACAAACCTGAGCTAAATTTATGCTGTATGTAATCATGGCTTGGGGCTATTTAAGGCAACATTCTTGTGCAATGTTTGGATTCCATATGTAGTGGAAAGTAATGCTGAGGACACTAAGAACCTTGTCAAAGCAATCTGGAAAGATTTATCATCAGAAACGCCATATTCATGTGAATGATCTGCTTCAGTTCACAAGGACTTTTTAAAGGTTTTAGTGTGCGCATGCTAATGCTGGTTGATTCTAGCAGCGTCAAGAGTGCAAACTGAAAGGTTGTTGCACAACCTTGATTTCCTTTTATCAGTAAGTTAAAGAATTCTCATTGATCAATTCAGTAAACTGAGAAGTTAATTTATCTTAATTGTGACTAAATACACACTGGCCTATCTCATGGTGACTGGAAAGCTATTTCTTTTTGTAGATTAAACGAGGCAGATAAAGACTCGGAGGAAGCATTCCTGAACAGCAACACCAACACTGGTTCCACTGGTCTGGACAGGCAAATTCCACAGCAGAGGTGAGCCAAATGCCGACTAGGTGAATAAACACAGAAATATGGTTCTTAGACATTACTAGAACAGAATGACTATTTAGAGACTTTCACACTGATTGAATCAGAATCAGAATCGGAAAACTTTATTGATCCCGGAGCAAATTGCTTATGTGATGACTGCCACAACACATAAAGACACAGAGAGACACAAGACACAGAGACACAAGAGCAATATAAAATAAAATAAGTCTAAATAAAATCTAAATAAAAATCTGTAGAAAGAAAACAACCACAATATGAATAGACTATGCTACATACAGACACGCTTGGTATAGTATCTATCAATAAATCACGCAGCTGAGTGAAACTCTACTGACACAAATGGTAGTTTGGAATAAGTTATTGCACCTTTAGGAAATCAGCAGTAATTAAGTACTATTAAGTAATATTAAGTAATGAAAAGTAATACTGACCAAGCAGTAATATTGCACATGAAGACTATTGCACATAAGATATTGCAAGTGTTACTTGGAGTGGCCATTTGTCCAGATATTAATAAAAGACGTGTGTGTTCCTTAGTGAGACAATCAACCCTGAGAAGAAGGATATTTGTGTGAGTCAAGAGGAGCTGAAAAACAATGTGATCTTCTCAGAGGAAGCAGGAAAGCCATGGTAAAGAGCTTGCTGATGGATAAACCCACATGGCCGCAGAGTTCTGATAAAACTGATAGCAGCCAGTGTCTTTTGATGTCATTCCAACTCTGCCTAACCAAGATAAACAAGTTAACCTCTCTTTCTTGCCATATCATCTTTCTGTACTCGGCAGTGTGTCTGACCTGAAGCATATCCAAACTTCTGGCCCATTCCATAAGGGGGATCAAATCGTGGCCATCAACGACCTGCTCACAGACAGTCTGGACGAAGTGCACACATATCTAAAAAGGCTTAGTAAAGATCAGGTAAGAGTGTGCGTCAGATTTAAGAAATGATTTGTACGTCGATTCTATACAGTAAATGGAAACATGCTAAAAATTGGAATTCCATTGCAGGTAAAACTGACTATCCTGAGACAGCCAGGATCCAGACCTTTAAGCGGATGCAGTGTATAAAGTGACCTCTGCTCTACTTAAGCCAGCTCTGGACCACCTTTCCACACTGTTCATTAGTCTCTGGAAATATATGTACATGCTGTGTATATGGGGCCTGGCTCAACGCTTTAGAGTAGAGGTCTCCAAACTTATCTGCAAAGTACCAGCATGGCTCCAGGTTTTCGGCAAAGCAGGAACTCACATAATCAATCGGTTTGCAGAACTGATTCAACTGGAGTCAGGTGTGCTCCTGTATGTCGGGAATGAAAAGCTGAAACCTTTGCAGATAGGACTGGACACTCTTGTATTAAAGGAAACAGTGCTGTAGATCACAAAAGGGGTTGCAATGTTGTCCTATGGTGGAGGACAAAGCGTGGATCCCTCTTGTGGCTGATGTGTAAATTACACGCCATGTGAAGATTTCAGTCCGGCACTAAAAGTCTTGCTGCTCAAAAACTGCTGCGAAAAATCCACATGTCGCCCAATAATAAGCACTTTCTGAAATTCCTCATGATACCTTTTTTTTTTTTTAACTGTATATAAATTATATAACCTTACAGTGTACACTGAAGTATATATATATATATATATATATATACTAACAGGAATGAGAATGTGAAATAGCCTACAGGATGTTTGTAATATTTGATTACAAATTTGATATTGTTCTAGAAATGTATTTTAAAAACATCTAAGCATGTAATATTAGAATTAAAAAAATACAGTCACCGGGTAAGTACTCACTAATGATAAAATTTGATAATGTCTGTATGAATTGTATGTGTCCACGGTGAAAATAAAAGTGCTCACAATAATTACACTGAATAATATTATTATTACTATTACTATTATTATGGGGGACGTCTTCACACCGCATGTAGTGTTTCCTGGCACGAACACACCCTACTCAGCCCAGGAAAGGCTTGTTAATGAGCTAATTTGTTTGGGTTAGGTGTGCTGGGAGCTAGGAAGACGCTAAAAAGGGAGGATCAAGTGGGCCCCAGTGCCAGTCACTGGCTCACAGTATGTAATATCTGAAGGCGCTGTCAGTCTGTGTTTATGATATATAGACACAAATAAACAGATCAGCTTTAACATTAAAACCACCTGTTTAATATTGTGTAGGTCCACCATGTGCCACCAAAAAAAGCTCTGTCTCACTGAGGCACGGATTTCACAAGACCTCTGAAGGTGTGCTGCGGTATCTGTCAACAAGACATTACCAGATCCTTCTGCTAAGGTATTGATTTGGAAGTCAGTACCTTGAACACTGTCATGTTCCTCAAGTCATTCTTGAGCAATGTTTGCAGTGACAAGGTAAGTTTCCTGCCCAGGCTGCGGCTGGTGGCCTAGTAGTTAGTGACTTGCCCCTTTGATCAGAAGGTTATGGGTTTGAAGTCAACACTGCTTCTGTACAAGATTAACATTAGGCTTCATTTTTGCACAGCGAAGTTTTAAGTGGCATTTGTGTAACACCGTATGTTTTTCCAAGGTCATCCAGTTCAACTCAAGGTGCTTTATTGGCATGACAAATGAAGGTACATTGAAGGTATTGCTGAAGCCTTTGTGATGGAATCCCTTGCACATGTGGTTATAACAGCTATTAACGAAGGATGGCTCTTGGTGCAGTGGTGTCTGAGGGACTGTAGATCATTAGTGCTCATCTTAGGCTTGCACCCGAGCTGATTTTTTCACACATTTGTTAACAAATTGGAGATCCTCTACCCATCCTTGTTCCTCAAAGGACTCGTGATCATTTTGTAGATACTGCTTTAGTACAAAATCATGATTACAATCACCTATTGACACAATAGTGTAATTTCACTCCTTTAACCTCATTACTCGCCCTAAATTTCCCAATCCCAGCTTGGAATGTGTTGCATGTAGCAATGGATGTATATGAACAAATGAAATGAAGTTCACCACCAGACCAAAATATGAAATATCTTGGGTTCACACTGTCTGCAATGAAATAAAAGTCAAAGTAAATTTAAAGGGGGGGGGGGGGAGCATTTTTATTTTTCATACGTGACATTTTTTTCTAATCGGGGTCGTGACATCCACATGAATGCCCACTGCAGGGCATTCTGACCAGTTTGTGGATACTCAGCCTCAAACACAGCAAGCTGTGATCCATTTCATTCATAGCCAGCATGAACTTTTTCAGCTACAGCAGCTCTTCTGTGAGATCGGACCTGATGGGCTGTCCTTCGCTCCACATGTGCCTTTATGAGCACTGGGACCCCATGACCCTGTTGTTGGTTCAGCAGTTGCTCTTCCTTGGTACTTAATACACATTTTATTTCAGGCCCACCCCTAGGTGTGCTGTTTTGGAGATGCTCTAACTTGATCATGTAGCCATCACTATTTAGCCATTGTTAGGGGTTCAGAGCCCTATACTTACCCATTTATCTTATTTTTGATCCAACACAACTTCAAGTACTGACTGTTCACTTGCTACCTAATATATCCCACCATTGACAGGTTGTATCTGTAACAAGATTATGAAACATCCACTTGTTAACCACCTATGAGTTGTTTTAAAGTTATGGCTCACTGGGGCACATAAACACACAATAAGAAACAACTGGATTAAACGAGTCACTGTCAAGCATTTGTATAAAGCATAAATCTTTAAAAATAGTATTAGATCATTTAGAAACATGGGTGGTTTGGGAACAGACACAAGTTTAAAGCACTAAATGATGATCCCAGCCAACTACAGCTGGTGGTTTAGACCAGGATTAACCCATCTTATCCGCACAGAGCCAGTGTGGCTGCAGTCTCCTTGTCTGGATAAGACTGGACTCCTCTGCATTTTGTCATTAAAACGTCTGCAATACATTTTCCCTTGACTGTCTTTCCACTTTTAGAAGAAGCAAATAAAGCAGACAAGCATTGATCTTGTACAGCTTAAAAATAAAATCTGCAAAAGTACACATTTATTAAAAAGGAGGATTGATTTATTCTTTGACATTTTTGGAAAATCCAACATTCAAATACAAATATTAGTGTACAATTGTGAGAGGTATTAAGGCATTTAAGGAAACATTACTACAGTTTACACGTGGACTGACACAGCGCAATAGTACTTTCAAACACTGATTGCTTTTCATTCTAAAACTGAATTAATGTAAACACTGAGGTTTGTATCCAAATGCAAATTTAACTGGCAAATATGAAGCATTGTGAACCATTGCAAGGGACAATTAAAATCCAGTTTAGTAGGCATAAAAATTTGATTCAATTTACATCCATCCTTGCATCTTTCTAAATGAAAGAGGACAGTATCTGCAACATAAGCAGATGGTCCAACTATCTCTGCACTCAATTCCTAAATCGACCATCTGACTACTAAGCCAAACGGCTGGACTGTCATGAGGTAGTCTGTTATCATTGCCTAGTGTAGGAGCTAGCGCAGCTGTTCAATGGAACCGTGTTAAGGGCTTTAACCTCAGTCTGCCACTCTCTGAAGCACTGCTCCATGGCCTTCCTGCTGCTCCAGTTACCCACGTTCACCGTCGGAATGATTTTCAATGGCCGCACCCACTGCACAAAACGTTTCAACTCCAGATAGCTGCTGTGCTCACTGTATGGAATGCCTGTAATAATAAACCCAAGATCAAAACTACAACTCCCACAATCCTTTTAGGAATACAAGTAAACCCATATGCCAATTCTTCAGGCAATCAACTTAATTATAATTACAAATAACTTTATACAGCAAAGCCTAGTGCCAAACATTTCCCCACTTTGCTGAATAAAGTTATTTGTTTATATTGAATAACTGCTCCCTGTATTCTCTATGACCTGAGAGAAGCTTGTGAAATGAGATGCGACTTTCGCTTGCAGCAGCACCTGCCTGGGCTACAGAGTGCTGAGACACGGAAATTAAAATCTCAGAACTGCAAAAAGTACAGTCTCTCTGGGTCAAAACATCTGCTGATTCTGTTAATATGGGCCATGCTGTTTGATGCCTAAAAAACATTCAGCATTTTTACTAGGAGCAGAGAGGAGAAAGCAAATCAATGTAATCAAATTACAACCCATTTAAAACTGGACTCTCAGTTAATCTCTTAAACTGGTGTTAGAGATTGACAAGATGATTGCTTAAGGACTTTCCAACCCACTGCAATTAGAAGCATCAAAGTAATTCAAGATTCAGTTTCTCAGTTCTAACCGTACCATTAAAGTCTCCAATTCTTTTACAAGTATAAGAGACTTCAGAGTCAAGTGCTTCAACATGGACAGCTACTGTCTAACAGCTACCAGTTACACTATGATACGTAAATGCTCTAGGCGGCATTATTTTTTATGAGCAGATCTAAAATCTGAACTAATATCCATGGCAACTGATGAGCACATCATTTCAAAATTCTTTATAGTACACAGGTAGAATCATTGTTTACAGTAGAATCAAGGGGACTAAAACATAAAAACGCATGACACATGTAGGTTCACTAGTTATTCTAGATACCAAATAAAATTGCTATATTTGAATTGTAGACACTGACCCCTGATTCTTGTTACCAACAAAAACACCCACACAAGACATCAAGTTTCTCTGCAATTAACATCAAACCACTCAGAATGACTGGTCATTTAAATCATGCCCAAAGAGACAAATTGGTAGAATCACCCTTAAAAGCACTGAAAAAACAGATTACATACCATAAATACTGATGTTGTCTTTGACCTGAGGCTGTGTGTTCTCCACACCCCCAGACTGAGTGAAGGTCCAGCCCGTAGGCTTAAAAGCCACCAGCTGGTCATACTTCTCTGAAAGCTTGTTCAAGTATGTTTTTAAATTCTGAAAACAGACATACAAAAAAGATCAACTTATAAAAGACATTAAGAGTTAGGAAACACTACAGTGGCACTGGATAGCACTAAATGGTTGATGCATTAAGATTTGTTTAAACGTCACTCAAAGTTGTGAGAAGTAGAGCATCAGTAATATGCTCACTGTCAGCTTGTTCTTTATAAATATATATTAGACCAATGAATGTAGTCCCAGTATGCAGGTTTCTTACTGGTAACGGTCATAATGGTAATGAGATCGATACGACAGGGTTGACCGATAACTGGGTGGTTCCCGCCTTTTGACTCCTCTGGGTATAACGATAAACCTACTTCAGCAAGTAAGAAGATTAAGTGCTTTCAACCGTTCGATTACTGTAGTTGTATGACCAAAAAATGCACACCCATGCAGTTGAGAAGCCAAATTGTTGAACTATCTATAGTTCTGAATTATGATTTTTAAGTACAGTGGGACTGAGCCCTTACACTAGAAAGCTTAAATGAGAGCTTGGGCAGCTTCTTGTCAAAAGGAGTTAATGGTGTGGAAAGGAAATCTGTAGGATCTGGTTGTAGGTGTAATAAATTCAGAAGACTGGTCTCCGAGAACCATTCCAAGGCAAGGGACACACAGAACATGGGGCTGAGGAAAGAAAATGTGTTTTTCAAAACAGTGTGCAGATGTAACTCTCACATTAAATTGACAAAATGCAAGAAACTGAGGCAATCTGTTAAACATCTCTTGCACCACTAGACCAAAACAGAAGGGGAGTGCAAACAATGCAACTTAATGAATTACTTAATTACAAAATGTTGCACATAATGTTTCACTTTATGTCCAGGGCCTCAGTGCATTTCTAATTACAGTACCACTCGTCAAACGAGTACATTAAGAATAGATGCTGCATGTGCAATAAAACCGTAGACCATAAGTCAAAATAACAGCAATTAACAGCCCTAATATACCATGTCTAATTTTCTCCACAGTCTTAGATTGATATAAATGGTATATACATACTGAGAGTGCCTTTCTCACATTACAAACACTGCAGAACCCTCCCCCCACTGCAAAGAAAAATGTTTACCAATCCATAATTCTGCTTTAGCTATTCTGTCAAGGGTATAACAGCAGCACACCATGGATTTTCTGACTCGTAACAGTCTGTAGAGAAGATAAAAATGTTGGCTAGAATGATTATGTGCCAGAGCTGCTGTGCTTGCACTCGGCAGCTGTAATTAGTATTTTAATCGTGTTCAAATTTAGCACGTTAGCATAGTCAGTGAGCTTTAGACATTCAAATCAGTGGCTAAAATAAATATAATTACAATAAGAATAGCCACATGTCCACCACTGTTATTTTTGGGCACTGTAATATGTGCAGAAGGAAATAACCTTCTGACCTACACCCACTTATTTGTTCTCTAACCCAATGGTTCTCAACCCTGGTATCAGAGGCCCGCTGCTTGCATGTTAGTGGTTTCCCTACTTCCAATATATCTGATCTAACTAATTAGCTAATGAATAGACATTTCCTGGGCTGAGGTACAATGTCCAGTGGGTAAAATGGGCAGGGGGCCCTCCAGGTGTGAGGAGAATGGAGGCTTTCAGGCAGATGACTCATAAAAGCGTTCTACATGCAAGTCTTTCATGAGACATCTGAAGCAGCCCTGTGGTACAATTTGTCCTCTATCCTGCGGTTTTATTAGATAATTGCAGGTAATGGGATGTTATTGTGACAGTATGATGAACATTAAATTGCTAATGTAGTGCAAGAATGTAAAACATGTCAGCTAACAATAGCATTTAAGTGTTAAATGTCAGCAAGCAATCTAATCCAAAGTTACAGGCAATGAAAATGACAACTGAGTGAACGTCTCACCTGGCAAGCACATTTTCCCACATGGAAAGCACTAAGTACCACGGAGCTCACCTTGAAATTGAGTTGCATCATGGGGAGAACATGGACCCGAGCTGCCTTCTGGTCTGTGGTGATGCACTTGCGGATCAGCTCTGACTCCAGACAGCACATGGTGTTAAACCGATCCCTGGTCACAAATACCTTAGAACCCAGCACCTGAGATATAGCTAGAGAAAGACGGTAATGAAAAAGAAATCAGGCAACTGACTGCACTCCTAATCACAAATTTAATTCTAGAGCAAAAACACCCAGAGTTAGACTCAATCAAATACTATTTCCATTTGGGCAGGCAGTTAAGGTGTGGCTGCCCTTGAGACAGTGCTTACATTTAAGGAGGCCCAAAATAATCAAAGATGGATCTATAGACAGACAGACAGACAGACAGATGGACAGACAGAAAGCTGGACATAAGAGAAGAACATTTCAAACCAGGGGCCCATCTGGGGAGAGAGAGACTTATCTCTGACATTTTTCTTTAATCCCGCCACTGTGTCTGCGTGCCATTCTTCACTAAAGAGGATTTTCTTTCTCTACTGGAAACTGCTGAAGCCATGTGTGAACACGGAGGAAAAAGGTCTTAGAATAACAGGAAGGAAGATGTCCCTTACCCAAGAAAACCCTCTCCTTCCCAACAGCATAAGCACCACACACCACAAGTGTGCGAGGGTTGAGCGTGACCAGCTCGAAGGCTGTGTTAGCAGCAAAGGTTATCACCTCCTGCTGAGTGGGAAATGCATATTCTGGGCTGCAGTACCTATTCCAGAAGGAGATACAAAAAATACATGAAAACAGTAAAATCATTTTCTACAAAATGAAGCGACATCATCCAACGGAACAAAAATATTTACATCCAACTAGGAGGTCTGATCTCTATAGAGACTATGGTCAAAATACCCCAGTGCACAGTTCTGCGCAGTTTAAATTGTGTAGTATAGACTAAATAGAGTCGAACAGCTCTGTTCTGTTCTTTGGGCTGAATTTCAGATGGAGAACTCACGTGGTGTCCAGATACAGCGTCTGAATCCTGAAGCCCTGCAGCTCTGGGTATCGTTCCATGGATGGATCAGCTCGGAAGTCACCTGTGTGGAGCACAGTCTGGCCATCTGGCAGCAGGAACAGCAACATAGCTGACCCTGGACAGCTGGAAAGAGAACAATCCTTTACTGCTGTAGGTCTCACCATTAGAATAGTGCAATACAGACATCCATTATCAGCTGGATAAATAGATACACTACCAGTCAAATGTTGCTGCACATCACAGGTTTTTAACCACTTATCTACTTATGTCATAAACTGCTGGTTTTATTTCTGGTAAACATTGAAGAGTTGAGTGAACAACTATAAATGAATCTCAGATAAAACAAGTTTCCTTTACAACATGGAAGGAATCTGTAACAGTGCACGTCTGACATCCTATTGATTAGTTGTGTGGTGATGCAGAGTCAAATTCTAGACTGTTCTTTAACTTTAAATGCACAAGTCAACTGTTTCTTCCAATTGGCTGTCACTTAATAGCTCTTCAAGTATCTAACAGATGGCTGGTGGTTATAATTATCATGATGTTGCTTTTATAGGTCCGTAGTGATTAATAAAAATGGCATTTTCTAACTAATAAAGACACTCAATGGTGAACAGACTGAAAATGTATTTGTTAAAGAACACTGGGTGTATTTTGAATAGATACTGAGTAATATACAAAAAATGTGCAAACTTTTAACAGCTCATGTACATACATATAAGTACAAAGTTTTGATACTCACTGATTAGCATCCAACAGGATGACCTTCACACCATTGACAGTACACTCTGTGTTCATCGGAAGAACATGGACATACTGCTCATCCACTTTCAGCTTACTCTTCACCAGGTTAGCTGTGATCTACCATGACGAAAACCCCAAAGTCAACCTTTGCATAACATTTTAGAGCAGTACTTCTGAAGTGTTTTCTCTGCTCCAACATACCTAATCAAGTTTACCAGCTCATTAAAAAGTCTTTCATGAACTGAAGTGGATGTGTTACAGCAAAGAAACTCTACAGATCAAGCCACATTTACCGAGTGAAGATGACTTCTAATCTACTTTCTAATGTTCTCAGGGGAAAATATGTCAGCAAAAATGTCTTAAGGGACCTTGCCAAAAGCTTTAGAAAATGTAAATGGGAAATGTTGCATAGCCAGTCTGTAGAGGCTTACTTTATTGCAGTAGATGGGCAGAGTTGATTTTTTGGTCAGTCCACCATAGTGATCAGAATGAAAGTGTGTGAGAAAATAGGCTTTGATGCCCTCGATGGTCCCATACTGAAAAGCATCCACAGCAAAGCCAGTTCCTGAACAAAAGTCAACAGTTTTAGCTCAACAAAATGGCACTGCAGGATTCCATAAACCGTACACTAAAGCCTTATGTCAAATACAACATTTCATCATACTGATTTTGCACATCAGGAAAATTTCCTCATGATTCTTCACACAATAGTCTTACTATTCCCACGAAATTAAAGAATATATACTGCAGAATCTGGTACTCTTTATACACTGCATTTGAAAATTAGTTCAGGAATGGTACATACAAAGGCACTTGATCTTTAAACTGGGGAAAGGGGTCATATTTTTTACAACACCTCCCTTCAGAGGGGCACTACATAAAGGTTCAGTAGCCTAAGGTGCTGCTAGTTTGTCCTTGTGGCAGTACATTCATGCTTAATTCATGCGTATGAGTTGTCTGTGACACAGTCATACTACACCAAAGTTTATCTTGGCATCTTATCTATTTACCTACAATACTTATTTATGAATGGGATGGGTGATTGTTTGAAATGTTAATAAGAATGTGAGTCCATTTAGCTGTACTATATATGTAGAATAAATTACTTTGTGTTGTTAGCTAGTGTGTACCTGAAGACAAACTACTTGTATGTGCAAAAATACTTGCCCTGTTCTGATTAAGCAGCAAAATGAAAGTGTTGAAATGAAAAACAGGACCAAACACACGCATCTCAAAACAAGTAAGCTGTAACAAGCCAACTAACCAGGGATTTTCTTGTAGAACGGGCAACGCTTGGGCTCCTCTGGTCTTCCATCTGTCGCTCTTCCTCTGTTCCACCTCTTCCTCCCCCCTGCCCTCACTCCTCTGCCTCCTTCTGTTTGTGTGGGCTGAGCAGCTCCTTCTTCTGCTGCCTCTGTGGCTGTGGACTCTTCAGACACTGTGCTCTTCCTGCGTTGCCTACCCTGCCGCTTAGTATTTCTCCCTACAGGTTCTAAACTCTTCCCAGGAGTAGAGTTCATCCCAGGAGTCGGGTTAATTTCTGCTCCAGCCTTCTTACTCAACGGCTTCAATCCAAAAAACACTCCAATATCAGTTTGCTTTAACCCAGAGGCCTTGGCCTGGGCTTCCCGGGGAGTAATGGAAAGGGACTTGTGGGTTACAGGCATGGCTGCTTGAGTGGAAGACATTTCTTGTTTCACAGAAACCGTGCTACAATCTTCAGAAGAAGAACCAAGAATGTTAAAATCTGCAGGGTTAGATATGCGCTCACGAAGCTGTTCCAATACTAAACTTCCAGGAGACTGAGGTTCGTCCTTACTACCTTCACAATCTTTCAAAAAATGCTTGTCCTTTGAGAGTCTAACAAGGGAAATGAACTGACTTGGTCCATTAGCAGCACCTGCAGAGCTGGAACTAACTGAATATTCATGTGGATCTATGGACTCTAATTGGTCATAGGTGAACTGAGATTCCATAATATCTAGAGATTCTTGGCTTCTGGATTTCTCTGTCTCATATTGGTCCAACACATCAGACAACAGGTCATCATCACTCACAGTATCATCAAATAGCATTAGTGAATCATCATCATCATCTTCCTCTTCCAACCCTTCTAGTGCAGTACTATGAAAGAGTTTTTTCTTAGTTTGTGCCACATCCATTTCAGCAGGAGGCTTGGAAAGGGGAGAGTAGGAGATATAATCATCCTCATTTAAAGCAGAGGGCTCCTCTTTTATTTCATCTGTCTGAACAACATTGCAAATGTTTCCTGCTTTGATTGGTGTGGAACTCCTACTTTTAGCTTCCTGGGATGTATTTTGAGATCTAGATCCTTTGGAAGAGGGGGACCAGCCTTTCTTTTTCTTAATGTCCTCAGGGGCTGGTGACCTTAAGAGCAGAAAGGCATTAGGATGATTGGGCGTGTCAGGTTCTCTGGATCCATGACTAGGAGAGGCACTCTGGCTGGACACAGAGGACAGATTTACTGCACTGTCCGCAGAAATCTCTGTACTTGAGATGGCAAGACTGTCAACCAGTTTCTGATCCACATGTGATCTGGCTGTGGGGCCTAGCGCTGAACTATCTGTGTTAATAAGAGCTCGGCTGTGAGCTAAAAGAGAGTGGCTATATCTCTTGTAGTGTTGTGGAATGGATGAAGAACACTGGAGACCATCTGGGCATTCTGTGATTTTCAAAACAGAAAGACATGAATACAACATAATTCAGACCTGGTATAGATAACAAAGAAATATTAGAATTAACAATTAATTACAGTAATTAGGAAAAAATCCAGTTTTCTTAATTAAATCATAAAGATGTAAACAGTCGTTCAGAGTTTGACGGTTTGATGTGAAATGCTCTTTTTAGAGAAACTTACCCAGACAAAATGATTCAGTGGTAAGAACCAGACATGTAGTTTAGGCCAAACAAGTTTAGTTAGTGACATAAAAACAAGTAATACTTTGAATATCTGCATCGAAAGGATCTGAAAATGTAAGTAATGCATTCTCTTGTCTTGTTTTTGTTGAAACTGTACCTGCAGCTGTAGCATTTGAGCAGAGAAATCACTTAACTCACTGCTGGACACAAACATTTTCTTTTTAAGTACTTCCACACTCAGGATGTATGGCAAAATAGTCCCAAAGTAGCTGGGACTGTAAATAGTAAGCAAGTTTCTCTACAGTGAACCATTTTCACATCAGACCACTCACATGACTTTGTTTACATCTGAATTGCAGAATTTAAAATTCTCATCGTGTGCATGGTTTGGACAGAGAAAGCCTCAACTGTGTGCAAAGGCATACCTTTATCAGTTTCTCCTGGGGTGTCCAAGCACTCAGCTACATGCCATCGTTGAGACTGTACCACCAAAATAGAGAATGGCATTTGACAGACAGGGCAGTGTCCCCCAGCTGAGAAGTCATTTTGTGGATCAGCCCCAGGAGGTGAAGAATGAAGGATTTCATTTGACTCTGACGAAGCTGGATCACATGAGTGGATCAGGGATTCGTTTGCACCAGTGGGCAGCTGATTTCTGGTAGATGATTTGGTGATTGTGTTGGACTTCACGTTAGAATTCCTTTTACTGACTCTTTTCTCCTTAATGTTTTGGTTTGCCATCTCCTTCGAGGACTCTTGCCGGTCCACCATCCTTCTCTTTGCTGCATTTTCACCTGAGTGTGGTTGTTTGTCTCTCCTTTTCGTTTTCTTAAGAGATTTATAATCCCAGATGTCACTTTCAGAGCTGCTCTGTGACATTTCACGCACTATCCATCAGCATCCCCAGGTCTACGTCCTGTTTAAACACCATAATTTACACTCAAAACACGAAAAAAACGTTTTGTAAAGCTGTTAAGTCGTCATGCATTCTCGTTTAAAAGACATTTATGCCTTTATAAACTGTTCAGTTACAAAAAATAGCTCCAACTCCGAATGTCCTGTTACTTTACACACTTACCGCCAATGGGCTGGAATACACACTAACACATTCGCTATCGACATTTTCCAATCAACGTTCCGTTTGTTATAAAGTCTAAAAAAGATATTTAATATATATCTTTTAAATATTGAGGTATATTGTGTATATGAGCGTTTGAGCTTTGATAGGAAGTGTTTTAAGAGGATTTAGTTCGCAGAGCTGTTGAATGTGCTGATCCGGAAGCGTGTGGTTTATCTTCTCTGTGTGTGTTGTTGTTGGGGCCATGGCGTCTCCCTGCAGTCTCTCCTCTCTGTTTCCACTCCAGAGCCAGCTGGACTGTAACCTGGAGGAGGCGACCAGCCCGGGGAAAAAAGAGGAGCTCGTCTTGCAGTACCTGAGAAAGCTGGACGAAAGCGACGACTTGAAGGTTCCGGATTTTGAGGAAGGTGGGAATGAATGAGACAGCAGAGTGGGGGACTGGGCGTTGGGGTCTCAGACGTTTGGGTACAAGTGAAGACTGTCCTTGTTTTGAGACTTTACAAAAAGGTTATCGTCATCATCTCAATAGTAAATAAGCTAGTAATAGTCCAAGTGTACAATTCGAAAATGCAGGACAGTTAAAGTTTATATTGTCGATTGATAGATACTTGATTGATTCCCAGTGTGTTGCTCAAGGGTACCTCAGTGGTGCCACTGGCAGTCCTGTCATTCGAACCTCCCCAACCACCAGGCCACAAAAATACACTCTCTTTTGTAAATTTGTAAATAGTAAATAAGTTAGTAAAAAACCCCAAGGGACAAATGCATGAAAGACATTCTTTTTTATCATTGTAGATTGATAGAGCCTTTGTTGATCCCCAATGTGTTGCTCAAATATGCTTCAGTGGTGCCACTGGCAGTCCTGGGATTGAAACCCACGCCCTTCTGATCGCAGAGGCAACTCGCTAACCACCAGGACACCAGCTTCCCCCAAAAAAGAGCTGATCCTCCTGAATGATACTTGTTTTAATACTTTTATCAATTTCAAGTAGTAGATAAGTAGTAAATAAGGGTAAAAATGTATGACAAATAATGTTTTTTATTATTACTTCAGATTATTAGATACTTTTTTTGATAGATAATTGATTCCCAGTATGTCAAGGGTACCTCAGTGGTGCTACTGGCAGTCCTGTGGAAATTCCAAAAGTTCCAGGCACAACATAGTTGAGATCTAATGGGACTGTTCAGTAGTACTTTTTGTGCTTCTGTTTGTTCACATTTACATTTAAATTTACGGCATTTAGCAGACGCTCTGATCCAAACCAAATTTGCAAGACGCATTCTCAATAGAACTGACATTTGGTATTGAACATCGTATAAATTTTTAGATACTCGTTTAGGCTGTTACCATTATCTCACAATTAATAATGATCATTTTAATGTAGGTCATTATAATGGCATGTTCAGCAGTCTGTTGCTTTTGTGTGTATAACCGAAAGAGGAAACCAGCATGGATACACTTATAGTGTATGAAAGGAAGACTTAAATGTTTGTTAGTAATTGTTTACCATTGTGCTTAACTGTCAAAATAAACACAAGATTACTAATATAGTCAACAGCAACAGTCCTAATACTCAGTGGCACATAAGTGATTTAGTGAATTTTGTTTCATAACACTAGTCTTTGCAAGTTTAGATTTAATCTGGATTTAATATGGAGTTTCACCATGATTGACAATTGGCAAGAAATTAAACATCTGGTTTAGACTGAAAGTAGCTTGTGGTCCTCCATGCAGTTTGTCTAAGAGTAGACGTTAGAACCCTTTGGTTTATGTGTTCTTTAATTCTTACATAATCCACAATGTCATCAGTCATTAATTAAAGAAAAAAGGAGTGTTACTTTGAAAGAGTGACGTGCTAAGTGGTTATTTGCTTATTGCCATTTCTGAACACGGTGTCTCTGTACTTTTGGTGTAGCAGTCTGACTCTGGTGTTGTACCGCAGGACTGGAATGGCTGAACACTGAGGGCCCTTTGTCTCTGCAAAAGGAGCTGGCAGGGAAAATAGTGGTGCTGGACTTCTTCACCTATTGCTGCATCAACTGCATGCACCTTCTGCCTGACCTACACAAACTGGAGCAACTACACACTGTTAAAGGTAACTCACAATTACTTGCCCTCTTTCCTCTTGGTTATTGAGTTTTAAAGGCTTTTATAGGACCTATATCATGGATGCCGCAGAAGCGGCCTGTTGTTTTTTTGTAATTTCATGAAAATTTCTCCCCTTTCAGCCAGCAATAGTTCAGCCAATTCACAGTGATGTTATGAGGGGTGTTTCATTCCAGAATGCTTTTGAAATGCAGGTCAGAACAGAAATCATTCATATGTGTGTGTGTGTGTATATATATATATATATATATATATATATCTCAGTCTTATAGGCACAGTAAAAAAAAAAGAATGGAATAAAGCCACAAAGAGGGTTGGAAATAAATTATGACTGATTTTGTTCATAAAATTACACACACTTGGACCTCAGAGCAAAAAAAAAAATGAATGCAGGAAAAAATGTAGGATGTAAAAACTTTTTAAATTTAAGTTTTCAAGTTATGGATTTTAGTGAAATTGTTAGTCATTTAAAAAATTACAATTTTTTTCCCTTTAGTTTCTTGCTGATTCCAACCACTAGCTAGATCTCCCTCTGTTGCACAGTGGTTCCAAGCCGAAAGCTTGACAACTACCATGTGCTACTTAACGTAAATCAACCAGCACATCCTTTTGAACCTTTACTAATTCAACCTCATTAGACAGTTCATTTTGCAGTTATTTCACATCGAATGAGCTTTTAAAAGAATTAACTCCGAATTCTGCCCAAGAGCTGCACCCATGATGACATTGGGATGTAACTCAGTATTTCCTGGTGATAGAGACAATAGAGACAACTTGGGAGGCCTGTAATAAAATAATTTATTATGTGTCATCAGAAGTGAGTTTAGATAACTATTGTAATACTAAGCTGCAAAAAGCAATGGACCCTGTGCTTTTTGATGGAGAGCACACAGAAGAAGTACTGTATGACATTAATGGCTGTCAAAGCTAAGTACACCCTTATGCACTTAAAGTATATGAGAAAATGTGAAATGTTGAACGGTGATGGTCAGTTGCTATGGTAGTTAAGCTTTCAGAATGACCTTTCTTTTTGGTTATTCAATGGGACATACTTAAAACAGCAGATCCTTTTAAATGCAAATTAAGCAACCCGATATAGTAATCAGCCACCTTCTTTATTGATCTACTGTTTCATGGTCTTACGTTGTGCGTTATTAATGCTCAGATTGGCCAATCACCTGTTTACCAAGAGGTCATCAGGTTCAGATTAGTAGTAGTGTGCAATGGCAATTTCAGGCCTACTCAGGAGCAGCTGGTAGCCTAGTGTTCACCCTGCGATGAACACTAGGCTGGTAGCCTAGTTAGGGTGTTCACCCTGCGATCAGGAAGTCGTGGGTTTGATTCCCAAGACTGCTAAGCACCTCTGAGGTACCCTTGAGCGACGTACCGTCCCCACACACTGCTCCCCAGGCGCTGTGTTCCTGGCTGCCCGCTGCTTCACTTGGTGAATGGGTTTAAATACAGAGGAAGAATTTCAAGCTGTTCACACTGTGTGCTGTGGTGTGTTCACGTTAGACAGAATGGTCACTTTCACTTTCACTTCACTTCACTTTTCACTCTCTTACTCACTCAGTATGGCTCATGAAGAGCTTGATAATAGTTGAATCAGGTATTTTAATGTAAAGGAAAGACCTTGAAGTCCAAAGACTGGGGTTCTAAATCACTTTTCTAAAACGAGATGACCACAGAGCAAGAGCACATGAGTAGGCTAGCCGTAGTCATATTGTCGGGTAGTTGCTTATTATAGCAGCTCTGAGAAAAGTCCTATCAGCTCTACCTGTCAGTGGCCTGTCATCAGCCCCTGAGTTGGATCATCTAAGGAAACAGGCCAACCCAGTCAGCCCGCAGCCCACACACTGTCCTATCTCAAAAGTTACAAAGGCCTCTTCTGGCATAGAATTCAGTACATTCTGTTACTGTAGAGCAGGACAAAGTCCTTTCCACTCCCACACCATACTTCTATCATTGCAAATTTGTTAGGAAGCAGTTTTAATCCAGCAGAGTGACTTTATTAGGTCAGTGTTTGTTTCACTTGGTTAATATTATTCATATCTGTAATGCACTCGTGCTTTAGTTTAACCTTGCCATTAGCCTTAACATAGTTTATACTTAACACAGAAGTCATACACAGCAGGAAACTGCCTTATTAGTAAAAGAGGTTAAATGTTGCATTGCACATACTTAAATAAATCTGTGTGGGCACTTTGGAGAGTTTCTGCATCTCATTGCAGCAGTGGTGGATCTAACAGTGCTTGACTTGTGATTCCTCCTGGGGTTGAATTAGTCTGATTCTGTGATAAACATGCACACAATGTATATAGTAAAATGACCTCTATTTCTCTTTAAGCGTGGTCTGCGGTTCTTTTCTGCTGATGCTTTGAATTGTAATATTTTGATGGACGGCTGATGCTAGAACGTTGAAACGGGCATCTATCCGTTTCATTCATCAGTGGCTGTGTTTCACACCCCGAGGACATGAAATGGAAGAATGTCACGTCTAGCGACGAGGCAGAGAACTTCTCCTGACATTTCACTTGAATTAGGCAAAAGGCAGCTGTGTGCACGGCAGCAGGAACAGAAACGTGGCTGAAGGGAAACAAACTCCAAAAGCTGACGTGAAGCAGCACCTTGGTAATAATAGGCTGCCTGAGGGCTGCATGGACATTTTATTAAATGTGTTCATCGTTGATGGGATTTGCTCTTCTATTTGATATGGAGGCGCCCCACCAGCTTTATTCATCAAAATATTAAAGAAATGCCCTTAATGATATATCGCTTCATGAAAAGTAATTACTCAGTAAAAAGAGAAAATCTTGAACAAAACAACATCTGGGTTGGGTCCTGTTTGATTAATCTTCCTTTTAAGGACTGGTGCCTAATTGCTTCTTGTCTCATCTCCTAACTTTTTTAGTAAGGAGCAACTTGATGCTTTGTCTGTCACACACGTCTGAAATATGCCCAGATCTTGAATAAAAAGGAAGCTTTACATTCATGAAGACAAAAAGCCATTTCAGAAAACCATCAACCAAGAAGGCAATTTGACACATCAGACAAACAGGGTGTATTCATCCAAGGCTTGAATAAAACATCCACCAACATGTCAGTCACACATCGTGCATTGTTTGATGAGCAGGACTGTACTTTATATAGCCTTGAATTCCTCTTCTCTATGAAGAACAAAAGTGCTTTGCTTAGAAAACTTCAAAGAAAATGTTGCAGTACGTCTTATTCTCTTTTGATTTGGGATCCAATTTTGATCAATTAAACATTTATAGTCTCATCACCTTCTCCACTGAAAGACTTTTTTGAATACTTTGGAGACCCAGGTTTACCTGGGGACACTTTAATATAACTGCCAAGACCTACAGGCTTTGATAAGGGCATTTTCTTTTCTTTTTTTTCGTCTGAACTTGCAGCACTTGTGGCTTTGTTAAAATACCTCTTTGGTGATGAGACAGTTTGGACCGTTTTTGACTGATTGTTCCATATCATAAAGGATTCTGGTAGTCAAGCAACTCCAAGACTGGAGACTCTTAAGTTCAAAAACCACATGCAGAGTTATCCAGCAGCTGACAGGTGTGTGACCTGTAGCTACGATGCAAATCGAGTCCCCATCTGTGCCATGTGCTATTCCAGGGCCTACCAACCCTGGGGGGACAATTTACTGTTTACGCCCCAGGTCAACGGCATGGTTATGGACTGGTCAGTTTGTCATAGGACTTCAAATTAATACTGTCTAAAATACTAGAAAATGGGAGGAGATGAATTCTTTTTCACCAGCTGCCTGTCTGATCACTCGCTCATTCACTCACACTCACTCTTTCTTTCGTGTCTTTCCTCTCTTAGATGGCCTGGTTGTGATAGGTGTTCACTCGGCTAAGTTCCCCAATGAGAAGGTTCTACAGAACATTTGCAGCGCTGTTCTGAGGTATGGCATCACTCACCCAGTGGTGAATGACAGTGATGCGCGGCTGTGGCAGGAACTGGAGGTGGCTTGCTGGCCCACCTTGGTGATTTTAGGCCCCAGAGGAAACCTGCTCTTCTCTGTGGTGGGCGAAGGCCATCGAGAAAACCTCTTTCTATTCTCTGCGGCTGCTCTCAAGCACTACAAAGAGAAAGGCCTGCTCCGAGACCACGCCGTGGGAATGAAGCTCTTCAAGGACTCATTACCACCTTCCATCCTTTCCTTCCCTGGGAAGGTAGCCGTGGATCACAAGAGCAAGAAACTAGCAATTGCAGACACAGGGCACCATAGAATTCTGGTGGTCTCCAGTACTGGGAAGGTCCTACACTGTGTAGGAGGTAAGAAGTGGTACTTTTCACTAAAGATGGACATGGGTAAACAACTAACCAAGTACTCGTTACTACTTGTAAAATAATTAATGCAGTGTGCAAATTGTAATGCCTGAGACCAAATTGCAAAATAAAACATTGCCGTCAGTCTTCAAGAATGGCCACATAATATAAATTGTAAAGCTGAACATAGATTTTAATGCACAATTTAAGTTTTGTGCATGTATCATGTTTCATGAAATTGCTTACTGATGTATGTTACTAATCTACATCATTGCATCACTTCGCAGACTATTATTTCTGTTTTTCAGGATAAGAAGGCCTCTAACTACTCTCCACATGCTGTACTGCTCTTGTTTGTTATTGTAGGGTCTGGAAGCGGATGGAAGGATGGGAACCTGTCCGAGGCGTTGTTCAACTTACCTCAAGGAGTGTTCATAAAGGGAGACACAGTGTTTGTGGCTGACACCGAGAACCATCTGATTAGGAAGGTAGTTGAGGAGTCTGGACGGCTCTGCACTACACCACTGGTCTTTGACCTAGTTCTCTGACTAATGCTTGTAAAGATGTGATGTATTGTGCAGTGTCGGGTGTCTCTGTTTAAAAGCAGTAAAACTCTCTCTCTTCTGTCAGATTGACCTTTTAGCAGGAAGAGTCACCACCTTAGCTGGCACTGGAGTCCAAGGCACAGACAAGGAAGGTGGGACTTCGGGGCTGCAGCAGCCAATCAGCTCCCCCTGGGATGTAGTCCTTGGTACCGCAGGTGAGGACTTCAGTCACCTAACTTAGGTCTTTTCCCACCCTCACTAACAAGCACACAAAAAAGGCAGGGATCAGAATCCTTAATGAAATTTAAGGCCTCAGTCCAACTCTTTTCCTGAGCGTACTAGCAGAGTAATGAATTCGTTTCTCCAGCATTTGGTTTTAAAATGAGTTTGCTTTCAAAGTGAGATGGATTCCATTAAGGGGGAAAAACATACATTTTTCCCAGTGGAGAGCAATCAGCATCACAAAGACAGACGTTAACACAGTTTTCAAGAAAACTCCAATAAATAGCTTGTAAATTACTATAGTGTTACATACCATCTTTTGTGTATAATTTATGACTAGAGAATCTAACATGATGCCATTGCCACATAAAGCTAAAGAAAGGGGTTCTTCAAAAGCATAGTTGTCCAAGTGGTCATTTAATTGTCAGTCTTGTACTACTGTGCTGTATATGCCATGTTTAAGCCAGCCTAGATATTTATTGAATACTATTTCACCACAAGAGTCTTTCAAATGCTGCATTAGTGATAGCTGTTGATAATTGCCCAACATCCACACCAGACAAGTCTGATAGTACCTACAGCGGAGAGTCCTGCATCAAATGTGACCAGCCCTCACTCTTTACTGCTGCCACATCCGATAGTAGTTACTTTAATAAAAGAAAATACTCTGGAAGGCTCTATTGTATGTCTTGGTCTGCTCATTACAGGTAACAAGTACCGTTAGGAAGCCCCGATAACTTTAGTTGTGGAGTGTTTGAGATGGCTTGGCTCAGCTTGCAAATTTTGCGTCACGTTACACAAGACTAAAGCCAGGCTAACCATGAACAAA
>JBBIGA010000106.1:34852157-34904710 GCA_037576975.1 Alestes dentex | reverse complement strand
TCTACAATGTAGCCAATAATAAAAACAAAGGAAATCGTTGAATGAGAAGGTGTGTCCAAACTTTTGACTGGTAGTATATTTCTTACATATGTGTAAGGAAATGAAAATTCTGTCAGATAAAATTAGGGTATAAAAAATATATGCATTTTTTTTTTGGGGTTTTTTTTTATACCCGTCGCATGCATGTTCTTCCAGGCTTGCTCCCTCTCTTTTTCCCCATGTGTTTAGGGTGTATGTTTGATTTGAGGCTGGCCTTATTCAGTTTGGTGCTTGTCATTCTAGCATGCCCTTGGTGCAAGGCCAGTAGCGCGCGCGCACACACACACAAACACACACACACACACACACACACACACACACACACACACACCACACACACACAGGAGCCTCAGTGCAGTGGCCTCCTTCTGTTCAGACTACATCAGCAGCCTTGTTAAATAAGGGTGGTACCATTTGACATGAAAAGATGTCGTCCCCCCCCATCAAGAGCTTGGCTGGATGCATGCTGAGCAACCTTACCAGCTGGAACAGAAATATTCCATTACGTTTCTTTAAACACACAGTAGCCTTTTTCTCAAGAATCAGTCAGTGCTTTTGCACTAATTGCTGCTGACTTGTGACTGAGTCCAGTGTGTTTTTGTCCTCTGTAGGTAATGAGTGGTTACTGGAAGGACAAACTGTAATGGGTGACATCGCTGATCTGTCCCAGCCTCTCTCCATCACCTGCTCTGTCCCGGCTCAGCTTCTGTCCACAGACCCTGCACTCACCATCAGCGCCTGGGTCTACTACTGCCTCTCGGAGGGAGGAGCCTGCATGATGAAGGCAGTGGCCTTTAGGCAGCCTCTGCTTATTGACTCCGAACCCAAGAGTGGCACTGTTAGTGTGACGCTGGCACATGCCTTCTAAAATAAGTGCTTGCCACAGTATAGGTGCACATTATGTCCTTAGTAGGCCCATAATGTATATTATACTGTAATACAGTGATTCCCAACCCTGGTGCCGGAGTACACCTAATGGCACATTTTGGTTTTTGATTTTCTAAGACCCTCGACTGAGGGACTGGCGGTACTCCAGGACCATTATTGGGAACGCATTAAGCAAAAATGTATGTATGCATATTTAAGCCACTGTGCATATGTATTGAGAGTTGAACAGTGCTATACAGAGGGAGCACATGTCTATTGATGGAGTCTGACGTCTTTGTGTCATCTTAAAGAGAACCAGAAAATCCAGAACAAAGTGCCTTTTTCTAAGACGTCAGTGCAGATTACCGAGCTGCATTGGCTCTGTTTGTTTCAAGGCTTTGTATACTTAGTCAAATCTATGTTGTCCCCACTCTTATCTGATATACCTTATCTTTTCCGTGGAGTCTGACCAGCAGATGACTGGGTTTTTTTGGGGTTTTTTTTTTACCAACTCTTTTCTTCAAATCTAGTTTGAAACACAGCCACTTGAGCAAACAGCTACACCATGCCAACCACAAATCTGAAAAGATAAAGAAAACAAACCCGTTTGGAGCACTTCGCTGTGTTCACTGACAGTGTGTGCAAGCTTGTTTCAAACCAGACACAAGTAAGCCAATATAAAGAGTTCAGTAAATATATCGTTAAGACAAGCATTATTTTCTCAAATCTGAGTGCGTTGGCATGCCATTTATCATTAGTCGTCTTCATTTTGATGCACAGTACTCCTAGTCAAGTTATCAGAATAAGCATATAAGCAGTTTTTGGGGTGGTAGCAGGTCTATAGCTTTATGTCCTTATGTGACCTCCACTCTGTTCAGACACTGTCTTTCAGGACAGCAATGTTACTGCTGATTAGCTGAGCAGTTGTCGCTTATTTAGTTTAATTGATGTAATTGCACTGCTTGTTTACAAGGTCTAAGTGCCTTTGAAAAAAATGGAGACACAGTGTACAATATGTGTTCTTTATTTCAAGTAGTAATATTCATTGAACTTCTGGGAGTTTTCAGAAGGGAAGAAGGCAAGAAGCTTTGCAATACTGGTTTAAATGTAGCATTAAACTTTTCATTCTGCTTAGCTCATACTGGTATCACTCATGGATTGGTGTGTCTGACCTGGGGGTATAAGTTATTCACAGTGTGCTTTCTCCTTCAAAGGCAGCTCTATTTTTATATAGCATCTAAATTCTGCACTTTAACAGACTGTTCACAGCAATTCATATAATAAACATTATTTACCATCCAGTTCTTGATTTCAGTGTCTGATCACTTGTATCTGTAGTGTAAAGTGGTGTTTGTTGAGATAGACATCACTTTGAGCTTTAATCCTCTTTACTGTAGAAATAATAGAATAGAAATGATCACTATCTTGTTCTGCAGTATAAAACGCAAGCCACTAGTACATGGGAACCATCTAATTTAGAACCTGTTTGTCAGATATAACTGACCAGGTTTATGGGTTTATAACCTCTCACTTATCCACATGCAAACCAAGCACTTTTAGCTGTTCATACATGATGGTCTACTTCGCGAGTGTCCAGAGAGCTGTGGGGCGTCAGGTTTTCACTCCAAACAAGCGGGAGCTCGTCTGGTTGAGCTGATCAATTAGTCTCAGTCATCAAACAGTTGATCATGTGAGCCCCTGCTTTGGGGAAAAACCTCCCAGCACTGAAAGTAGTTCGGATAAGCATTCTTGATAATCTTAAAATAGTCTTTTAAGTATCTTTGAAGTTTCATTCTGCAGAAAATTTGAAAAATATTGTCTGAAAAAAAAAAAAAATCTGAAAGTCTGAAAGGTCCTACACAAATTTTTAACATGACCTGTTACCAATGTAGAATCTTTCATGATACGGAAGTTCCTCAAACCCTCAAAAGGTTCTCCGCTCTTGTTTATCTTTTAAAGAGATCCCTCAAAGGACCAGCCACTGAAAAGTCCCTCAGGAAACCAAAAGTAGTTCTATGGCACTGCCCCAAAGAATCATTTCGTTCAAGCACGTCTTCAAGCATTTCAGGTTTTTCCCCCCCAACAATGGGAATTGATGCGATTGTGTCTATTGCGTGAAGTGACAGAGTAACCCAGCAGTGTTGTGATTAATATGCCACTCGGATTCTCCAACTGAGAAATGGATTGTGTCAGGTTGAGTGAGTAAGACTGATTTGGAACTACTTTGTCTACCACAGTGTGACTGAAATGCAGAGTATGATGGAAAACAGTCCTCGTGGGCATCACATTGGCAGAAACGTTTTTGCCCAGTTCTGGAAACGTGATGTAATGTTTCAAGAGCAGGATCACCAAACTACTTAAAAGGAAATCTGGAACGAGTTAGAAGAAAAAAGGAGAGAAAGAGAGTTTTTAAGCTAAACTGATAAGGGCAACCTTTCATGCTGAGCTTTGTTGATATCATCTTAGTATGTGTGTGTGTGTGTGTGTGTGTGTGTGTGTGTAGGTGGCTCTCTCATCACTATAAACACTCTTCAGTGCCTCTCTTCACTTTGCTATAGGTTCAGATTGCAGGCAGTGCCATATCTAGTCACGCACTGATGCTGTGTGCCCAGCAGACTGAGCCTTATGAAAAAGTAATGAAGAGATTCATTCCAAAATGCTGTATATCCTTTTGGAACAAATTTGGACATAATTAGTTATTAAAAAGCATAACAGCTGACACATGATGGAATACGTTTTTGTAATGTAAAATATTTATGTAAAAATCATGAATAAAAGAAGGAAATACTTGACAGTGGCCTATTATGCGTTTTGGAACAAAAGCCTTCAGATGGTAGGGCTAATGCTAATATCATATTCCTATCAGAATCGTATAGCTACAACTGTTCTTTAAAATAATTAAAATGTTCAGCTTGTACCTTTTTGGTTAATGTAACAATTTTTTTTTCTCCATAGAACATCATTTCTGTTACCATTGGTTTGTCCTCAAATCTAGTTGATCTAATTTCATGTAGTGCCACTGAAAGAGCTTTTTGACATTTTTGAGAGCTGAAATGAAATGACAGTTTCATTTAGTTAAAAAGGAAAGCAGATTTAACCAACCATAGCTATGGGTTTTATCTGAATACTTTATCTTACTTGCACTGTTTTTTTTTACAGTGTAGCAGACTGCAGAAATTGTATAAACTTTTCTATAGACTAGACTACTTGTGCAGTTTAAGTATAGACTATTATAGTGTATTAGTATATTAATATAGTATTACAATAATAGTATTATAGAAAGTATCAATGCTTATACTAATTATATAATGCTAATATAATAAATGTGTTGTCCAGCACTAATGGAATCACATGGTTTTTTTTTTTTTTCTAGCTGCATTTCTTTATCCCCAAGAGGAGCCTAAACTCCCTAATGTGGTGCATTTTGCCAGCCAGTTGTCCACCACACACTTACCAGGTGCAAATCTGAGACGGTCTCGTGCCAGTAGTAGGTCTCGGAAGAAGTCTGGGAGGTTTTAAATTCACTGTCAAGTGCGGTGTGTGTTTCACATCAGCATGTAGAAAGGCATCGGTTTCTGCGGGTGTGTGTGTGTGAGGTGAATTCCTCCAAACAGGTTGTAAAGGCGGATTATGTGTTGTGTTAATTGGACTCTCACTTTGGTGTTGCTGCCAGGCAGGGTGATGATTATAGCATGCTGTAATGTGAATATGTTTTTAATAGAGCAGCTGGGGACCCGACCAGACTTAACAGGCCGTCGCCTCCAGGAACGCCACAACAGAGCTTACACCATTCACTGAGTGAAATATTTACTATGTGCACTTACCACACTAGACCTTTGGCCATCTGTTTGTGTATGTTTTTTCTGCTGTATGTAAAGTGTGCAGAGCATGTTTTCAAAGGCAAGGGTCCAAGGGCAAATGTAGAGACCCCTGTGCTCCCCTGATGATGCAAAGCTTCTGTCTGAAGACATTGTTTCCATACAGAAGAGAATCAGAAGTTGAGATGTAACATACAGAGGCTCACAGTATGCTCAAGTGTCATTCACATAGGAAAAAAAAATGTTCAGTAGTTTCTTCATGGTCATTAAGATTGGATAAACCTTTATTAGTCCCACAAGTGGGAAATGTACGTTGCTACGGCAGAAAGTGCACAGTGCAAAGGTAAAAGCAGAAACACAACAGATTAAAAACTATACACCACAACAAAGTAGAAATGAACCAATACAAAAAAATATTAAAAACAGAAATATAGACATTACTGATTGCCTAAACGTAACTGATTGCTTAGTTCTGCTTTGAACTGGTTACTTAAAGGATCAAAAAGAATTTTACTTGCTTCTTTGAAATAAGAGATTGAAGAAACATTACAAAGAGTGCTGTTCAGTCCATACAGTCCAAATGTGAAAACGTAGCTGTGAAATGAGTCCATTTTGAATGTACTGCTTTTGTGAAGGCATGAACATCAATGTATTCGCACATATCTGGTTATTCAGCCTTAAAGCACTTTAGTTCTGCCTATTCTTGTTAACAGGACTGCTTTTGAATGAGGCACAATGCAAGAAAATCAGCCAAAGAGAACACGGGCCATTCACTTTTGTCGGGTTTAGAGGCACGGTAACTGTAATTGTTTTAATTCTACGAGATAAAGAGAGGTTGGACAATGATGATTGTTTTATTGCACAAAAGTAGACAAACTCCAAAACCAAAAATATCGAATAAAAAAATCAAATGGAATACATGTGTGGGATTATGTCCCTCTAATAAGGCTGAACTACGTCAACAAAATACCTTTACACTTTTCACACAGACAGTGCCGTGTCCACCCCACAAGCTCCAAAAAAAATGCCCTTCAATTGTTCTATATTCCACCTGAGCTCCGAGTGCATTATTTATTCAATTATTCACAATGATAAGAATGGGTGTTCCTGGCTGGGAATGAGAGAGGAAAACTGGATAAATAATGAAGTCTGCAGTCGCACAGTAATGGAGAGAAGTGAAGAGGAAAATGAAAATGGTACTTTACATTCTGGAGACATTCAGTGGTTTCTTAATTCTGGCTTGGTGGCTTTCATTAAAATGGCATGAACCTGAAGTAATGAGTCTGATGTGGATGGAAATTTAAGAGGTTTCATTTCTGAAAATGTTGCTGTTTGTTCCTGGCCTGAGAGATTTTACTGCACAGTGTATGTGAACATTTATGGTGGTGCTGGCAGCATCGTATCACATTTGATTGACTGTTTACTGAACCTGGAACTGATGTTCCGTGAATAGTTAAGGGTAAATTGCTTTCAAAAAGACAGAACTGAGGATCTTTGCATGGAAATGAGACAGAGTGCCGGTCAAAACAGTATGGAGGGAAAGAACGCGAATCATTCGTCTCACTTCATCAGAAATCCCTGAAGCAATTTCAGCAATGTTTCCCTCATTTTCACATTCTGTCCCTCAAAGCCCTGAACCTGAAACACTGAGTCCATAAACAGGAAGCTGTCGTTTAAGATGATGAAGTACTGTTGCCTCTTGCCGTGCCCTCCATGCCAGTGTCAACACCAGGCAACGGGTCCTGCACCAGACGCAGCGCAGTGCTGCGTTCACGTCTCCTCTGAGGCCATCAGATCTGTGCCAACACTTCTGTACCTTGTTCCATTTAACCCTCTACAGGGCCAGGCTTGGCAGCATACGGTTACTAGTGACATTAAATTTGAATTAATTTACCACACTTCTTTCAAAGAGTTCGATGTAGTCCATAAGCATTGTTATGTTTTCAAAACATACTCTTCAACCATCTGGTCCATATAAAGAAACTAAGCGGCAAAAACAGTCTGTTTTAAACTCACTGTTCTTGTAATGTCACAGAACAGAGGAGCTTAACTGACTTTTTATTTCAAATCAAAGCTTCTGATTTGATATATTTAAGGCCAAAAATAAACACAGACAGGCAAAAGTATGGCTGAAATTTGTTTTCGCTTTTCTGTACCATCTGTAAAATGTCACATATGTCCCTCTGATTCCAAGTCCTTTATTTATGTCAGTCTTAAAGACAGCCTGTTTAATTATAAAGGATAATGAGAGGTAAAAAAAAAAAAAAAAGGCTGTCAAAATAAATGCTCTGCCACATAAAAGCATACAAACATCGTAAAATATAAAACAAAAAATGTAGCATATGGGCCCTTTAAGGATGATTTCCGTGCACACTTTTCAAATCTAAAGGTCTAGATTACGTCTTACTGAACTCTCAAACCTTAATCTCATTTGTTAGACTGAGCATCATTTACACAGCTGCATCCACAGCCAAGCAACATGACTAGTAAACTTCCTATTAAGAACTGCGGCTATTCCGGTCACAGGAGTCCCAGGACTTTATCAGATCAAAACAATGACATAACAGTCTTGTTACTGTTGCATTATGTAAGTCTGAGAGGCACCACAGACTTCATAATCTGCATAAACTGTCTATGACTATTGGGGTACAGCTGATTGAGGGCTGCGTGCTCAGTTCATTCTCAGAGGGGGTTTGGGCTCTCTGTGGTCCGAGACACACACTGCTGGGCCCCCGTGCTGGAATGTAAATGTGAGAGAGACGTTATCCATGACTGCAGTGCTGGCCCAATCTGCCTGGCCTGCACCCCTGCTGTAAGGAGGGGTAATTATGATCTTATCTTCAGTAACAGCTTCCTACTGCTGGCAAAAAAAAAAAAACATCTCCCACAGGACTGTTTAGGTTTCATAAGGAAAGTAAGCAGCCTTTTTATAGCTTGGATTGTGGCGATTTATCTTGGGAAAGTACTGGGCATGGTGGAAATTACGCTCAGCTGAATCAAGCATTGTGAAGTTTGCCGGGTTGCGCCCTATCTGTGCAAAGGCACAGTAATTGCATCGTTCTATCAGGCCTTGGAACATGTTGCTCTCCATGTCGCTGTGCAAGCTCCAAGTTTGCCTCAGTGTGTAGGACTCCAAAACAGGTCACCTCAATTTATATTCCAGTATTTATTTATTTATATCCTCTTACAGAATCATACATGTGTGGATGGTCTCAATGCAAATACTGCAGCAAAGCTACAGTGTTCTTTCTGGATGAAAGATACGTGCGGGGGGTTTTTTGGGTGTTTTTTTTCAGATGAGCTTATCAGTGTGTTGGGACTGGAATGGATTTTTTTCATCTACAAGGTCTGACCTTTCCTCATTGCTGCTGCTGATGATAAAGTACAGCTGACCTTAATTGCTGGCTCAAGGACATCAGCAGGTTACAGTTAAAAGCAAACTTATGTGATCTTTGCACATGAAGCACATGTATGTAAACTTAAACCAATGCAGTTATATATTATATACGTGTGTGTGTGTGTGTGTGTGTGTGTGTGTGTGTGTGAGTGTATGTGTGTATAATATCTAACTGCATAAGAACAAGACTATATATATAGTCTTGTTCATATGCTTCACAAAATATGCAAATAAACTGAACAGAATAATATAATGTTTATTTTAATGAGCATAACATCGAATTATGGCACAACCAGATACACATAAAAGCTCAATGCGTAAAACCAATAAAATAATAAATTACTCCGCCCCCCCAAAAAAGTCATATTAACCCAAAATAAATAAGGTTTTGAGTTATAACTACAGTTATAACTAACGATCTGATCATCCTTACATACCCGTGACTGTCTCCTGTAATTTGGTCTCAGGAGCTCTGGGTCTCTCTCTCTTTCCTGCCGTGCGTAAAAGCGCACTGTGCCCGGTCTCTTCCCGAGGAGACGGTCCGCCTGTTTTGGGCAGTTCCTGAACTGCGATTGGTGGAGAGGCGGTGCGACGTCACCCCCCCCACACGCTTCCCTCCACCCCGCGGGCTCCCGCTCTCCCACCGCGGCTCGCGTTTCGAGAGTAGGACGGATGGAGCGCAGCGGCGAGGATGGCGCGCCACACGGGAGCGCGTGTCCGGCGGACAGCGTGAGATCGGGACGCGGAGCGCGCGGCCCCAGCATGGGAGACTACGGCAACGGCTCGAGGCGCGGGCGGGCGGAGCTGCCGGCGGGCCCCTCGGAGCAGTGGGCTGTGGGGCTGGCCGCGGTTATGGCCCTTATCGTGTTGGTGACGGTGGCGGGCAACGCGCTGGTGATCGTAGCGATCGCGCGCACGCACCGCCTGCAGACGCTCACCAACGTATTCATCACGTCGCTCGCGTGTGCCGACCTCATCATGGGCATGCTGGTGGTGCCGTTCGGAGCCGCGCTGCAGGTGCGCGGCGCGTGGCTCTACGGCTCCTTCCTGTGCGAGCTGTGGATCGCGCTGGACGTGCTGTGCGTCACGGCGAGCATCGACACGCTATGCATGATCGCCGTGGACCGCTACGTGGCCATCACGCGGCCTTTCCGCTACCAGAGCCTGCTGACCAAGGCACGCGCCAAGGCGGCCGTGTGCGCCGTGTGGCTTGTGTCGGCGCTCGTGTCCTTCCCGCCCATCCTGCTGCACTGGTCGCGGCGCGCGGAGGACACGGCGTGCTATGAGGACCCGCAGTGCTGCGACTTCGTCACGAACGGCGCGTACGCCGTGGCTTCGTCGCTCATCTCCTTCTACCTGCCTCTGGGCGTCATGGCCTTCGTGTACGCGCGCGTGTACGGCGAGGCGAAGAAGCAGTCGAGGAAGATCGACCGCTGCGAGGGCCGTTTTCACAACGGCGCGAGCGCCAAGACCAAGGTCCTGGGGGCCAAGGAGCAGAAAGCGCTGCGGACGCTGGGTCTCATCATGGGCACGTTCACGCTCTGCTGGCTGCCCTTCTTCGTGGCCAACGTGGTGCGCGTGTTCCGCGCGCGCGCCGTCGACGACGGCCTGTTCGTCTTCCTCAACTGGCTCGGCTACGCCAACTCGGCCTTCAACCCGCTCATCTACTGCCGCAGCCCGGACTTCAGGCGCGCCTTCAGAGCGCTAGTGCGCTGCGACCGGAGCCCCGACGCCGCCGGAGCGCGAGAGCCGTGGCGGCCCGCTATCAGCTCTCCGGAGCCCAGTGCGTTCGCCACGTGCTCGCGCTGCGACGACGGCAGCAACACGACCCGGTGCTGAGGGTCCCACTCGGTACTGGGGGTCCGAACCCGGTGCTGAAGGTCCCATTGGAGGCTGGAGGTCCGACCCAGCCGCGCTGTGGATTGCTGACTGAGATCAAAGCTCGATTCGGGGTCTCTGACTGTACACCATGAGGTTCGAGAGGAACGTTCAGAAAGATGTGTTTTTATTTTTTACCATTTGAAGAACAAACAGCCTAACTTACTGCAGCCATAGGAGTGTGTCGAGACTGAACGAATGTAGAACTGTCGATTTTGCAGGGTTGCCAAATGTTTGACACTTTTTTCTGGCCTAAATCAGGCTAAAAGGAGAGCAAAAATAGAGCAAACACTTGACATACATACATCCCACTCACTGCAGCCATAAGGCACTCATGGCAACAGGACATGGAGCGTTGGATGTGAATCGGAGAACCTCTTGTTCATTCCAGTTTAGGCTGACTTTTATGAGTGAAAGAAAATGCTGTATTACGTTACAGACTTTATTTTTTGATGGGAACTTAATTTAAGAATGGCTTTATGAGTCATGGGCTAAAATAGTAGCTTTTTTCTCTATAATTTCAAAAACCACCCCGGAGTGCAGTGATGTTGAAAAAAGAATGTAAAAGTGTCAACAGGTTGCCTGCTTTTAAACCAAAATATGAAAAATGTAAAATTGCAGGCACTGTCAGTGCCTCAGATCTTCGCCACGCATGCGCAGTCGCTGTCGCAGTCGCAGACGCCCCCGATGCCCTCTCGCTATTTAGATTGGTTGCTGTGTGAATAAAAAAACATTGTAACGTTCGAACATCCTCCTCCACCTATTAAGAAAAATAAACGCGACCAAGACGATTCACAGTTGCTTGTTTCTTCAGGCCTGTTTATTTTTATTTAGTTGTTGTAGCCTAAATGCTGATGTTCAATTTCAACAGCAGATTTTTAGGTGGCAGGAAAACGGGCGTCGGGGGGTTTCATTGCTGAGTGATTTAAGGGCAGCGTCAGAAACAGGACAGTCATTTCAGGCCCTTCCCTTTCTTGTGGCTGAGCTACGATACAAGATATGAACACAATCGTCCAGAATTTGCCCTCCTGCCTGCGTAACACCAGCACTGTCTGGCGATTGGCTGACAGCTGATAGGTTTCTGCACTTGTTGCTAAAGGAGTGTGAGTAACAGCGAAATCAGTGTGTGTGACTGACAGCAGTTGAGCTGTTGGCAAAAAGAAAAGTACCAACCCCCCAAAAAAGGGCACTTTTTATTGCTAACAGTTTTATGCTGTTTCCCACACAATAGGACTTAGTCCAAGCTGGCAACCCTGTCGATTTGATCTGACTTGTTCCGAGCACTTACACTAATATGGGCCTTCTCATTTTTAAAAGCAATTTTCACTAAACTGTCAGCTTTCATAGTGTACATAGGAATGTGACGTAAAAAAAAAAGCTCCTTTTTACAGCCTTACTTTACCTCATACCTTAGAAATGTGCAAATTGTACAAAAGGAAATTGTTTATATTAAACAACCTTGTCACACTATACAGTATTTATTGGGTACCAAGTGGGCTACAGCTGATGTGGCGAGCGTGATGAACTGTCAGGACAGTGATCATATAAAGGGAACTGTGATCCATTGCTGTGTTTGCACTGTATATTTTGTGTAATTTGAGCTGCTTCTTTTCTCTTTTCATGTCATATGAATATTTAATATTTTAATACATCAGTTTGCCTATAATTATGAAAAGGAGATTCGGTATTTCATTCATTGACGCACAAAATAGGTCTGGTTCTGGTTTTATTTTGTGCATTCTCTGCCCAGTGCCGTATATAGATATGCATTAGTAAGTCATGTATCAATGCCTCATGTAATGTGTAAGGTCTTCATGTTTACGAGTGTGGAATAAAGTGTCCTGTTAGAAACGCAGTGGCTGAAGCCTCTCAGCTCTTTGTTCTTGCGCTGAATTAAATTCAGGAAGCCTGTTTGAAGGACGCCTTGCCTTGCATTTCCTTCCTTTTGTGTCACCTTGGTGATGATTTTAAATAAAATAAAGCCT
Organism: Alestes dentex; assembly: GCA_037576975.1. Classification (NCBI taxonomy): domain Eukaryota; kingdom Metazoa; phylum Chordata; class Actinopteri; order Characiformes; family Alestidae; genus Alestes; species Alestes dentex. The sequence goes on along the minus strand of JBBIGA010000106.1, from coordinate 34,892,726 downwards.
TGTTTCTAACCCACCAGACAGGAAAATAGGAAATCAAAGAAACATTTTTTTATAAACTGTGAGATGCCTATTGGAATATCCATCATCTACGTGATTAAAAATTGCTAAAGGACTCCCATTCAAAAGTCCACTAAATGCCCAGTCTATCAGACAGCAACCATTATTGCGCTTATTAAATATTCATGCTTATTGATCTAATTTCGACAGACTTTATGCATCCCAAATGAAGGGCGCATTAAAAAACAAGCAGGCAGCATTTCATTTGATTCAAATGACATAAAGTGGCACAATAATACGTGTTTCAGTACATGTAAGACTCAGTGATGCTCTTCTATCTGAAAACCAGAACACTGGTCCACAGATTCTTTCCGCATCAGTAGAAAGATCAAACAAACAGTCTGGAAGAGAACTATGTCCCTTGAAAAAAATGGAAGAGAATCATTTTAATATTTCCGGTTCACTCAGCTGTGATGCAAAGTCAGAGAATGAAGCAGCTGTGCACATCACCAAGAGCATATTTCTGTGTTTAAACACATAACTCAGCTTTTAAAGTAAAGGATGCTCAGGGCTGTTAAAAGGGCCTGCATTCTACGTTTTTCCCCCCAAGTTCCACTTGTGTTTTTGTGTTTTCGTGTATCAAAAACAGTCTTTATTGATTTTTCCTTCATGGATTTTTTTCCATCCCTTAGAGTTAAACACTGTATTTGGTTCTGTGCCTTTAAGAGTGATATATGTACACATTCTCTAGTGTGACTGTCCTGTGTTGTGCCTCACTTTATTACCTTGCAGAGAACGGGTGGCCTTTGTAAAACTTTGGGAACAATTGTAACGAATTCCTTGAAACTGATTTTTATTTCATGACTTTTTGCTACACAATGATAATGAGAGATGCCTCTGAGCAGCCATTCATGAGTGGTCATTTACAACAGGCAAAGTCTAGTAACACTAGACTACACGCGAGATACCAGTCTACAAATGATTGAAGTTTGGGTCATCATATGGGTTTTTGCGTTGGTTTAGGTGGTTTAGTAATTCATGGATCAATGCATCATGTAGTGTATGAGGATTAGAGGGGGACAACATATCTTGCAGCTTAGTTTTCCAAATATGGACCGTATGGATCATCGAGGGCACGGCGCATTTTCAAACTCTAACCGTGTTTTTTCTGCATAATTTTGATTTCAGCAAAATGAGGAAATTTTGCTTTTTTGGATTATAGGCCTCTTAAAGAATTCCTCAGCATCCTAATCTCTACCTGCTGTACCTGCTGCATATGGTTAATTAATGCAGCCAATAATTCTTTGTTCTTTGTAAAAGAATTGGGCAGATGCTCAGGCCGCTTCCCAGTGGCTCCTTTTGTAAGTGTGCTTTTAATCAATGAATTTTCTCTTCCATTACAAACACAGGGGAATGTGTTTAAATATGCCACAGATGCAGCAGATTGCATATTGGGTTAAGAATGCTGGAGTATTTTTGTAAAAGTACAACAGCCAATCTGTCTGCTCTGTTATGGGCTGCTCCTCCATCACACCGCAAATGAAACAAACCATTAGCATCGACACAAAGATTACTGGACTCGCGATGGAGGTGTCGTAAGGCTTGTGGGAGGAGAGGGTAAGGGGGTGCGGGGCGGGGTTTAGAGTTTAAATATAAATGTGTGCAATCTTCCTTCCCCCCAGCAGACTACAGGACCGTCTGATTCCGCTGTGAAAATCTAGGTGTAAGCAGCTGTAAAGGCCTGGCGTTTTGAATTGGCTCATAAGGGAAACGTTTTATTTGAGTCCACAGCTGTGTGCTATTAATCATGGCAGCATTGGATGCTTTAAAATGCATTACCATTCTAAGCTGTCCCCAGAGGCCCACTGCAGATTTAAAACCACTCTAGAAAGGCTGAGTGGAATACGGCCAGCCTGATTTAACTAATGAACCTGATTTGAATGTGATTACCGGTTCTGATACAACGGTGCGGAATTTAGAAAAAAAAAAAGAAAAAACAATAACAGCACTACCTACATCATCAACGCGGTGCTGGCACCGTCCCACCCTGTTATTAGTAATCATTTGTTTGGCAGGAGCCTATATCCGGCCTGATGGCAGGGAGACTTAACAGACAAGGGCCCTTATGGCACAAACACGTACATGCGATATGCTTTGGATTAAACACCTGCACAGAATGAACACTTCGCCGTCATCTTGGCATTTATTTGCCATGGCCAGATGTCTGGATTCTGCAACATCGCTGACATGCAGCAGCGGCCGTTTGGTGGGTAGCGGTTTTGAGAAAAATGTGCCCTGAAGGAACAAAAATAATTGAAGCGAACTTCGCTAATGTAAAAATAATTTGCACTTTGGTGGATATCTTGTAGTTGGCTCCATTGAACTTATTGCTTTTTTTTTTTTTGCTACAAGACAGGTGAACTTATGTAGATCAAAAATGGCAAGTGGTTATTAATAGCAGTGGAAAGGCACATTCAAAAGATCTGCCAGGCATAAAATGAACTTCCATTACATGACTGTAACCACCTTGCCTGGACCAGCACCAATCTCTACACACATTTTTATGTCAGCCGGTGGCTGCCATTAGCACATTGCAGAGATAAGACTCCTGTGATTTTCTCCCTCACACTGACCAGCGGCCCACCGTGACTGCGTAGCTGTCTGGTGAGGTGCTGATGGGCTGGCATGTAGTGTCTGTAGCTACAAGTCTGGCTGGAGTCCACGCATTCCTCAATGTGTCTGAGTTTCCATGTGTTGGCTTGGCCAGAGGGTGCTGGTCAAGCACCATTTCCTTAAGAGAACATCAACTGTGATGGGGTTTACATTACGTAATGGTAGCCATATTGTATTAACAAAAGCTTAACATTTGTTGTCGCTAAAGAAAGAAGAGTGAAAACTGATTGCTATTGTGCTGACATTGTTGATGAAGGACATGCACCAATCAGCCATACCATTAAAGCCACCTGCCTAGTATTCTGTAGTTCTCCCTTGTGCAACTGAAACAGGCCAAAGTCAAGCTTTGTCATGTTCCTCCATCCATTCAAGAACAATTGTTGCCGTGTGAAGACACTTTCATTAGGGAACACTGTTGCCATGAAGGGATGTACTTGGTTTGCAAAAATGTAGTTGTAACTGTGTCAAACTAACCCGCACATGAGTGAGAGTACATATTCCAAAGTGCATCCTGGTGCCATCTCTTCTCTAAGGAAGCAACGGCCAAGCGCCAGGCCGTTTACATGATAAATGCCAGACCAGATGGACTATTCTTCACTCCATGTACACCAGTGAGCCTTGGGCATCCATGACCTGGTTCGCTGGTTATTCTTTCTTGGACCACTTTTGTTTGGCACTGACCACTGCATACTGGGAACATCCCACAAGACCTGCTACTCTTTGTCAAAGTCACTCAGATCCTTATACATATTTTTCCACCTCCTAACACATCAACTTCAAGAACTGTTCAGTTGCTGCCATGTATATATATCTCACCCCTTCACCCCTGTCAGTGTTTGACGATGTAGCTGATACGTGTATATTAGCATCTACACTACCAGTCAAAATTTTGGACACACCCTCTCGTTCAATGTTATTTCTTTGTTTTTATTATTTTCTACATTGTAAATTAATATTGAAAACAAACAAAATGATGATGGCAATGTGACCAAATATAAGCCACTTGGGCAGATGTGAACAACTCTAAAAACACAATTCTTTCATATCTGGAGAGTCAGATAACACTGAACAAACCTGTATAGAATACCTTAAATTTCCACGAGATTGATAAATATCTTTGCCTCATGAAGATTTTAAACAGGAGTTATAAATATTGCAAAGTGGTCTGTTATCATTAAAGTTTAAAACAAGTTAATCATTCAGGAAGCAATAGTTTGTGTCACATCCACAGGTACATAACATCAACAGTTAGTTTACTGACTGTTACCAAATTAGTTTAATAAAATAAGTGCCAATTTTTCTCTTTTTCTTTGCAGTGGGTTTGCAGAGCCAGATGGCATTAGAATGGTGCAATTGAAACTGGGCATTACATTTTTAAAGTTTTATGATTTATTTATTCTGACAGAGCTAGCGAGCCATAAATAACACATTATAAGACCGAAGCTGCGGGCCGTATGAAATCTGACATTTCTAAGGCGTTGATATTTTGTGCACTGGTTAGACTGGCACAGGTTTGGATACATATTTCTCCTCAATGTCTCCAGCCATTGTGTGGATGTGTAAAATTCTATTCAATTTAATGAAGGATTGACTGAGCCAAACCAGACATTTGATGGTAGCTACAAGTAATACTGGGGTCCAACAAGGAGAGGTCTGGAAATGGTGAACACACTGACACAAATAAAATCCTTTTATTACTGTAACTTGTCTTCATTTGTTTTTTTTTGAAAGAACACCTGCGAAGCTAAACAGCAAGACTATGTACACTTTTCACGTTTAAAAGTTATGTTGTACTAAGGCAAAACATTTATTTGTATAACTAAATAAATGACTAAATGTATCAATACGATATCTTACCTACAGTATTGTGCTGAAGCTCAATCCAAGTGTTTTAACTCAGCCAGGACCAAAGGAAGTGGAAATATTTTTAAAATTATTTATTCCACATTATTTTAAGTGAAATGTGATCTATTGCAGAGGTCCCCAACCTCTTTGGCACCACGGACCAGTTTCATGTAAAACAATATTTTCACGTAACCAAGATCTTTCAGACTCTGATAATCAACAAAATATTTGTATTCTGTCGTTCTGTGCGGCCCGATGCCAAATGACTCACGGACTGATGCCGGTCCGCAGCGCGGTGGTTGGGGACCTCTGATCTACTGTACTATTGTACTCTGATCTATTCTACGTAGCCTCAGATTGGGCCAAGTGGCCTTGATTACCCCTGTCCACCACCAAAGGTGCCTACAATGGACACATGAGCATCAGAACCAGACCACGGAGCAATGGAAGAAGGTGGCCTGGTTTGAGGAATCACGTTTTCTTTTACATCTCGTTGACGCTGAGTGTGTGAACAATGCTCTGCTGAGAAATCTTGAGTGCTAGCATTTACTTTGCAGTTACTTTGACATGTGCCACACCACTTACACCCCTTCATGGAAACCAGATTCCTTAACGGCAGTGGCCTCTTTCAGCAGAATATGTCCCCCTGCGACACTTCAAACATTGTTCAGGAATGGTTTGAGTAACATGACAAAGAGCTCAAGATGTTGACTCGGCCAAAAAATTCCACTGATCTCAATCCGACACAGCATCCATGGGATGTCCTGAACAAACTAGTCCAATCCACGGAGGTCCCGCCACAAAACTTCAAGGATCTGATGCTAACTTAGTACCAGATATCACAGGCAGCCTTCTTGCGGAGTCGATGTTTCAGAGCCATTTCGGCAGCATTCTTGGGACCTTCACGATCTTATGCAAGTGGTTTTAATGTAATGGCTGATTGGTATACATTGTTAGTATGTCAGATTTATTTTGATTGTTGTAATCCTTGTCACACAGGTCTGGGTTCTTCTACAAAGCCTGTATTGGATGTGCTTTCTGATATGATAAGTGCAGAGACATGCAAGTAATGTGTACCAGTTTAATCATCTGTGAGAGCGAGAGTGCCATCGCCACAGACATGATAACGGTGCTGGTGGTAGACATTAACCGAGGCTTATGAATTCACTGGAGGTCCTCGAGGCTGATGAGTTTCCATGCGCCTTATCGGGAGGTGCTAAAAATAGCCCACCAGCTGGGTTCAAGCAATAGCCCACTGGCACCATGAGCAGAGGCAGCATCTCTAAACCTGGCAGTTTTCACCACCTCTCCCTTTAGCAGCCACTGAAATGTCACGCAGGTGAGCTGAAGTTCAAGGATGCCTTCTTCCCCGCGGTGCCGATGTAAAAAAAAAAGTTTTGAAGTGAAAGAAAACCTGTGATCTGTGATCTTGTCCTGCAAGAGCCAACAAAAAGCTGTTATGTTAGCCGTTGCAGAATGGAAATGCAAATAACAGTGTTGCCTGCCACTGAATCTGCTCCTCAGTCTGTTCAGTGAGTTTTTAGCTTGTTTGCTGCTATGTGGACAGAGCATTTAGGGATCCTCCCATTTCTCATCCTTTTCAGCCCAGCACTCTTCCAAACATATTTCTGTTTAGGCAAGTGATTCCCCAGCTGGCGCAGAGTCCTATGTGTTTGCTATTGTGATAGTCTCTCTGTTTGCCACACATATTCAGCCACTTGGGTAAACATAACTATTATTAGTCCAGACTGCTAGCTTGCAGGAAACACACCACCTAAATTACAGCTTCGAATGAGCCCACAACAAGAATTCAACGTCCTGTTGTAGTTTTGTTGAGCATAATTGTAGCTTGCATAGCCGCAAAAAAACCCAACTCCTATCAAACATATTCTAAACACCGTCGAAGCACTGAAAAGCAGTGGTGAGGCACTCATAGACCGAGACTGCACCTCAGCTGGGTCTCAGCTATATTACAGTGGTTGCCTCTGATAACGAGAGAAAAAGAGTTTCTCTCCTCTCAGATGTAATGACACTAAAAAGCTGCCATAAAGTTTCACTGGAGCGATGCCTCAGAAGAACCTCTCAATGAACCGTTGTTTAAAAAGCTGAGAAATATTTGATTGTAAAGAACCTCACTATGGTTCTCACTAATTAAAGGCACATCATAGAAGTTTTTAAAGAGTATAGTCTGCAGGCTATTTTACCGATTTCATGCTTCCACTCTTACTGAATGGCTGAGCACTAATTTGCTGTGAAATTTAATCTGGATGACTAGCATTTATTTTGGGGTCTTTTTGGGGAGGTATTTAATATGTTGTCACTGGATAGCAATCTATTCGCTGAATAAAGTACAGAGATAGCTGTTAATGACAAAGTCGTTCAAATATATTAACATTACGGACTTTGTTTAAACTGTTATTTTTGTCGTAATAAAAATGCACCTCTTGCTACTTTGCTAAATGTGAATACTGACTGAAACTGACCTGCACTACCGACCACACTCTTAGGCTGGCTCCTAAGCCTGCAATTTAATCTGAAGTATCAGTGATACTTTACTGGGGATTTACATGGACGCCATCAGGATTCGGAGTAGCATTTTGTAGCTGTGATGCTAAAAGTGAGACCAATCAAACCAGTTTCAGTGGATATGACCATCTTTTCTTTAATTCCCCGTAAGCACCATATATACAGAAAGGAATCAAGAATAATATTTTTAAAAACAGACCATTGTACGACATCTCGTCTACAAATGTATAATCACAGTTTGACTACTCAATCGAACAGATCATAGATGACAGACCAGCAACAGAATCAACAGCTTTCTTTTGTCTCTTCATCAGTTACGATTCACCATTCACATACACACATACTTCAAGAGAGAATTCTTTGTCATTTAATTATTCAACAGATCATTTCTGTGGGAAATTTCATATATTAAGAAACAGTTACTGACGGGTTTGACAGCATCTGTCCAGGAGTTCGGGGTTCCATGTAAATATTTGTTACCTTAACATTGCATAAATGTTTTCAGTTTTCTTTATTTGCAGGGAATGTCTCTGGCGTGTTTGAGAGCTGATGGAGTGCGGAGAGAAAAGATGCAGACGGTGCGTTTTGAAGAAGCACAATAGCTTGAATGAGCTCAAGCTGCAGTGCTGTACATGGGTATTAAATTCTTTTTGCGGCTGGCATGAGGTGTCCCGTGTACACAAAGGCTTTATTTGAATGATCCTTCATACTTCCATAAACATGTAAAGAATAAAGACGAAAGAAAGAAGTCTATAAGCAGCAGCCAAAGAGGCACTGGTTTCCAACACTCCAGTGTGGGTTCAGCAGGGTTTTCATTCTTGAGCTGTGAATTTACTCCGCAGAATCCAAGCAGTGTGGTTTGAATCCAACCCAAGAATTTCGACGTTGCAAATCAATTCTTTTGGGGTCTTTATATGGGACAGTAGCTGTGATAATCACAGTTCAGGCGAGTCTGATGGAAAAAAACGGGTCACTCTCCCTGCCAAATACCGAAGGGATAAACAGAATTGCACTTGTGCCCTCAATATTTACAATGTCTCATTCAGTTAAACGGGCCGTCCCCACTTATCCCTTTAAAGCACAGCTAAATGAGCAACTGCCTTTTTAATTCATCCTTACAACAGCTTTGTACAAGGCAACACAAACAGCATTAGAGGGGGAAGAGAATGGGTCTGCAAGAAGTGAAAAATTCCCAGCAGTCTTGACAGAGGACAAGAGGCAGAGGTTGAATTCCAAGCAGGACAGTAAAAATAAAAAGACATACTGATTTAATAAGAAATTAATTCATTTAGACCAGGAAAATAACTTAAAAAAAACAACAAAAAAACAAGCTCATTTACTAAAGACCAGCCTTAGAGTACTCAGCTATCCCAGATGTAGTTATTATGACAAATCCGCATTATCCTGGAACAAGACACTTAATATGGGCAAAGTGCAGACCCTATATTTTTTTGGCATGGCCTTTCTCACTTAAGTGCTTCACAGGGGCTGCAGACAGAAAATGGCATTCGGGCGAAAGAGAACCTTGTGGAGAACAATGTCCCCTTACTCTCTCTCAGGCTAGAACACGTGGGAGTGTGCATTAGGGTCTGCTCGTTACACAACACATTCAGTAATTGGCACATATACATCATGGGCGAGAGAAAGAAGCTTCCGCCTCTATGCGGAGAGATAATAAAGAGGAGCGGGTCTAGAGCAGTTTTCTGCTTCTAAAATGCGCCATTACCCGCTGAACCCCCCCCCCCTTATCCAACAGGACTCCATTAATAGGGTCAAGCAATTTCAATTCTTCAGAGCAAAATGAAACTACCTTCATCAGGACACGCATTCATTCAGTCATTAATTAATTCATCCTTTCATTCACCTTCCAAGCTTCATGTCTTGCGTGTCATTGGGTTCAAAGAATTGTGCAATTCTGCTAGGAGCTCAAAAGACTGGCTCAGGCAACAAGGGGAAGGTGCAGCAGTTACATTCCATGGATCAGACCATGCTGGACATGTGAGGAGTGAAAAGCACATGGAGGAAGGAATTAGCCAGATAGGTCGCAGGCATGACACAAAGAAGACGGAGGCAAACTGGACTCCAAGAGGTCAGTCCTTTTGCGGCTGATAGGCCTCTCGCTTATTTCAGTTTGTCATGCAGAATGTGGAAGCATGTTTAAATTATAAGATTGTGTTTTTGTCCTTGTCAGCTAATAACTGCACAGGTCGGTCCTTCAGAGCACCTGAACTCTTGGTAAACTTGGTCCCCCATCTGGTGTCATATCACCTCCTCTGGCATGTGCCAACATCTCCACTTAGAGGAATCACTTTCTGCTGACAGTGTGTTCATGCGGCCGCTGCTGTTTAATCAGTCTCTCGATCTCTGAACCAAGGGTTTGAAGATTCTCCTGTGGAGAGGGAAACAAATCAGACTGCAGTGAGCCCTCCCTGTACCAGCAATCCATAGTCTCTACATAACGTCAGAAAGAGACACACAAAGCACAAAGAAAGCAAGCAAGAAAGAAACAAATAAGAATGAGAAAATGAAAGAAAAAGAGGAAGGGGCTGAAGGGAGAGGGAGAGAGGGAGTGTGAGTGTGAGAGGGTAACAATGCCTAGAAGCAGGGGATGGAAGAATGATTTCTCACTGCTTTGCTGTAAGTCACTTTGATTGCATTACTATCTCTTCCTAATATCTCTAATCCTGCTAACTTGCAATGCTCTGCTCATTAAGCATGCCGTCCTTGAATGAATCCCACTTAATTTTTCTCAATCTTCCGGCTGATACGTTCCCATGTACAATAAAGCGCTAGGCTTTAAGCACTGGGCTGTTTCCATGACCTGGATCAAACTGCCCCCTCCCCTCCCGTCCTGTATCTTTTGGGTCTCGGAGAGGGAGACCTTCATAGAAGCCTGGCGGGCTCGTCTAGTGTGGGAATGCACCCACAATGCCCCAAGTCATCAATCAATGTTGAACGTGCTTTGTTTCCGATAACCATCGCGACAAACCCCAGTCACTTAAATGCTGCGATTACATCAACATAAATCGCCAAGAGGCAACTGTGCTGTACCATTTCGCAAGTGGACCACATATGGTCAAGTTACCGCATGTGCTGACTTAATCATACACAATGAAACATGTGAGAAGCAAGCAGGTCAGAGATGGCTGCTCTTAGTATGCAGGGCAAAGAAAGCCATTAGACTGTTATGGGACAAGCTACAATACCTTGAGAGTGATGTTCTTGAGCAGCGTGTCCTCTAGCACTGCCTGGAGCTTACGGTTGATCTCCAGCGAGAGGTCGAGGGTGAGGCCACTGTCAGCCGGGTGAGAGGTGTACAGAGAGGCCATGATGCCCCCCCTCCTGCTGAGGTGGGCTTTGTTAAAGTCTGAAGCCTCAGACGAGAGAGCACCAGACTCCTCCCTCAGCACATAGCTCTGGATAATTCTGCGAGATAAACAGACAGGCAGCACACATCACAGGCCTGTTTCAATTACAACAAGGACACACACATACAAACACACTTTCAGCAACAGCGAAGCCCTGGAAAAGCCCTGTAATGGTCACTGTGCAACCATAGACATCAGGAGAAAGGCTGAAGGTGAAGCTACTGATAAACCAGAAGAAAGCAAAGGGCAGAAGCCACCCCCTCACAACAAATCACCTTGTCTAACTCTTTGTGAGATAAAGCTATTCAAGACGACTGGCTGCAATAAATTAACTTTTAACATGGCAGCATTAGAGGAGTCTTAACTTTCAAGATCACAACCAAGTTCGTGATAGTGACCTTTATAAGAAAATTAACATTTGTATGGTTGTGGCTTTAAGTCACATGTTAGCATCTTTTTCGTTTACTTGTTTGTTTTAAGGGGGGAAATGGGGTGGCACACAGGGGCATGATGATAAAAGTAGCTGCACAGACTAAATTAAATTCTGGTCTACTGTGTGTGTATTTGTGTACTGGCTGTTACAGAGAGAGAGAGGGACACCCAAACTCAGGCCAAAAAGAAGCACCACATCTAATTACGTTTTAATAAAGTGCTAAAATCTTCAGATTGAATCGTACCCGAAAAAAAAACCCGAGTTATAAAAGCCTAATTTATCTTTGAGTGGCTGTGTTTGAAACAGAATAGAGAGCGGCACGGCACTGATGGAAATCTGAAATCATTATTGTCTCTGCCATTATTGCTGTCTCTTTTTAATAAGTGGGAAAAAAACAAAGATGGAAAAAAGAACACCTAAGTGGTTTTCTCTTATTTAGACAGGTACAGATGGGGGCACAGAGCCTTCAATTCGATCGCCTCCAGGAGATACTTTTCTCTCCTGTCTCCCCCATTCCAAACCCTTTTTAACCACCGTGACGCACGGCCCACATAAAGGCCCATTCGATTTTAATGCTTGATTCAGACTGCGGCTTGAGACCAAGATATTGGAAGCCATACTTGTAAAATGTCTCTGTCTGACTGAACAGGCATAAACAAGGGGGCTTTCGGACTCTTTCTGTTGTCCCTAAATAATCGACTCGTCCTGTCAGATTTTTAAAATCAATACGATCAGGCATGTTTGAGTTCAGATTTTTTTTTTTATGTTTTTTTTTTTGCTTGGCCACCAGCCACCTTGGCCACCAGCCATCTGAAACAATGAGCGGGAAAGGAGTACAGATTGTACAATCCACGGTGAAGGGTAGAAAAGGGAAGAGAGATTAAACTCAGTTCTAGAAGGTATGCGAAGAACAGACTACACAACTAGACAGCAATGACCAAAAAATGCACACACTCAAATGAAATCACTTCCACAAAAGCAGATTGGCTTACCTTGAGTTTATCTTAGGTCCATTTGGACCCAATTTCCATCGCGATAGTATTTAACAGAACAAAATAAAAAGAAATTAAATGATGTCTCCGATTAAGCAACTTGCATGCGAAGGGGAGGGCCACAGGCAGATGTGCTTAAAATCAGGATCTACAGAAAGTGCCCATGTTGTCTGGGGAGAAGCTAATTAAAAGTTTAGAGTAATGGGGTTATCACCCCCTACATCGTTATTTTGACATCTGGTAATGCAACTTTCTGATGCTAGTTCAGAACCACATCAGTGGCAAAGTGTCCTGAAATTATTCGATTCTCTGTTACTATATTAAGCGATAGCCAGGGCAGGATGGCATGGCCTGATTCTCTGCTGTAGCAACAAGAGCAGCAGAGAAGAAGCAAAGACAGCAGCTATAGCAGCAGGCCAGAAAGACATGCATGCATTACAGCAACTCGCACAAAAACAAGACAAAAACTCAGTTGTAGGATGATTGACACATCAGGCATGTCAATGTGTAGAAACTGAATATACTAAAAGTCAGTTTCACTGTTAGAGAAACTGCGAGCTCCATTTGGCTCTGTGACTGCCCACAATCAAACTACAACTGAACCAGAAAGAACCAAATAGAAAAGTGTTCATATATGTATGCAAACAAACATGAAAATGTAATCCTCACACATTTGCAGGAAACAGAAGAGTAATCATGCACTTTTAACTAGTATCAGTCAACAGAACATTCAAATGAATACAATTTAAGAAAATTGAATTTAAGAACACTTAAGTCTAATGTTCAAGAGCATTGCTTCCCGTTTCTGGTGCTGGAAGCACCCTCCAGGCCCTTTCCCTGCTTTAAATCGCCCTCTTCAACTCAGTGAGATGTTAATGAGCTGGGTCCAGTTTCCCAAAAGCATTTTAGTATTAACCTTAATAGAACAGAGTGTGTTCAGTGTGGCACTCGCCCTATAATTTAAGAATAATCTTTGTTCTAAGATGCTTTTGGGAAATTTAGCTTTGATTACTTTCATTATTAGTGGAGGGAGCAGGAAAAACGCCAAATTGCATAAAGCAGTGGCCCTCAAGGACGAGGGTTTGGGAAACATTATTCTAGAAAAAAGTTTACTGCTGATTGATGAAGTCAATGAGATGTCATGAAATCAAGCTTAATTTTTGAATTAGTTTAGCCTACTAAATCATACTGATATGTTGTAAACAAGCAGCTTTACATTCCACTTCAGTCTAACAGAGAAACAAACACTAGGCTAAAAGACCTTATGAGAGGACATTTTTGCATATAACTATGGATCCCGAAACAAGCTAAAATTACCCTAGTCCAGCCGCGGGTGTGTCTGATTTGAGCTAATGAATGCAAACTAGTGCAGGTTGGCTCATTCAAAACCATCATTAGTCAAGAGACAATCTGACACCAAGCCAGTAACTCTGCTTTAGACAGTGTCATTGGCCCAAAGTTACAGAAATGTATTACAGCACACCTCTCAGACACTGACTGACAAAACCATCTGGCCATTCTTTTCACTTCTGTCTGACCAGTTATGGCCCCAATTTTGTGTATTTGGCTGGTACATGAATATGCATCGGACATCATTAAGTACTCCAATGATGCATATTTTCCCCAGAACTGCCCACTACAAATAACGATACCTATCTGCCGGGAGCGCAGGGCTGATCTGTTGTGTGTGTATGTGCACGGACAAATGTTCGATGTCTGCCAACTCCCATTGTCTGACAAAAGTCTGACAAACAAGATACGAGCCTCGTCAGAAAGGGTTTATTTTAAATAAAGGAAAATAACCAAAAGAAAAACAAACAAATGCCAAAAAGACAATGCTCAACAAACATTTCCCAGTCAGCCAAAGTCTGTCACAGTGCCTCAGCTCACAGGATGAGGGACTCAGGACAAAGAGGTATGATAGATAGGCAGGCAAGGTCAAGCAGCACTGTCTGTGTCTTCTAAAACCAAAGAGTGCTTCTGTTCTCTAGGACCTCATTGGACACTCCTACCACGTTGATGTTTAACAACAAATATAGTCCAACTCGGTCACGTATGAGATTTCCTATACTTCCCTTTTCACAGTCTTGCTCTCACTCACTTTGTCTTTTTCCTGATCTCCTCCACTAGCTGTTTGATGTGGTCCTCCAAGAACTCGATTTTTTCATTCTTGCGGGCATGGGCTTTCTGCAGCCGCACGATACGCTCCACCAACACAGCCTTGTCCACCTCTGGAAAGCTGTCCACCACCATCACAGACGGCCCTGACTGGTTCTCAGGAGAACGATCATCCATACTGCTGCCCCGTGCATTCAAAGAGCCTAAGATAGAACGAGAATGAGTGAGAGGGAAACAGAGAGAAAATGTCAGCTAAATCAAAGAGCAGAGAAGCCAAAGGTTCACAAAATGCACTAAAGTGGCAGTCACATCAAACAGAGAGTGACCGACTTCAGCAGATTGCCATCACTCCCAACACGAATAAAAGATAGAAGATCCATCAATAGACAGATGAAAGATAAATACAGATCTATGGTGATGTATAATGATTTATGGTGTATGATATACAGGCAGTGTTTCATAAGCACAAGACACTTCTGATGACTGTCTGTACTCAGAGTTGCATTGTACTGGACTAAGTTGCAGGACTAAGTTTACAGTTTACATCAGTGGTTCCCAAACCAGTGCTGGAGCACCCCTTGCCCTGCATAATTTAGTGTTTTCCCTGTTTCAAACACACCTGAACCAACTAATCAGTCAGTCACCCAGCTGTTCGAGTTGAAGATGCTAGGTAAACACATACGTGCAGGATAGGAGATCATCCAGGACCAGTCTGGGATTTATTTACTGAGAGTTATTTATTGTCTGTACTCACTGTCTTTATTGACATTCATTCTGTTGCAGGTTTATCTGCTTGTCTGTTGTGGGTTATGCTAACCACAGTACTGTGGTTACAAAGAAATGTGTTTAATTCCGCTCTCGACTATGCCTGTCACAATTATTACATAATCGCCAGATTGCAATGATTTGAGCTGATCTCAGTTATTTTCCACAGTTGTTAGCTTTTACAAACATGTTTATATCGCAACAAACAGTGTCAATTGGCTCTGTTTCATCTGCTGAGTTGATGCGAATGTGTGCAAATACAAGATAACAGAAATAGGATGTTCTTACGAAATCAATATGACAAGTTCTGACTTGGTGCTATAACAGCATTAGCTATCAACAGCGCAAAAGGAAAATAAGCATTCATAATTAGGCTTGTACTTTATTATTTGAAATTCCTTGAACAATAAAAAAGACATACTGCTAATCATAATGAATTATGCCAATTAATCATCCAAAAAATAAAAAAATCGCAGTACGCCTATTTTAAACACTTGGCAAATCTGAAGGTAATTTTTCTTGTCTTGAAATATGACAAAAAGAAAAACAAGAAACAGGCAAGTGTTCTGGAGACAGAAGGCCAGGCAACTTGTAAAAAGCAGGTTAATTCAGGATCAGTGGGACCATTAGGATGGTGCTGTAAAGTACAACGTCCTGGTGGCGGAAAAGAAAGTGTACCTGAGGAGCTGGAGCGACTGCCCATACTGCTGCCCTCTCGATCACAGCCTCCATTCTCGACCTGCTCCAGCTTCTTACGAGCTATCAAAAAGAAACACACACGTACACTGACATTACAGCAGACCATATGCAGCTTTTTTTTTGTTTTTATTTTTTTTTTTAGGTCTAGGCACTTCAAAAACACCTTTTCACTCTTCAACAAACACAGCAACCATCAGGGGAGAGAGAGACTTTACAGCTCTGAATCTCATTCCATGCTGCTGGCGAGAGGCTTACAGCCGAGAATAAAACCCTCCCCTCAAGGGGCTCTTCCTCGCTGCACGTCAAATACATTCAATTAAAAGACTTCACATTCAAGGACTGGTCCTTGAGGTGGAAAAAGAGAGTCGACGGTCACCCAGAGAGAAAGGGCAGAAATAGAGCTGCTTAAAAATATCTTCATGTTCTCTACATCTCCTCTGTAGAAACAAGTCCCCTGGCACTTGCCTTAGTCTCTCATCTCACTCTTTCTTTTTCCTCACACTCTTAACAAAAATGGCATGAAATCGCCCTATGGTCTAACCCAGCTTTTCCTGCCGCCACAGCAAGGCACGAACACATTACCTCAATCTGTCTGCTCCCGCTGCACAGCCCCTCTGCAAGCCCCCTGAGAGCTCCAATATGGCTTTATAATTACCAACAACGCCTCAAGGAGCTGGGGACTGGGAGAGAGATGCTAAAGTTCCATTAAAATAGTGAATGAAGTGCCTTTCAAAAAAGCCTTGAAATACAATGTGAAATACATAGACATACACAGACATCAAAGTTGTCTGTTTTTCAGACTCTCTGTTTTTTTTTTGGCTGATTAACAGATGTTCTTGTCTCATTCACTAGAATCAATTTACTAAGTTCTTTTAACAGGTTTTCTCCCTAACTCAGAAATCCCTTGGGAGGTCGCAATGTGAAAATAAATTCTAATCTACACAACATGTGAGGGACAGAGACTTATATAGAAACAGGCTATATGTGATTTATGACAGTTAGTACTATGACAAATTGTACCGTCAAAAATAAATCAAACAGAGGGAATAAAATAAAGAAGCAGCTCTGAGTGAGTGTGAGAATGTGAATGAACTGAGTTGCAATGAATTTTGGGCTTTTTTTGTTTCTCACAACCTTCATGGTGTGCTAGAATCCACTAGTGAATTAAAAAAGACGCGTAACCACAGACTAAAACAAAAATAAACAACAAAAACAATTCACTTCCCAAGGTGCCCAGCTTTCTCTCACAGGTCTGTCTGTCTGTCTCCCACCTTGCAAGAGCTGCTTGGTGAGGTCCTTAATGTTGGCTGCCTGCTTCCTCTTCTGTGTGACCAGCTCATCTCTGAGCTCCTCTACACGTGTCTTCAGTTGAGAAGTTTCTGTTTGCAGCATAGTCTTCTCTGCCTGCAGAGCCTGCACTTCCTCCTGCCTCTGCTGCTCTTCTTTCTTCAACCTGGCCGTCTGAACAAACACACACACAAACATACACTTATTACCTTCATCTTGCTTTTGGATTTAAATTGTATTCTTCTAACATGTAAGCAATCAGGTTTAGTGCATACATTTAAAAAGAAAACAGTTTTTGCAAGTAATAACCACTGTATAGGGGGAACACCTCACAAGCAATGATGACTTTGATGATTTCTGGCTCAGTCCTCTAGCCATCACAATTTGGTCGTTGTTAAAGTTGCATAGATCTTTGTCTCTTTTTCCTGCTTCCAACACATTCACGAACTGTTCAGTTGCGGCCTAATATATCTAACCCACTCCCCTGTGCCATAGTAATGACACAACCCACATTTTTCATATGTCAGCGGAAAATGTTGTGGCTGACCCTTCCATTAAACTCAGGTATTGTCTATAGCACTGCTCAACGTTTCACTTGAAGATATGTTTAAAAAGCTTGTGAATAAATTCAATTACAAATGTGGCCTTTTAAGTTTGTAAACAGTACCAGCTTATGAATACCAAATTGATTAATAATTTGTTTATAAGATGATATCACCATCTTAAACTGGATTTCGAACAATTGCCCGTATTTAGCCATTAAGATAGGAAAAGGTTCACTAAAATAAAAGTGTTTTAAAACATGTTTTATGGCTATCAAAGCCATTTCTGCTGCCAGATAGGAACCCACCATGTCTGAAAGGGATCTTTCAGAATCTTCCAGCCTGCTCTGGAGCTCTCTGGTACTGGTGGCCAAGCGGTCCAGTTGGGCCTGCAGGCTGTTGCTCTCAGACTGCAGCTGAGCGTTTTTACTGGTAAGCCTCTCTGTGAAGCCCAGGAGCTCAGCCTCTCGCACTCGGCCACCTTGAACGTCCTTCTGGAGGTCAGCGATCTGCATGTTCAGGCTGTCCACCTCCTCCTTTAAAGATGCCATTTCCTGTTCATCTCTGTCAGTCAATACAAACACGAAAGAAAGCTGATGTATGCTACTGTAGGCTCTGGGATGCATTTAGTCCTAAGTATTTAATTTGGGTAAATTACTTTAATGTTCAATTATTTTTTAACCTAAACAGTGTTCAAAATGCATATTTTCAATGTGTATAAAATACTCAAGGAGGCGAAAGACATAACATAGTCACGTGTGACATGTCCTAACAACTTGGTGCAATCCCCCAGAGAAACATGCACACATAAATAATTCTGTTGGGTCCAGCACAGAGCAACAGTCACGTCTCTTCATCAGAGGGGACACTCCCACCACTGGGATACGACTAAAGGACAGGTTAAATTATTGATATCCAAGCATGTTCAACTGAATCACCATCACTCAGGCAAAGCCAAATAAACATACACTGAATAGAGATTCTGAGGTAATGCTGCACATGACCTATAAATAGCCAGACCCGGTGGTAGTAAAGCTTTTCTAACCTCACAGTGTACAAAACACTATCTTTTGAGCACTCAATGAAACACTTAAAATGTTCTTAACATGATACCAATTTTAGAAACTCTCGATGGGGAGGGCCAACTGCACCATAGACTCAGCGGTCTCTTAGGCTTTGGGTTGTCAAGTCAAGTTGAGTCAAGTCAAGTCAAGTAATATTATTGCCTTTTCAGCCATACACACAGTACACTGTGAAATGAAGCAACATTCTTCCAGGACCATGGTGCAACAAAAGAACAAAAACAGGAGACCACAAGACTGCGCAAGTGCAAATACAAAGTGCAAAGGGAGCAGGAGAGAGAGTGCAAGAAAAAACAATAGCGAAAAAACTGGGCAAGACAAGACATTTAGTGTAGTCAACGTTTTAATTAATACCGTCTTCTAATAGTGGAGACATTAGGTGTGCAAGATGCAGAAAAGAGGTAGACAAAAATAAATAATATAATAGCTGCAGCAGGGCAGAGAATGTGCAGTATATAATAAATTGTTTCTGGGTCATTAAAGTCATAGTGAATAGTATGATAAATGGGCCTGGATGAGAGTGGTTTTGTCGTGCGACCCTCACCTCTGACGCTGTTCTTCTAACATTTGGATGGCACCCAGCTTTTCACGCTGGTTTTGGATTTCTGACTTCTGTCTGTTGATGATCTCTCTGTATTTACACAGCTCATCCTCCCAACGAGGTCTTTCATCCTCCAGGCACTTCACCTACAGGAAAAAGATAAAAATAAAAAAATAAAAAAAAAGGTATGCATCAATAATTCTGAAAGGTACACCCCTCTCTTAAATATAATTGCTTTTAAACACATTGACAGTAAACACACAAGAAGCACATATGAAAGTTATTTTTTTCCCCTCACTTTAGTTCTGAGAGTGGTAAGCTCATCCATGCCTTCCTTGTAATTCCTTTTCAGATCCTCTAGTTCCTTAATCTTGGCTCGATGCATCTGTCAATCACAACAAAGAGCATTTGACCAATGCAAATAAGTCTCTTCCAGTGTTACACCTCCTCCAGTACCTAATCAGCTCTGTTTACCCATCCCAATAAACAAATGTGATGGCTGAGAGACAGCCTTCCAAGCAAGGCATACTGGGTTTAATAAAGCTAAAGAAAAAAAGATCGTTTTCTGCTGGGAAATGTTGCACTTCAGCTCCCATAACTAGGTCTCAGTGAGTTTTACTTTGCTTTGTTTTCTCAAGAAAGAACAGAAAAAGCAGGTTGTGATATACGTCATTCTATGAGAATAGAGCACAGGCTGATGTTGCAACATGCCTCTCAAATGCAACACATAGTACAGTGCAATAACACACATACTGTAAAAAAAGTCCAGGAAACTGAACATATGCAAGAATTATGGTCTCTGTAACAACAAATGACTGTTTAAATGAAACTGCTGTTTTTAAAGTGTGGAGAACTGAAAGGGTTTCATGTTGTGTTGTCAGAGATACGTGTGATTAAAGTCATGGGAGTTTCACCTCCAGCTGGTCTGTCTGTTCCTGCTTGTGTTTCTCCAGCTCTCCTTTTGTCTCCCGCAGCTTCGCATCCAACTCATTAGACTTAATTTCCTCTGACTCCTGGACAGTAACAGAGCAATATTATTGCACATTATGTCCATGAATAGGAAAATAGTCATTTTCCCCTAAGACAATTATCATTGCCACTTTTAGCAATATTGTTCTATTTCTCGAGCAGGTAATTCTTGTGACCTAAACCATTCTGTTATACAGATTAAGCAATTCCATGCATTCAAAACATGAAGAATGAAACAGCACTCGCATCGTTCATGAGAGCCAAAACAAAGCAGACAAAAGGGTCTATTGTGCCCTCTAGTGGATATTTGCCTGTCTCATTAGTTCCAAATGGTTTTCCGTATGGCCGTATAAGTTATCTAACATGCATTTTTCCGCTGCACATCCATTCAGACATACCTGATATGTGCGAATCATATCCTGGCAATTCTTACGGATCTGTTCCGTTTCCTCTTTAGCCTGGGTTAGCTTTGCAGTTGTTTCTTTTAACTTGTCTTTTGTTTCCTGTTTTTCGGGGGTGACAACAATACCAACAAGAGAACAAGTTATTGTTAAATGCACACACAAAACAGATCATTATTAAAACAGAGACATATGGAAATTAAATAGACTAATGTTTAATCAAACAAATCTCAATCTTGAAAAAATTCACAAACAAAAATCCAACAGGATTAATGAAGCTAAAAGTGATTCATTCCACCTTTAATTAAGATTTATTTTAATTGTCGTCTATCGATATGTTCTACCCACTGATGCATATTCAATTTCGTTGTCCGTTTTACCATAAATGTAAGGAGTGTGCCATGATTAGATTCACTGATTTTTCAAGCCAGAAGTCAGTATTTCAGAATAGCACTTAAAAAGGGAAATACCAGCCATTTTTCAATTTACTGGGGAAATATGAGCACACCGTTAATTAGGCATTTGATTTACTATCAAAAATGACCACTATACAGACATTGGTCTTCTGACTATTTATATGTAATGTTAGTACACCTGAAAAAAAAAAAAAAACCTCTCTCCACCACAAACAGAAAAACAAAGTACATTTTAGACCAAGAACTCAAAGTGGGCATCACACTGTTCCTGTACTAGCTTTCTATGATAGGAATATTATTTTAAAATACTTTCTTTGCAGTGAGAATAGACTTACACTAAATATTACAGGGTCCTAAATCAGGATTTTTGTAAATGGCCTTTATTACAATTAAGTACTTTTGCTGCAGTATTAAACTGATGATGAAACATCTAGGTGCTTTTTCTTTTTAAACATAGTAATGTATAGCAGTGATGCAGGTAATATAATACTGTTGACATATTGAAGAATTCTGTATTCTCAATTGTGACTAATTTTTTCCTCTCAACTATTTGATTCTTATTGTCATTTGTTTATTAGGTTTATTCATGCAGTCTCTGCAGCTCCAGGGCAGAATGTCTGGGAGCATCAAAGCATATTTAAAGCAGCATGTAGGGAATTCTTTTCTTTAAAGCTTAGCACCTGTCAGTGAGTCTTTGGATATGCACATTACAAGGTTCTCTCACCTTATGAGCATCCGTCTCACTCTTAAGTTTGTTCTGTGCCCACTTCACTTTGATGACATGGGAGTTGATCTCGTCCTTGAATTTCTCCAGCTCCCGAGACACCCTAGAAATTTCATTCTCCTGCAGAAACATCATACACACTAGATCACAAATAGCACACACCTTCAGCCAAACTTTAACTTTAGATTCCATATCTAAGAAACTCACAAGTGTAAAATCAAATTTTCTTAAACTTTTATCATTTGATTTTTTTTTTGTCAATGTAGCATTGTGCACACTAGACATAAAAAAAAAAGAAAGAAAAAAAAAAAAAAGTGTCCAACATGTTCCAAACTTTAGCCTGGGCTAATTTGCTGTAGTTGTTTACACATTCATTTTTAAGAAGATAGTGGCGGAAAACTACTGTTTTCAGACTTTTTTAAAAATTTGCAGACTGTTCCATTTACACTACACAAGCAATCATGACCAGAATGTCAATATTTGTTCTCCATATCAGATATCAAATGTTTATATTAGAGTTGGCTCAAATCACACAGTATGCCTTCAAAACAGAGGCAGTGTCATTTATAGAAATTTATTTCTCAAGATGCCAAGTTTACCTTAGCATCGTGTAGCTGCTGGAGCCGTCCTTTCTCCTGCGCAAGCTGGTTCCCCCTCCTGGCCTGCTTGTCCACCTCTGTCGTGGCCTCCCTGAGCTTCTTCTCCAATTGCTCCTTCTCCCTGCGCAGGTCCAGTGCCTCTTTCTCCCCTCGCACATATTTCATTACCATCGTCTCCTTCTCCTGCCGAGCCTCCTCACACTTCTTACCAGCCTGAGAAGAGCAACAAGCATGCAGAATCACACAGACAAAGATTCAATTACAGCACTCAGAGCATGTGGCTTAGAAAATGTTGTAGGGCTTATGAGAGAAATGGGCATTCACACCACTGTGTCAAACTCAGCACTAAAGTCATGTCAGTGTATTATTGAATGTGCTTGTTTGCAAGAGGAAGAAGAGCACTCACACTGCTGTGAGAATTTAGCACTGTAGTGAGTCAGGAGCAGTCTCTCATCTTTCTAACAAATCTGGTCCAACACTCCAGCTTGATATTCGAGTGCAGGCATGGATTTAAACACTACTTTAAACCAGATACTTTCTAGCTCCATTCTAAAGGTAACAGACACAGAGGATGGGTGAAACTCTGAGGGATATGCAAGGCCCCCTGAGCCTGAGGACCACAGTCCAGTCATTGTTTGGCAGTAATTGATCCACTGTGGAAGAAAAGAGCTTTGTGTGTAGGACGGCAGGGGGAGGGTGAAACACAGTAGTCCTGAAGGATTGTTTCCATGTCACCAGTTACAGTGGTCATAGTGATGACCTCCTCACCTGCTCCAAGCGGTAGGCCATCTCCCTTTGCATCTGCTGAATGGCGTTCTTAGCAGCTTGGTCCTGATGAACTAGTTTGTCCTTGGACTCCTTCAGTTCTTTCAGCAACTCCTCCACCCTGCTCTCAAACTGGTCAGACAAGACAAGAATGTTTCTTTTAAAAGTTGCTTTCACGCTGAGAAAAGACTAATAGGGATAATCAGGAACACTCCCTGTATGACGACACAAAAGCAGGTTTGACTGGGAAGTGCTGATCAAAGACACCGAGCAAATTACACGCCTAGGAATAGCGTCATGCCACCCAAAAAAAGAGTAAATACCAAAGGTCACTATAAACATAATAAACATAAATATACACATGCATCTCCAAATGGGTTAGAATTTTCTTTTTTTTGGCCATATTTAGGCTACATTTATTATTTCAAACTACACAAGAGAGGTTTTGGGTTTACTTGCGTTGGTAAAATGTTCTTTTACCGTAGCAGTCTACAGCTAAACAACTCCATGAATAGATTAAAACAAGTTTTTCTTGCTTGATCTGATTATACCAGATATGGAGGTTTGGTTATGTTTTGCTGAAAACAGTCCACTGGTGTGATTGTGGTCAAGACATACTGAACTAAAGTGGCTGTTTAGTGTGAGTAAACTCTGCCCAGAGCATAAAGATCAGACACAGTATTGCATAGGCAGGTATGAGACCTCAGTAACTGAACAAAAGCAGCAACCATGTTATACAACCAATAAAAAAAAAAAAAAAAAAAAAGCTGGCCTTCTCCCTTAATGACAGTCTGTCTGTAGCTCTCTAGCAAAGGAAGGACTTCATACTGGCCTCAAATTTCAGGGGAAAACACATAGGTAAACATCCCCAAACAGCCTTCCGGTCATTATTTCTATCACTGAAATAACTTGGATAAAAGCTGCCTCTATTTCTCCAAGCAACTAAATTACTCTATTAGTCAAAGCTGGGAGAAGAAACCTAATGTTTGGTTGCTTTCATAACACTGGATAAACAGCCAAGCGGAGATCTGGGAAGAAAATGTCTCCATCACTCCTTGAAAGATGAGAAAGTCTGATGAGGCAGTGGTGTCATGATAGGCCACATGATAGCTCCTTCTTATTCAACCCTGCTGAGAATCTGTGACGGTATAATACACACACAACCGTTTCCTGCCATTACCATGGTACCAGATTATTGCTTTTCACTGACAGCCGGTCTCCCAGACTGCTCTGTTTGATTTGTGTTATTACCCCCTGTGACAAGGGCCCCTTTTGGACTGAATCAGTCCCAGAGCCCATTGCTGGCTTCAAACAAGTATGCTTATCCAGCACCAGATGCAGGCTCTTCAGTAAACAAGAGCGCTATAATCAACAGGAAGAGCTTGATCTGGCCATTTGGGATCAGAGAAGCCATTTCAGCTTCTATGAACAGGCTTATTCAGTGAAACACACTGCAGGTCCGACTTATCAATTGCTAGTCTTCTTACTAAACAGATCTCTACATTATGTCTATGTAGAGTGAAGACGCATCTTTATAACGGAGTAAATAAACACTGCATACTTCTTAACTAAGAGCTGATGCTCCTCTTTACCTTTTTAATGGTGCAAAGGTGCTGTTTCTCAGTCTCCATCCTCTTCTTGAGCTCCTCTCTCATGTTGTCTTTCTCAGAACAGATGCCCAGGATCAGCTCCTGGTGCTTCTTATTCTCATCCAGCAACCTGACAAGCAATTACACAGTAACTGTTATTCGACCAGCTTCACAAAACTGCTCATCAGTGTTTCATGCTGTCATGGATTTGTTCTACAAAGTGACATTTGGCAGGACTTATTTTTAATCAAACGACCGACCAGCCTGAGTCTGTAGGCAAAGCAGGTGTCTTAATGCAAATGAGAAAAGTAAAATAAAAAAGGAAGCACCGAGAGAATGCAACAACATTTCGTACCTGAACAAAGAATGTACAAATAAAATACAACAAAAGTTGGAGTACAAAAATCTCTTTCATTCAGTAATATGTTAAACAGAAAAGCTGGCTGTTAGCAGAGGTGGGAGGCATAAATTACATTTTGTCAAAGTGTTTCACCTTTTGATAGCCTTCTCCTGTTGTGAGTACTTGTACTGGACACACTTTTCAAAGACAACATGGTCTTTGGGCAGGCCATTTGGAGGGCTTGCTCTGCAGCTGCCCTGCTCTTGCAGCTGATAATTCAACAGCTCTGACTCCAGCTCCTCCAGCAGAGACTCCTGAGATATAGAGCGCTGGATCTCAGACATCAGCTTTCTGCTGCAGTCTGTATCGTACAGGTTAAAGCTGGGTGCTGAGTGTGAGTGAATTGTTTCCTTAGTCTGTGGTAAAGATGCTGAACTTGTGACTGTACCAGGTTGACTGACTGAGTCTTTAGGCTTAGAGGTATCCTCCAAGGTACTTAATTTAACTGAGGAAGTGTCGTCCAAATCAGACGGTGGACATTCTGTTACTCTACTCACAGGTAACTCCTCTTGAACAGAAACGGAGGATTCTTTTGGCTCCTTAAAGTTGCTTGACACAACCTCCACTGTCTCGTCCAGTATTACAGGTAATGACTCTACTAGCCCATTGTGATGAGCTGTGGGAGTCCTGGCATCATCCAAAGAAGCTGTTCCACTGTCACAGCTGGTGTTACCATCCCCCTGTCCATCCTCCCCAACTGCTCCATCCTGGTCCTGACTGTGGTCCAGGTCAAGTCTCAGCTCCGCTCTGTCTG
Source organism: Alestes dentex (assembly GCA_037576975.1). Lineage (NCBI taxonomy): Eukaryota > Metazoa > Chordata > Actinopteri > Characiformes > Alestidae > Alestes > Alestes dentex. Next base: position 34,867,241 of record JBBIGA010000106.1, on the reverse strand, counting down.
CACCATCAGACTGCACGCTGTCCATCTCTGCACTGTCCTGCTCAGCTTCGCCATTTGCAGAACTATTCCCCTCCGCAATTGTCAAGCCTTTCCCACCATCATCACTGCTGATTTGCGGTGAATCCTTGGTTACTGAGCTGACTGTTGACATCTGAGGAGGGTCAGGGGCTGAGGGCTGTTCTTCTCTGCAGTCAGACAGCTCCATACTCTCCCAAAGCTCTGAAAGGGACATGACACAACCAAGCAATTAACACCACAAAGAAGTGGACAGCAAAGCACATCAGGCTATATCAACGTTAAACAGCGTAGTCAAATAATAAAAATATCTGGCTGACAAACATTTTCTAGAAGGTAGTCATAACACAGTCACAGCAACATAGGGCTTTTGCATTATCATAGTTCCTTCTTGCACACTGGACAGTAAGGGAGCCAAAATAACAGTCATTTCCTGCTTGTTCTGACCTTAACTGAGCTTTACACCAAAAATGTAAAACTGTCTCCCTCTTTAAACTACCAGTACACGGCTTGTCTTTTTGAAAATGAGCATCTGAATATTCGACAAGCTCGCAGTCATAATAAAGAAGTTTATCCAACGAACATAGATAACAGGCGAGCCACGGAACATGTCTTTGCCCTTCGGTCCAGATGTACTAGTTCAGTCATACGGTGAACAAGCACCGTACTATGTGCAAAAACTAATGAATGTAATGCAGAGACCAAATTTCACAAGCGCTAGTCCTACTGGACACCTTAAGCTGTTAGCAAGTTAGCAATATGCCATGTTAGGCTTGGCTCAAAATAAATGTTGTCTTCCATTTATTTATAATGAAATTACCAAAGTCAGCAGTTGGCAAATAGCTACCCTGCTGCACCTGCTGTCCCTCCCTACTAGCAACAGTGCTTTCTTCTGTCTTTCTTTCTGGGAGGGTTGAGCTCAAGCTTTGAATGTTGAAATGTAGCCTAATTGGAACAAACTGAAACTCCCTCCAAATGCACAAATACTTTTATAACATAAAAGTGGATTTCAGGTTTATGGCAAATATTGTTGTACCGAACTCGTACCAAACGCTGTTGTCCAATCCTTGGTGTGTACCGATCCATGACTTCTGCATACTATTACACTCCTTATAGATACTACTTTTACAAACACTGCTGCAAACAAACAATCAGTCAGAAAACAAATGAGGTGCTAGAATATACATAAATATGCACCAGGTTCTTTTTCCTCCTCTGAATGAAGCACTGTGAGAAAGTAAGAATGAAGGCAAACGGGTGAAAAAAATGAACTTTGGACAGTGCACCTTTGAAGCCAGATATGATTTGCTGTACAGTTCCCTTAAGTCATTATGAGGCGGCAGCCTGGTCCTTCTGGCAGAATTCAAAATGAGTATTAAATAAATTACTGACACGGGGTTTTAGTCATTCAAAGAAAACATTAGAAATGAAACACTGTAAAATAAATGAATGTCTGAGAAATACAAAGTAGACAGCTTACAAACATGCACAGATTAACATGATAGCGAATTCCTGAAAAGTGCACAGCAAAAGTGGTCACTAGATACAGAGAAGACGCCAACTACAATCTGCCTTATCAGTCAAACAGACATTTAAGAATGTCAGAAGGAAATGCGTTAGCCTACTGCTCTTCAGAGACTGGATTATCCTTAGTGACCTAGAAAAAAAATCTAAAGAAAAAATAAAACTACAAACTGAGAACAGAAATATTACACAGAACTTAAAAGCACTTCTTTTAAGATAATTGAATCAGAACAGAAATATGGTCCTGTTTCCCTACACACATCTACATTATGCCTCTGATGATGACATTGTAGATACACAACATGCCCTATGGGCTAATGGTGACAACTCTCAGTGGGTAAAACGTGGAACAGACAAGCTTAATTAAGTTACATTTAAATTAAATAAGACTAATTTAACAACACTATATTCTGCTGTTTACACTTGAATGCACAATCTGCTTTTCATAATAATTTCTCTGACTTGTCGTTTGTAAAACTGCCATTTACGCCTGTTTTTACTCATAAATCACAAAGCCATTAGCACAACATCATTTCGCATTTTCCAATGTAAATATTCACAAGACTGTTTTATCTTTCTCTATTTATTTTTATTCGATTTTCTGTTATTGCGCGGTTGCAGGGGCCATTCAGGGTTAAATTACACTGCATGTATACCCGTTTCTGTAACAAATAAGAAACATCTTGCATCTTGGAACAGATCTTTAGAATAATCACTCACATACAACCACTTCAAAAGCAACTAATTACTTAGATTTGTCTTATACAATGCTGGCATTTACACATATTTTTACTCATAAAGCACAAAGTCATTTGCAAAATATCATTTTGCAAGTTCCTGTATATTGTCCAATGGAAGTTATTGCATTGTTATTCTATTCAGGGTAAATTAAACTGCATGTCCTGAGTGTATACTTGTTTATGTGACAAATAATAAATACACTGAATCTTGGAACAGACCTTCAGGATAATCACAGAAGTTTAACCACTCCAAAAGCAACTGCATTTACGCCTTAACGAGTACACAGCAAAATAATAATTAACAAATATTAGACCAAGCAAGTGATGTTAAACACAGCTTCTGTACCCATTTTGTTAAATGACAACCAGCAGCTAATGTTAGCTTTAACTGCAGCTGGCAGCATGAACACCTGCATTTGAGGACAATAACCTTATTTTTAGAAACTATCACAAGTACTGTACATCAGACATCAACAGAATTCATAACCAACACATTTAGGTGAATTAACCATCTGGTGGTTTTGGGGGTTGTGTATATAAACAGCAATATGCGGCAGCTACAGCTCACCTAGCCTGTGTAAAACATCTGAGAAACCTTCAGGATGCTGGCCAGCTGACAACACAAGGAACAAGTAAAGGCATTACATTTTCCTATAAAGAATACAGACATAAACTAGTCATGTATCAGCTTTTCACCTGTGAAAAGAGGGGTGTAACTCACCAGTTAGAAACACTGACTCCCAGAAAACACCAGGTTAGCTCGTTAGCTGACAAGCTAACGTAGACCTGGGATGTTTTTTATGGTAAACAGTGACTTTCCTCAAGGTAACGGTGGCCTTAACGTACCTGTCACGTTAGATCCATTTAGTGAGAATGATCTTCAAGTTAGAGGGACTATTCCTGTCACACTGAGGGTCCACAGCTCTCTCCCGTTGATGTGACACATCAACAAATATGGCCACTGTGCTAAACGCACTGATCCGGGGGCAGCGAAAGTCCAGCCACTGCGCATGCGTCCTAACTGACTTTTTTTTCCCCCCTCCCTACCAAATCCCTATCAGTGTGAGGAATTTATTGGGGACTTTATGGTTTCTCTGATAAGGGTATGAAAAAAATTCACGTACTGTAATTTACAAGACTTTGTTTTATTACTGAATAGAAAACAATATGGGGGCAAAAGTATTGGGGCACACCCATTTTTCAGGGTTAAGTGAAGGGCCTTAATCTTAATGCCATGCCTCCAGCTTTGTGGACACAGTGTTTAGGGAAGAACCCTTTCTATTCCAGCATGACTGTGCCACCAGTCCATAAAGACATGGTTGGCTGGAAGAACTTGACTGGCCTGAACAGAGTCCTGACCCATCAACCCCATCCAACGCCTTTGGGATGAACTGGAACGGCAATTGCGAGCCAGGCCTCCTCGTCCCGCATCAGTTCCTGACCTCATAAATGCTCTACAGAGTGAATGGGCACAAATTCCCACAGAAACACTCCAAAATCTTGTGGAAAGCCTTCCAAGAAGAGTGGAAACTTATATAGCTGCGAAGGGTGGACCAACTCCATATTAAAGTCTTTGTATCTGAATGCAATATCATTAAAGTACTTTTGTCCATTTAGGGTAAGTGATTTTGCTGCATCGTTGTTTGTGCCTTTCGGAACTGTGCTATTGATAAGATAAACATGTGTATTGAAGCATAAAATGAAATGCAGAGGACCTGATCAACCAAAAACAGCAAACTTTACAGAAGAGAACTTCACAGAGGCCCTGGTGAGGAGACTCTGCAGAAACTCTGGCCAGATGACTAACTCCCCCATAACAATGAAGTGCTTAACTCTCTTTCATTCTCTTTCAGACCTTTTTGGACTCAACCTCTTATACTATTTTCTGGATATCCTTGTCTGGCTGTTAGTGATCTTTAACATTAATAGCTGCTTAACTTACCTAACTACTAATGACCTTTATTTCTTTTTCATCATTCACTGTTAATTAGTACACATCCCTCAGACACTCTGTAAATCATAATACAAACTACTTAAAGTGCCGCTGTATTGCTGTCCGGTGTCTTGGAGGCTCTGACCCAGATTTCTGCTTTTTGCAAACATGTGAAAATTGCTATACAAATAATTTTGACAAATCTTGACTAGGTTTTCAGAACTAATCACCTAGATTATCAGTATAAGAATGTCTATCACAGCACAATACAAGTGTTACAAAGAATGCATGAGACCAAATTTTAGATCAGGAATCCTATCAAAGGAGTCTTTGGAATTACATCCCAATAAGTATTTTTCATTGTGAAAAGAAGGTGTCCTCACCCAATGGTCTTACATTCACATCAAATGGCATATGCTTTTATCCAAAGCGACTTACATTTTGTAGGTGAATGAAGTGTAAGGAGTCTTGCTCAAGGACTCCTACTGGTGCAGTGTGGTGTGTTGAAACTACTACACCACTCCAGGGAGCATTCTACAATACTCAAATAAAATGTAATTTTCTTCATTTCTTTCTGACCAGCTGTTGGGTAGCAGTCACTGGTATGTGTTGGACTGAACAGTAAGGCCATAACACAGCATTAAAAATAGGTAAAGAGTAGAAGACAGAAAAAAACTGCTCTGGCTCTTACATCTCAAACTGTATCTGGTTCTTACACAGTGAATGAATGGTCTTGTTGTAAATGAACTGGGTATGGAAAATTGTTCTTGTGCACTGTGGGATCCCAAATCAAATCAGAATCAGACAATCAATAATCAGAAAATGTTTTTAATTATTAGTGGATAGAGTAGTGGAAAAACCTAAATTTACTTTTGAAAGTACGTGTCATTGTTTTTTCACCACTTCAGTCTTGGGATTGAGGGAGGACCTGATAAGGGAGGAAGTGTAACAGTCATCAGTAGCCAAAGGTAAACGTAAGTGCACAGTTTAACTCAACACAAATGGCTCTCTTATGCAAACTTATATAGAATTTCAAAAATTCTGCGTAATTAAATAATTAGGATGCAAAGTCATTTCTGCTGGTTTAATGTAAAATGTGCTTTTCAAGAGAAACTGGAAAGAAATCTGAGAAGGTGACTCTACAATGGACCAGTTCACATCAAACCACTCTGAAGGAGTTTGAAATATATAGAAAGGGTTGGTCAGATATGGGCTAATTCCTACAATATGGTCTCCATTTATGCATATATGAAATGAGAGATATTCACTCATGCTATAATAACTCACCTCTCTTGCTCTTAAGGCCCTGAGTTTCAAGCGACAGCATATAACGTTGACAAAGAGGCCAACCAGCCTGTGGAGCAAGTCTACAACCGGAGAGAAGAGATGCAAAAACTCACTCATGCGGTCACATGGATATTTTAAAGGCCTTAAGGCCATTCAAAATGTACATACAGAACAGAAAACATATACTAATACATGTGTACCGTGATGTGCAGAGTAGCCTAAACACCTCAGCGCAACTCACATACAAGTACCTCTCAAAAAAACAATAAGAAGTAGTACCGGGTAAACATTTAATTATTTAATGAAAGAAATCTTGAGTATTAAGTAACATAAAGAACTGCAGAGGAACTTCTTAATACATCCAGCATCTATCGGCACAGGACCTGAAGTTTGTTTAGACAGTATTATTCCTGTTTTGATATGAGCTATTATTAGGGGTGAAACAATGCAGGCAACCCATGATTCGCTTTGATAGACTATTCAGGACTCATGGTTTGATACACTCACAATATATTCAACAAAGTAATACTGAAAACAATTCAATATTTTCACAATATTTAGAATGAAATTTGAAAGAAGAAAAATGTTGACTGGCATAATTTACATATGGTCTTGTATGACAGTGTGTTGGACTGAGTTGTTGATTGATCTTGGTTGCACCCCTAGCTGTTATTCTTTTTTCCTTGGCCTGAAATACAGTGATCAACCTTAAAAGTCAGAGATGAAACCAGTTACTATAATATACTGAAATTAAGGACACAAGAAAATTAAGAAAATTAATGGCTAAAATGTAACTGAGTAAAAAGTACACTCCTTTCAAATATGCACAAGTTGAAGTAAGAGTATTATGAAATGAAAGTAAATGGATTCAGTTACTGCCCACCTCTGGTATGCAGAATTACCTGAGGTAGAAAAGATGCCACCAATAATGCCACACATCCGCACCACGAACGTTCCTAGAGGCATGTGCTCCTCACTCACCCTCACCATCAGAGGGTTTAGCTTGTACTTCACAAAGATTCCAGATGCGCCGTGGTCGCCTGCTGAGTGGTTTATTACCCGTTCCTGCAATACAGATGATTTATCAATGATAAGGCCACGCGTAAAATATGGAATCCAGGCCAAATTACAGGTACATAATTTACCTGCTCTGTGACAGAATACTGGTGTGTGTCCATTAACAACTTGGATGTGTGCAGTTTAGTAGGAACAACAGTGACAAAATACTGAAACTGCTGGTTTTCTGCAGGAAACAAAACATGATACAAAAGTTAAAATTAAAAAAAAAGTAACACGAAAATATAACAGCACAAACAACACATGTTGTTATTAGTGTCTGCCAAAAAAGATAACTGCACATAAAGCAGTGTTAAAGATTTACATACGCTTTAATGTAATTTTCTCTGTGGCGTCTAGTGGATTGATGCGTCCTGCAACAGCTTCTCCAAAGGAAAGATGATCTATTCGATGGGAGAAGTTTTGAGCTGGAAGGCAAGAGACATTTCTTAATTGAGAAATCTAAAGCTGAAGGGGAACTTTATCATAGTTTTAATGCTAAACTGCTGTGATCTGTGCAATGCTTTGAATGGAGAAAACAAAAAGTTAGACATAACAAATGGAGCTCTCACCACCTAGTGGACATTTTCTGCTAAGACATTCAATGTCAGCTGTCGGAATAATCCTTGACAATCTCCTTACAGTCAAGCCAAAGAAGAAAGTCCTAAATTCAGAAAACTATTGGCCAAAGCAAGGTGCGTAAATTAGTGGGTAGTGAGTCTCACCGTCATTTACGATGAAAGCTCCAAAATGGGTGTGACCTCCAGAGTAATGCAAGGCCCTGTTATTGAAAAACGTGCACATTTTAATAAGATGAAGCTGCTCTTTATGATGTTTTAACTCAAAAGTTAACAGATATAATAGGCTTTTCAGATAGAGTTCTGTTTTAACCATGAAGACACAAACATTTAATGACTCAGATTCAGGGTTTACATTTCTCACAGATGCATGCAAACATACGCGCCCAGTGTGAAGTGCAGGTTCCCTTCTACTTTGTTGACATAGACATGTCCATGCATCCTGCAGGCATTAAGGGGTCCAGAAGGAGAATCACTCCTGTGAGAGCAACAAACAGCATTGCAGACAGACAGACAGACAGGCAAACAACACGTTCCATTTCTGCTTAATTCCTGAGAACCCTTTCCATTTTCAATCCAAAGCAGTTCCATTCTCTAATTTGTGTTCAAACTGTGCTTGAGTTTGTTAGAATTTGATCAAAGGAGTGAGTGAATCCCTGAGAAAAGTGAATGAATCCCTGAATGAATTCCAAGAAAACTAATTCATGACTTTGGGATGTTTTCAGAATGACTTGTCATGGATTGCAAGTTAAAAGGACATTGATCTATAAAGTCACAGTGTTTTTTGGACTGGTTCTCTGGACCCCTCAGATAATCTGCATTTTTGGTTTATCCTTATATGTTAAAGCAAAATCAGAAGAATCAGTAGAAATTGAAACAGAAAAATTAATTGAAAAGCGCTACAACTATTGCTGTTTATCAGAACATTTTTAAATTCTTGAGACGTTTTACACTCTCTTTTTAGCTTCAATCCTACCTTAGGACATCCGAACCCTAAACATTAAGCATACATTTTGTTTCAGAACATAAATTATATTGTTTTAAAAGGTTTCTGCAAAAAATACATTTATGTCAATGAATGTTTCCTGAATGTGGTTCCTACGATGCTATGCCATAAATCCAATACACCACCAAGTATGTGTATTGAGTACTGTCTCCTGAAACATCATTACAGCAGATTTGTAACATTCATACCCAATATCTGATTACAGTTTAACATCAACATCAGTGTTTATCCCCTACATGTGTGCAAATGGCAAAAAAACCCAAAACATACCACAGACTTGGAGCGACGCGAGAACCCCTTAATGCTTCTCTAAAAAGTACATCTTGAAGGGAGTGCTCCTCTCGAAGTCTGCTCTGGAATTCCATTAATTCCCTAAGTTTATAAATGGCAGAGAACAGGACTCACTTGGTTAATTAAGCACCAGAGCAAGCACAACCTTGCACAAGCCTGTCTTTCTGTGAATTCTCAACATATAAACCTGCCTTACTTTTGCCAAAGCCTTTGCAGAGGGCTGAGTTCAAAGTTTACCTACATAAAAAGAAAAAGGATTAAGATCAGTGGTCGAGCCAGAATCCTCTAAAACTGTGAATAATGAGAAACACTATTTATGACCATGTTCACTCACACTTTCATATTTGAGCTCGGTTAAAGCAACCATTGAGTTTGCACTATCCAGCACATCCACCCCAATCACTGTTCAGAACACAGAAATACAGAAGGTCAGACATGACAGCAATGCTGAGGCTTAAATGTTTTTATTACTGCCTCCATTTTCCCACAAGTAAGCAGATATATACTAGATAAATTACTATTTTAAACCACAGACCACTTACGCTGGCATTCCATTGCGACTGTGATGTCTATGTTTATTCTCAGTTTGCTATGAGGGACAAAAAAGAAAGCAAATATTTGGTTTATTTCATTTTTTTATGTGAATGACTTCATGTAAACATATGAAGGGCTAGCCCACACACCTGGAAAAGTCTTTGTCCACTTCATATTCATATTTGATCCATGTGTCTTGATACACAAAGAATTCAAATATGGTCAGAAGGGCCATGGAAATGAAGACGATCAGTGACACTGGATGGGAAATGGACAATGTATTAGTCATTCGCATTGTACAATATTTCAGAAGCTTTCACAGAGAGTAATAGTATTTACTTTGGGTGGCCCCTTTAATAGATACACGCTACACTATATGGACAAAAGTATTGGGATGCCTGACCAACAGGGACTTTAATGATATTGCATTCAAATCCATAGACTTTAATATGGAGTTGCCCCCCCCTTTGCAGCTATAACAGCCGGAGTGTTTTGGAGTTACTGTGGGAATTTGTGCCCATTCGTTCTGTGTTGAATGGGGTTGAGGTCAGGACTCTGTGCAGGCCAGTCAAGTTTTTCCACTCCAAACTCCAAACAAAGTTGGAAGTATGGCGTTGATCAAAATCTCTTGGTATGCTGAAACATTAAGCTTGCCTTTCACTGGAAGTAAGGGGCCTAGCCCAAACCCTGCAAAACAGGTGTGTGACCCAATAATGATGTTCATATAGTGTATCATATATATCATATAGAAGCAGCATTAATGTTCACCTGCTCCCCCAAAAGCTGATGTTTCGACATAGCTCTCTGGAACTTTGGGGAAGGCATCCAGTTCCCTCACCAGACTGAAAGCCCTCTTACGGTTTAGTCGCCTCATTGCTCAAATAGTGTCCCTGCAATTAACATGTGCACACCACCAACATCAGAATACACTCTTGAAATTTCATCGTAAAAGTGTTAATTGGCACTATTGAAAGAGAGGTATACAACCGGACAGGAGTTTTCACATAAATGTTCAATCAACAAAGATGACTGCAACTATAAAGATGCACAGTATTGCTAGTTATCACTAATTAGCAAATATGTACCCATGCACAACATCAGATAAAACAAAAAGCTTATTTCAGCCTATTATGAGTGTTTTAAAGGAACAGGAATGTAGCAAAATGAATGTGTAAATACTTGTGTAAAAGCTGGTCCACAGCTAGCCTACACTGTGTGCTACAGAATGCGAACCATAAAACATGTAGTATAGCAGCAAATTACAGAATCGGTTGTTTCATCTCCAAAAATGATTTAAAAACAAGTCAATGAGAAGTGGTCCGTTTCTTACCGCTTCTGAAAATAAGGAAAAACATGATGAAAATAAAGTCTATCACCTGCCACTGAGCAAGCAGCTCCTCCACCCACTGTCACACTGCAGAACAGCTGGTTTTTCCAGCTAAACGAATCTTCAGACACTGCTTTGCAAGGAGGAAGTACTAAACGAACAGTACTTGTATGCTGGTATGTATTTTAAGTGTCTGTGGCTGGCACTGAGGAAACAAGATAGTTTTGTTGACTTCAGTGATTTTTATTCAGTGGAATTTACTGAATATTACTAGAACCAGTTCTAATTTTGAGATGGACTGGTGAGCTGTCCAGGGTGTTTCCACCCTTGGAAGTGTGTGTGTGGGGGGGGGGGGGCATGACCAAGAAAGTAACAACAGCATGGACAAAGATACAGAAAAGGCAAGTTAAAGGTCTCAAAAAGCAAAGACACACAGAAGAAAAAAGGGCAAGAGCAGAATAATGCCATGAGAGACGAGAGAGAAAGGTCTTGTGTGTGGGTTTGTAGGCAAAAGTGAGTGAAGGAATTTTAAAACAAAAGAGATGTCTGCTTTGGAGGCTTAGTTCCGACAGCAACAGTAAATCTATAGTATGCCACAAAGCACAAAGGCAAATGTTCATTCGCATCAGTTTTTTTTAGGTTAATGTGACTTTTTTACACCCTAATCACCAAAATGTTTTTTTTTTATGGTATTACTGACCCTGGTACACCTGGCTGATCTCAGTTTTTGCCTGCGTTGAGATTCAGTCCCCTGATTTACCCAATTGGAGCCACAACAACTACAACCATGGCCATTTAATTACTACTCGTTTACTAGTGTATGTGATATGTTTGCTTATTTAATATACTGCAGAGATGTTTGTTGATATTAGCCCACTAGACTGCTCAGACTTCATTAACCGTGTTTACACCTGGTCCCTTCATGAGAATACAAACCTAACTGTTTTATGAACAGATTTTAGCTGCATGCATTTACACATGGTAGTCAAATGCACCTGCAGTCAGCCAGACTGCAATCCAATTAGACTGAAATCGAACTACTCATCCTGTTTCACGAGTAATTCGTAAATCATCTTGTATACAATGACCAATTGCATTTTCTACTCCTCATTTTTTCTGTTCAATTTTAAGTACAATTAGAAGTTCAAACAACACAGTCAGTGTTTCCAAGAAGATGCTGTTAAGAATATCGGTTTTTGGCATAGCATTATCCATATTAACCATACCTAAGATAAGATAACCCTTTATTTGTCCCACAGGTGGGAAGTTTGCATGGCTACAGCAAAAAAGTTGACAAAAAGAAAATAGAAGCAGCTGCCTAGCTGCTCCAGAGTGGGTTAAAGAACTGAAATTAAATTCATATCAGGAAATGAACTGAAAGAGCAGCGATGAACAGGGTCTCTCTCTCTCCCCTCTGTTGCAGACATTTACACAACACACTGCATACGCAAAGCCACCAGCATTGTGGATGACCACACCCCCCCCACACACCCTGTGTTCTCTCCTTCCATCTGGCTTTAGTACCAGGATGGGGAACAGTTTCTTCCCACCGGCCATCAGACTCCTCACCTGAATCGGAACAGAATAACAAACTGTACATCACACACAGACACACACACACACACACACACACACACACACACAACACTCTGAACTTAGCTGCTTCCCTTCTCCAAATCACACTGTATATGCACACTAAACTGTTCTGGCATAAACTTACACTTTTAAAAAACTTACCCCCATCTGACACTGTATATTTATATACTGTACTTTTTTTTTTTAATCCTGTTACTGCAATGTACTTTTTTGCATAATTATGAATTTCTGTCTACCTAAATCTTTCCATTGCTTCATATTTATGCACATTGCTGCTATAATACGGTGTCATTATACTGTATTCACTCACACTACTGCTGTGACTACTCTTGTTGACAGCACTGTATGTCTCATTCTGTAAATGATTGTGCCGTTGCTCTATATTTATGTTTTTCTATTATTTTTACAGTGTACTTTTTATATTATGCTTTTGCGTTGTACAGCTATTATTCTATTGGTTATGCTGCCCTTCCTTTCCACTTTGCTGCCTCAACAGAGCAAATTTCCCACCTGTGGGACTAATAAAGTGTTACGTTATTAATGGCGGAAGGCTGGTCGCTTCCATCAGCAGAACTGCAGGGGGCGCTGTGAAATAACTGCGGGGTTTTGGTTGATGAACGTGTCGGGGAGATGGCTGCTGTAACACGTGGCTCGAGCGTGTCTTGTCACGCTGAAGGAGTTTGAGTAAACGAATTTCTGTCTGTTTTAAATGCGTTCACACCTGAATTTTGATGTGGTTCGGTCTCATCCAGATAAAATCCTGATACTCAAGAGGCATGAAGTGACCAGGTGCAAACGGATCCATCTGTAATCAGGTTCATTAATACAGTCATGACTGGCTATTGATGTTTTTCAGACTAACAAAAATATAAATATAAAGCAGCGACAAAAACTTACGTGATGCCTTCCTTGTAAAGACCAGAAGACATCTGTTTGGAAATGTTTTCGTAGCAACTGCAGTTTTTGAACGGCTCTATGTGGACACAAGTATTAGGATGACCATTACACTAACAGGGACTTCAGTGACACTCATCATGGAGTTGGTCTCCCCTTTTGCAGCTATAACAGCTACCACACTTCTTGTAAGGCTTTCCACCAGATTTTGGTGTGTTTCTGTGGGAATTTGTGACTGTTCATTCCGTAGAGCATTTATGAGGCCAGGAAATGATGTTGGATGAGAGGCCTGGCTCGCAATCTCTGTTCCAGTCTATCCCAAAGGTGCTGGATGGGGTTGAGGTCAGGGCTCTGTGCAGGCCAGTCAAGTTCTTCCACACCGAGCTCATCCAACCATGTCTTTATGGAGCTTGCTTTGTGCACTGGGACACAGTCACGCTGGAATAGGAAAGGTTCTTCCCCAAACTGTGTCCACAAAATTGGAAGCATGGCGTCTTGGTATGATGAAGCATGGAGATTGTCCTTCACTGTAACTAAGGAGCCTAGCCCAAACCCTGAAAAACAGGTGTATCCCAATACTTTTGTCCATATAAAGTATAAAGTTGCCGAGTATAAAGCGCTTCTCGTCTGTAAGATATAACAAGGAAAAACAGGTGTTTCTGCGCAGCATTATAGGCTGTGGTTTCATGATAAATCTGCAGCGTCTTCCCTTTTCCAGTGTCTTCTACAGTTCAGGTCTACGGAGGAGCAGTCGACATTGGGTTTTCACCACGCGTTTTCGTCCTCGGCCCGTGTGTAAGGACATTTGAACAGACATAAGGTGCATTTAAGTGAAATTTTGTTTGTGGTAAACTCGACAGAAGCTCCATAAGCTGAAAATAAGTACGTTTCTTCAGCCCCTCGGCATCTTTCTGTTTGGGCTAATACTTTATCTGTTTGTTTTTAATGAACTATTAATTAACTAGCTAGCTTAGCTAGACATACTTCCTTCGACATATAGCTCGTCGTTTTTCGATGTTTAATCCCGCATTAAGGCACATTTACGTTGGCGCCAATATTTTAGTAAATAATGTGTTGAAAGGAGTAGTGTTGTGCGTAAAAACGTATGTGCTGTAGCTTAGCTTCAACTAATGCCTGTTGCACTAGCCTGAAAACTAAATACGATTCTATAAAAACCTTCTAAATGTGATTCTAAAATAGGTTCAAAATATAATTTTTAAAGGTTCTAAATATTATGCGTTTTGAATGGCTTTTCGTACTAAAAAGCAAAGAAAGTCTAATAGTATTTGATGTTTTATGTGCCTTTCAGAGAACAACGGAGCTGAACATAATGAACCCTGCCTTTTCTCCATCCCTGGTTAGGCCAAATCTTCCTCTGCGAAGACCTGCCACAGGACCTGGTTTAATGATAAGAAATCTAAACCCGGTCTTAAATGACTTTGGACCTGGTTTAGCCCAAGAATTGCCTCAGACAAACAGTTTGGATGGTATGCTGTAGAAGAGTAAAATATATGCTCTCATTGTGGTCCACCATGTTTGTTAACATATTGGTCACTTGTCTTCAAAGCTGAAGCCAACAAAAAGGAGAATGGGGCGATGGCAGTGAAGGACAATACTGTATGTACAATGTTTATTAGTTCTTATATACGTGAAGTTATGTTTCAGATTATTGTCATAATGTGGAAAATGTGTTGTAGATCATTCCTCTACTTTTGGCTGCTCTTGGTTAGGGCTCGCCAGCGGATCAACCGTCTCTATTTCCTTCTATGCTCTAAATCTTCTTCTGTCAGGCCAACCCTCACCACATCCATAAAGCTACTAGGCCTTCCTCTTCTCCTCTTCCCTGCAGCTCCACCCTCAGCATTCTTCTCGCAACACACTCATTCTCTCCTCAGCACGTGTCCAGATCAATGCAATCTCGCCTCTCTGACATTTCCTCCAAAAGGTCCAACTTGAGCTGTCCCTAAAATAAACATTCCTGATCCTGTCCATCCTTGTCACTCCCAAAGCAAATCTTAACATATTCAACTCCGCCACCTCCAGCTCTGCTTCCTGTCTTATCGTCAGTGCCACTGTCTCCAAACCATCAAACCAGAAAACGTAGCTGGTCTCACTGCCGTCTTCTATACCTGCCCTTTCGCTCTTGCTGGTACCTGCCTGTCACACATCACTCCTGCCACTCTCCTCCACCCATTCCACCTCACACATCACTCCTGCCACTCTCCACCACCCATTCCACCTCACACATCACTCCTGCCACTCTCCACCACCCATTCCACCTCACACATCACTCCTGCCACTCT
>JBBIGA010000106.1:34798907-34835095 GCA_037576975.1 Alestes dentex | reverse complement strand
TGTCATTACTAGTTTGATCGAGGTAGCTAATAATGGAACTATCTCTACCAAGGGTAGGCATGTCATCTATCAATAATTAAGACTATTAACTGAGTAACCATAGTTAAAAAAAATGGACTGGCGGGAAAATAATAAATGTATAAGCTTTCAAAAATAATAATCTCCTCTATCTTGAAAAGAGAATCAAAGAAGCCTCTATTAAGACCTGATTTCTTATTGTAAGCGAGACACGAAGGAGAATTAAAAATATGTGTCATCATCATGCAAAATGTCAGCTAATCATTGCCAATTCATTGAGAAAAAGCAATGTTATTTTTGTTTAATTGAGTGCTTGACAGAACTGTGATTGCTATTATTGACCCACTTACACAAGAGAGAAAAAAAAAATCAAACAAGCTTCATCTGCAAATTGTGCCTGCCTGATTATAAGAGTGTCAAGCACTTCGCCTGCTCACCTCCAGGATGGCAAGCTCCTCTCCATCCATCTGTATGCGAAATGAGTAGAGGTGTTCAGGGCTGGGGTCTGGCAGGATCATACACCCTTCCAGAGACACAGGCTGCTGGGCCAGCTTAGACTTGCCCTTGTCCTGGTAGAACATCAGTTGTCGGTTCTTTATCAGACACCAGCGTGTCCTCCACTGGCTGTTCACCAAGACATTCAGGTAACCTGTCAGGGAGAAAGGAGGGTGGGTGGAAGTGTTAGGCTGCTAACAGTTCTTCCCACTAATTAATAAGGATTGCATAACTATGTCCCAGAGAATGTAGTAAGACTGTACTGATTTACCTGATGTGTCTACACACTTCTCAGGACTCTCTAAAGAGGAAATCTTCTTCTTCCCAATGTTCATCAGATTACTTAGCTTCAGGCCAGCACCATATTTCTTTTTAACTAAACAGACATTGTAAATGATGGTTAAATGAAAAAAAAAAAGACCCCCCCCACCATAGTCAGAAGTCCTAAAGAACACTGATTTAGGCTCACCGTCTTTATTCTCAAGGTTCTCAGCATGGCTGTCTGTGCTGCTGCCACTCTCTGAAGCCACAGAGTACCTCTCATTAAGCTCACCCTGCAGAGGAGTTAATTTAATTATCTACATTGGTTGTTTCATATCTCCAGGTTTCACTTCACTAATATATAATAAAGCAGTAAGAGCAAAGAGGCCATGTATTATAGTGATTTTACCTTTGTTAAGGGGTATGTAAATCAATAAATAGGTTTTGAGCTATTTATTGCTGGTATAATACAGCGACACAATTCTATATGATAAAGTACATTTACAATATGGATTTCAAGCAGCACAGCAGAAGCTTATTCCAAGTTATGTGATTATTGAGTTCAATTGATACACGCGGTTACATGGTTATGTGTGTATGTTGAGTATTTTATAATGCCAAAAGGTTCATAGCAAATCAGATGTTAGCACTCAAACTACCTGTATTATAACTGTATCTTGTCTGGACAAAAAAAATATGAGTCTATTTCTTTCCTAGACATGTAAAACTGCCATATTGTTTAGCTCATACCTTAGTACAGATGAGTCTGGGGGAATCAGAGATATCGGAGCCCTCTGTGGATTTGGGACTAATTTCCTGTATTACCTGTGTAGATAAGAGTAGTAGTCAATTATTAGCCGCCTGAACTGGGGACCACTGTTTGAGTGTAGTCTTTTCTCACAGTCTCACCTTCAGCCACTGTTCAGCCTGCTCTTTACTCTGCAGGCCAAGCACGATGGCTTCCCCACCCTGAGGAATTATCTTCAGCTTGTGCTCTTTCCTTTTGGGCTGCTTCTCTTTGTAGATGACACTGCAGCCCACCAGACTGACATCCAGCAAGGGAGTCTGGTCCTTTGAGCTTTTGTAGCACTGCAAACACAAAAGAATGTGAGGAAACAATTTGATACTTCATGCTGCACCAAATAATTTTTAAAATAATGACAGTACAACTGAATAATGCTGTATGTATGGCAAAAATACTGAATACATCTTCAGAATGAAAGGCATTTTAAAACTTTTGTTTACACTAACTAAACCACTGGAGTCCATTTTGAGGTAAGACTCTTCAGAACTACAAAGAGAGCAATATTACTTCAATATTGCTCTCTTTGTGCTTTGGTAAGTCATTATTGATATTTTCCCACATCACCTACTAAAACATACATTTAAAACATTAGAGCTACATCTGGAGCATCAGTGGCTTTATTTGGCAATTAAAGATCATTAATTGCCAAATAAATTAAAGATCATTCATTGCCAAATGAATGTATGTCATGTTTACCTGCTGTCAGTGTGGCTTGACTATTAACATTAGTGACTAGTGACCATTAGTAGGTCAGTCCATGGGTGGGGAAGGCCTGTGTATGACACTGGCTCTGAGATCACCTACCAGGAGACGGTTCTCTCGGATGACGCACAGCTGTTTGGCCCACTGGCCCAGCCACTTTTTCCTCCAGAGAAAAGCACAGATCCGGGCGTCCTTCATCAGCTCGATAGACGCCTCGGTAGATGGCCACTGGTGCTGTGCGGCAGACTGTGGTCCCTTTGGTACCTCTTCCTCATCATAAGACTCATAAGAGCTACTCACTGCTTCACCATCATCTATAGAGGAAGGTAAATTAAGCTAAGTCAGAAAGTCAGAAAGGACATAGGGACTGAAAGAAAGTGAAGGAAAGCTGAAAGGAGTTTTGGTATGATTAAGTACAATCATGATCTAGGTTAACTTTGGAAAATGTGTGCTCCTTCTTGTTTTTTTTTCTTGTTTTCCCTCCTTTTTTGAGTTTTGCCCCAAATTTAGTCGCGGCAAACCATTTAGAGCTCCTCA
Organism: Alestes dentex; assembly: GCA_037576975.1. Lineage (NCBI taxonomy): Eukaryota > Metazoa > Chordata > Actinopteri > Characiformes > Alestidae > Alestes > Alestes dentex. The sequence continues at coordinate 34,832,277 of JBBIGA010000106.1, read as the reverse complement.
TCACACAAAGTGCTCCCAAACTAAAGGGTAAAGTGTAATATATGTTTCTTCTGAGACACGTACAAACAGCCACCACAGCTTTTTAAACTGATGCAGACACAAGGTCACTGTGCTAAGAGGAAAATGCTACCTGACAGTTCTGCTAGGTTAGCTAACAAATGGCTGGTACTGATGAGTGATGAGTGGCAGAAGGGGACCACCTTATCCTCCCAGAGAAAGTGAGGCCAATCATGCTGTTTTGGCTATAGAATCACCAGGAATCAAACTAGTGATCTCCCGATGATAGGGTCAATCTTTAGAGTTACTCAGGAGTAGGGCTGGGCACATTAAAGTGTTATTATTGTCTTAACACATTATTTACTTAACGCTGACAATTATTTTATCGTGCGTTAATGCAGGTTTTTAAAAATCATTTTATTTTGAAAGCTGTTTTTTTGCACAGCACACAGCTCTATGTCTCGGCTGGTTTTCGTAGGAGGCAGGCATCCCATTACTTTTGGCCATATTATTAGTGACACTGCAGTCGGATACATAGACTTTCATATGGAGTTGGTCCCCCTTTGCAGCTGCTATAATGGTTCTGTTCCCCATGCTCTCTGAGGGTAAGTTGTTTGTCTATAACAAAAACGTGAATAGATCAAACGTGAGATAAAACGTGAATGTCCTGCAATACACATCCTCAGGAAGTAGGCAGAAAAGAACAGAGACATTTGCAGGTCATGCAGATGAGTGGAGCAACAAGATATTGGTACAGATATTGGAATCATATGAAGATTACATTATTTCATCACATAGATTTTTCATAAATGGATCTCTTTTAATATTGAATAACGCAGCTGCTTGATAAAATTATTGTGTCCTCGGAACATTTGCTGAAGATATAAATCATCCCCTTGCTGGACTGCTCTATGCACCCAAGACCCTGCTTCAGCTGCCCCCATTTCCTGGGCTCATGGTCAATGTTCCACCGCCGTGTCCAGTGCCAGAGGACCCGCTGCAGCTGAACAAAGAGCATCACTGTTCTGTGCTCCTTAGCCACAGGGTCTTGTGTGTCAAGGCACTGTTTGGAAGGGTAACCGTCCAAAAAGCTGCAGCTCAAATTTGGTAGCTCTCAATTACATTAGTCAGAATTTGGTGGCAGTAGCTAAGTGAGCTAAATCAGGACACTGAATGAACAACAGCTCTGCTCAAGGACAGAACAGCTTCAAGAACTACAGAAACTGAAGGTCACAAACCGAATGACCTGATGATGTACTCTGAGAATTAATGAAAACAAACAGAGTCTTTTTTGTTTTTAACTGTCATGAGCTGTGTTGCACCAAATGATATTTGTGCTATGGTGTGTTGGGGGAATGCACTTTTTGTAACGTGTTATCACTTAACAAGAACTGTCCCGGAGCAGGGCTTACCATTGATGGTTGAATCATAGGGCTGAGCCTCTTCATAGTAACCCTCTGAGGATTCCAGACATGCTGGAGCTGGTGGAAGAGGAAAGGGCTCCCTCACTACTATGGGCTAGAGAGAGAGAGAATCAGAAAAAAAGCAAGAGAGAGAGAGAGAGAGAGAGAGAGAGGAGAGAGAGGAGAGAGAGAGAAAGAGAGATTAATGATGATGGATCACTGATAAGAGCTGTGTTTCACACATGTATCTTAATGTAAAGCTATTCTGGATCATTTTTATTGGTCCATTCATCCTGAAAAGTTCCCACAAATGTAAAGGCCAGCTCATGTTTTTAAATGGCATAAAATAGAGTGACAAGGAGTAACAAGGTCCTCATATGACAGTAATGGTTTCAGCTGTGACCCCTCCAGTGATCAGCAATTTGTAAGACTTGGGGGCTCTTCGTCTGTGCACCTGTCTTTTCTCTGGGCTTTTCTCTCTGAGGGGGAATTCCTCCACCCTGAATCTGAGCTCCCTCTGACCTCAGCTCTGCGCGGTCCAGACAGGAATTCCACACGTGTTCGCCTGCAGGAGTAATGGTTTTTGTTGGGTGTGGAGTGGCCTAGTGGGTTTCCCAAATCAATCAACTCAAAACATCACTAAGCCCTTACATCTGATACACTATAAGACTGAGACGCCTGCCCCGGGGCAAAAACACAGCACAGAGCCACTATTTTAACCACCCACATGCAGAGAGCTCTGGGTCCTGGATGAACTATGATGTTGATTTATGTTGATTCATCATGAGATTACCAATAGACTTTTCAGAAGGAATCTCTTTACACTTGATTGAAACCTCATGCTTCCATTTGCAACTCAGTTCACTTGAAGCTGATATGGCCAGTGGGCTAGAGAGGTTAACCGGCAGGATAAGTGTCCATTTTAAAACATAAACAACTGGGCTCAGAGCCCTGGTACAGACACAGGATGTTGTGATTAAAAGTGAAAGTTTGGCGTGGGCGTCGCCGCAAAATTCAGCTTTCAAGATGTCTGCCACTGCTTCTTTTAGCTCTGCAGCATACTTTTGTGCAGTATTATAAATAATGACATATCACACGGTTTTGTAACTCACACAGGCAAGTCTGTTTGAGATTACTTATCAACTTGATGCGTTTTGAATCTGTCTGGATGCAGCTAATAGGCATAAACATAAAATGACTCTTTAGTTACATTAGCCATGTAGCTCCCATGCAAAACCAGAGATGCAAACTTCAGTCTTTTTTTGCTGAATTGTTCCTTTAAGTGGAAAGAACAGGACAGGCTGTGAAGAGAAATGAGAGTCAGACATGAGGGAAAAAGAAAAAAAAAAAAAGATGGTCCTGGAGAACAAGGGAGTGGTGGGGAAAGGAGCAGCCCCACATATAGCGCACACAAGCTCAGGAGGGCTTCGACTCAGTGGAAACTACTTTTCTCACACACTCTCATAACTCTGCATCCCCAGCTTCCTCTTTTTCTCCTTCACCCGGTGACACTCTAACAGGCAGAAAATACACGGGGAGGTAAGAAAAGCAGCTTCTGAGCGCTTGTGCATCTGCCAGTGATTAAAAAGAAACAACGAGCGATTGCTTCCTCCCTCTAAAACTGATTATCAGTGCTGCTCCATACACAGTCAAAGGTCAAAACCTAGGGCCCAAGCACAGCCCAGCTGTTCCCAGAAAGAAAAAAAAAGAAAAAGGTTAGCCGCTGAACATGCTTGTAAGTACTTGTGCATGTGTGTACCCGTGTTTGTTTGACAAGAAATCACACAATCCTGACACAATCTTGACAATCTTGCTCACTGTACCCTGCAGACACTCATATGAGTCTTATTCTTCTTGACTTTGTTCAAACAATCAGCCTCCCCTTTCTCTCATCACCACGGAAACCCATTCCAAGGAGGGAGCAGATCAGGAGGCAGGCATAAATAAGGATAGAGCGCCAGTCTTTACCGAAGAAAAAAAAGAAAAAGAGTGGGAGAGGGACCAAATGAACACCCAGAACATGGAAAATCCCTGGTTCCCATGCCAAGAATCCAGCTCAGTGAAAACACAGGCCGGCTTGGGCCCAAACACTGCCGGGGAAGAGGGTAGAGGGGAAAATAATCAGCACTATTAACAGACTTATTAACCGGTGACATGCTCTCAAAACAGCCATCACCACCTCCTGATCCTGTGTCGAACTCACTCTGACCTACTGTGGACCCTGGAGAATGCTTTTTTCACTTTCATTTTTATTTAGTGTAGTGTTCCAACTTTAGTCATGGTTGTTATCATATTATCATGATCTTTAGTAATGAACACTACCCCTGAACTAGATACAATGAAGTAAACTGAAGTTCATCTGATTGTTTATACATGTATATATACATTTTGCCATTAAAGGGGAACTTCATTGATTTTTCAAAATCCCTGGATAATTTAACCAGTAAACTAATAACGTCATTCAGGGTGTTCTGATGAGAAAAATAGGTATAAATTGCACTACATAAATGCTTCTGCTTTAAATGCGTTTTTGGAAATAGACTTTAAGTCATCTTTTCTCAAAAATATTGTAAAAATATCTCAGACATCAGGTGATGTATTTATAATTACTGCATTTCATATAATAACTTTCTATAAAGGAGCTTTCAGGAGCTAACTATCTTTTAAAGCTTACTATCATCCGCACTGCGACAAGCTCGTCTAGAAAGGAACATTACACAAAAAAAGACTCTGAATGATTTGATTTATATCTTAACAGTTTTATTATGCAGAAACCTCAAAGGAATTCCCCTTTAAGGTGAATGAATTGACTAAAAAGTAAATTAAATTGCGCCTCCTCAGTGAATCAACAGTTGGTAGTTGGTAGTTTGCTTGATGATGATGCATTTTGTTGCTGTCCAAAAACTTTGAGGTAAAGCATTTTTGTTTCATGTGATTTTCCTGCTGGTCTTTTTTATATTCAGGCACACAGCCCAACGAACACATCTATTTAGATTAATCCTATTTCTATTTTAAAGTATTTTTGGAATCTTTAAAGGACTACGCATGCTTTATTATTGTTTTTATTATTATTATTATTATTATTATTGACCTTAAAAACACTGCTTGTTTGATTAATCATCATAATAATTGGTTGAGTACTTCATCACTCACGTAATTGGAAGTGACAGCCCTGGATATGTTTGTTTCCAATTCTGTGCTAAGCTTAATCTTCTACTAACTGAAACCACGCAAATGACTCGCTTTTTAAGTTTCAGATTAGTCTGTAACTAATCTGGGATTGGGAAAGTGATACAATATAATCCATTCTGTTGAAGATTTGCCTTTTTTCTGTCTGTACGGATTCCAACACACTCCCTTTCCTACGTGATACTGCCTGTCGCTATCTTTAGCTTGGCTCTATTTTCAGAAACAGGAGAGGGGAGTGTTTGTCACACGACAGTACGACTGACACTTATGCTTAGCGGTGAGCTTGCACAAAAACAATAATTAGCTGGACCTTCTTTCCGACTGCATGGTCAAGGCAGATGAAATACTTGGTGGGGAGCGGCAAGCTGGGGGTGTTTCGCAGCATTCCAGCAACCTGGAGCTGGACAGGAGTCCTATGGCCCAGTTGGAAGCGCCTTTAGGGTTGGAAGAAGGACAGGGGCCAACAGATTCCTTGAGTGTGCGAGTGGAAGGTAGCGTGTTTACTGTAGATAGAGCCTTGTTGAGGCAAAATTCTGAGTACTTCCGTGCCCTTTTCCGCTCAGGGATGAGGGAGAGCCATCAGAAGGAGCTTCATTTGCAGGGCGGCCTGAAGGCGAGGGGTTTCCTTATCGCTCTGGCTGTTTCTAGGGGCGAACAGCCAACCATCAGGGACCCTGATGAGATTGTGGAAGCTGCAGAATGTGCTGCCTTTCTTCAAGTGGATGCCTTGATCCAGCACCTTACGGACATCCTGGACACAGACAACTGCTTCCTCCTTTACCACACGGCAGCTGTGTTTGGCTTGTGGAGGCTATTTCACAGCGCAGCCATGTTCATCCGCGATGCCTTCCGTGACCTGCGGGAGGTAGCAGACTTTCTGCCAGAGGAGATGTTTTGCTACGTGGAGTCTCTCTCCCCTGCTTCTTTCATTGCTTTAGGGACCCACACGCCTTCCATGAAGATTCTGCAAGATGCCTTCAGAACAGTGTGGTTCCTGAATGAGGAGCAGGGAGCCTGGAGGTACCTGACTGACCTGCCCATAGATGCCAGCACCTCCATGGCCGGGGTGGCTGTGGTGAAGAATCGGCTGTATGTGGTGGGAGGTGTGAGAGGGATCAGCAAGGAAACAGTGGACTTCAGCTTCTGCTACGATGTAGACACCAACTCCTGGACCGTATTTGATGGGCCTCAGCAGCCCAGGTATAACTTCACCCTTCTGGGTCACGAAGGACATTTGTATGCCTTTGGTGGAGAGTATGATAAGAGGATCATATCTTCTTCCGAAGTGTGTGATGTCGCCACACGTGAGTGGACTTTTGTGAAGCATGCGCCTCGTCCTGTGGCAGGGGCGGCGAGTGCTGTGGCACGCAGAAGGATTTTTATGTGTTTCTGGAAGCCTCCTGACACCACGGATATCTACGAATATGTTCCAGTCAAGGATGAATGGATCCTGACCACCACCATGATACGTCCTCAAAGTTATGGACACTGCATGGTGTCGCATGGTGACCAGCTGTATGTGATGAGGAACGGCCCTTGTGATGACTTCCTGCGCTGCCTCATGGACTGCTACAACATCACCACAGGCCAGTGGACATCCATGCCAGGACACTACGTCAACAGCCGGGGGGCACTCTTCACGGCTATGGTGCGAGGGGACTCTGCGTTTACAGTGAACCGCAATCTGACTCTCGAGTACAAGATCTGTGGGGATAAGTGGAAACCCCATAGGCAGATGACAGGCTTCCCAAAGAGTGGATCACTCTGGACCTGCTTGCTCAGGCTACCCAGGATTACAGATAAAGAAGAAATGAATAGTACAGATGAATCTCTGGAAACTGCTTTAGACGATCAACAAGAGGAGGAAAATGTTACCGTCAACCCTTAAAAGTTATTAACGTTTAATCAAAATTTTTATCAGAATAAAATATTCCCTCTTCTACACAAAGGTAGCCTCGACCTGGATATTCAACAGAATTTATTTGTTTGTACGTATACCATAATTAGTATCAAATATCATTACCAAATCACTCCATCCTCATACAGTTGCTAAGATAACTGTGACTAAAGGTAAATGAATCTTCATAAAGTGTGTGGCTTCTCAATTACTACACTCTTGTAAATACTAGCATTGTGACTGTATTAGAGGACATTTATTATGTCTGAAACAGATCTGTGATCGCAGGACCAGAGCTGTTGACTGGATCCAGCCTGCTGTGATACTAATCAGATGTGGGCAAAATGGTAGCATGGCCTTCCAAGATTAGAGTTTGGTACCTCCAGTCTGACTAAACCACAAAAAAATAAAACAGCAATAGTATCAAACAGAATAACATACTGCTGTATTTTTGTACATTGTAAATGATTTGTAAGTGGTTAAATGAATAATGTATACAGATTGAACTCTATATTTTACTCTGTACTCCTCTATTTTCTCACTCACACACATATACATCATGACACGTCTACACATCAGCGGTGTCTTCCAAATTGCTGCTACAGCTGTTGTTAATCACCCGCTGCACCCTGTGGATCTGTGGATGGGTCTGGAGTTCAAAGCCTTCTCACTAGGTTCCACTAATTCTCTCCATTCTCCTGTCTGTCTATATGGCCCCCTCCACTACAGCTACTCCTAGTCATACACACACATACACACATATATGCATACACACCTACCTCCCCCCCCACACACACATAAAGAAACACTCACACCCTGTTTTTGAACTTCAGATGGTAATTAATACCTTGGCTCTGAACATGATTGCAGCATCTATAAAAACAGAATTTATTAGGGATTTGGGGTCTGCTAATAATGTGAATTTATGGTCTTATAAAACACAGGCATAGCTGTTTTACTAAGCGTGAGAAACACACTCATTTGGCTACTGCCTCAGATCGAACCCACATTAAACAAACAGCAGATAACACTGACATAACTTTCCAAAAACAGGATTTCGACTGCAAATCAGAGAGAACTAACTAATTGTAAATTTAGATACACAGGTGACCAATACAATGCAAAACTGACTCTGAACTATTTGCAGTGTTTTAAATAAGAATAGATGTTCGTAGTTACAAAACATCGTGACAAAATAGGCGACTACTAATAGAGTCAATATTTTTCATTAGATAGAGCACCTTTTATCTGTTTTTCAACAAATTCACGGTTGCTTTTGTCCACTGACATTTTAGAAATGAAATGAGATTCTGGGATCTGCGTGTCCACAACTCTTTCGCAATAATGACTGTTGTCTTTAATGATTGCTGGGTTATAATGACTGTTGTAAAGAAGCTGGTAATCACTTACTGTTCTGGGTGGAGGAAGCTCTGGAAGACTCTTCTGTGGTGCAGAGACATGCTTTCCTCTTCCATTGGCCTCTGCTTCCGGTCTGTGGTCTGATCGGCAAGTGGCATTTTACAAAGGTCGATAAGAAAAGAGAAAAGAAAACAAGTAAACCAACTGTCAAAGGTCCTTTGAATGACATTTGAGAACAGTGCTGACAGAAATACTGATTTTATCTTCTCAGTAAATCAGCAGTACTAAACCGGGAACTATAAATGTACAAACAAAAAAAACCCAAACAAATAAATAACCATGATGTAGCAAATAATTATATATGCACTATATGGACCAAAGTATTGGAACGCCTGACTATTAAACCAGCAGGGACTTTAATGACATTGCATTCAAATACATAGACTTTAATATGGAGTTCATCCCTCCTTTGCAGCTATAACAGCTTCCACTGCTCTTGAAAGGCTTTCCACAAGATTTTGAGCTTTCTGTGGGAATTTGTGACTGTTCTTTCTGTAGAGCATTTATGAGGTCAGGCACTGATGTTGGACAAGAAGGCCTGGCTCACAATCTCCATTCCAGTTCATCCCAAAGGTGCTGCATGGGGTTGAGGTCAGGGCTGTAATATTTAATGTGTATAATTTAATGCAAGTATGTATATGCAGATGTATTCATTATCTATATATATATATATATATATATATATATATATATATATATATTGGTACTAATATAATGTGATGGTATTAGCCTATATAGTGTATACTGTTTCAGATGTTTAAAAGATTATGTATGACGAGTTCAGTTTTACTGTTTGGCTATTTTAAAAAGACTACGTTTTGCTTGATTAATCATCAAAATAAGCAGAATATAATCGATTGTGTCCGCCCTAACATTCATGTTTATAAAGCAGAACAGTGCAACAGGAGCACAATGTTTTATCTGCTTTGACAGTGCAATGAGAGAGTGAGAGAAAGTGAGTGCAAACGAACACTGCCTCTGCCAAGCCATCTGTATAGGCTGCAAGTCGTCTCCTCTTAATTTACGTAGCCTGTGGCAGTATTTTAAGAGCCAGTGGCCATACTCAAGTACTTCCTATCAGACATTCCTCTCTGACTTCCTTTCCAAATGCTAACATCTGGGTTGCTGTAAGATGAACACCAAACTTGCACAGCAAAAGGCTGAGAATCAGCAAGAACTCTGAATGACGGAAGACATGTTTTTCACTGTATTTTAGCTTCTTCTAAATACTACCTTCGATCTCTCTGTAAATCCGAATCCGTTTTTTACTGAACTTTAGGCCACGTATAGTCCGTGATTAATATTACTTATCATTGATGATCTAATGCTGTGCAAACAGAGGGAAATGAAGGGAAATCTGACAGAAGGTATGTCACACAACATACGTACACAAGGCATATCTGCTCCGACGGCTCTCTCTCTCTTTATTTCTTTTCAGTGTACTGCTCTTTAAAGAGGGAGCTTTCCCTGCACAATGGCAAGAGCTGTTAATCTGGCTGATCAAAGAGCACTATCGCATCTGATCCACACATACGTCTAGTGGCTTAGACAGCCGTAATGCGAATGTTAAGTCTGGTTTTCTGTGAGTCTCATTCTTCAGTGAAATCTAAACAAAGCAGCCTGGCCTCAGATGGGGGTCTGACTGTGAGAGGGGAGTTATTGAGAAACAGACAGGAAATAGTAGTGGTGAAGGGCTGGAGGGGGAGGGCGCAACACTTATCCCACAACCTATCACCTCGCTCAAAAAGACACAAGCTACTAAACCGTGTTAAATTTAAGCTCTGTGGAAACAATGCTGGTTTAATCTGAAGCAAAACAACTTCAAGAAACTAAACCACAACGCTGTGTGTTTATCTTACTGCCCTACTTGCATCAGACCATTTTCCAAGCAACATGTTAAAGTTAAAGCCACATTAAAGCGGAGGTGCTGAACAATACACTCACCTCTGTCTGTTTTGTCCTGGATCTGTCCAGTGACAATGACTTTGTTCATATAGATGTATTCTTCATCTCCTCCTGAAAGACAGCAGGAACAAAGAGACTATAGATTCTAGCATACGTCAAACATGCTCAGTTGTGTTAATTTGCCTTTTCTGATCAAACCTCTATGAATATTCATAACGATACTTGTCTCTGTGTCTTTGTGTGTCGTTGCATTCATAAGCAATTTCCTCTGGGAGCAATAAAGTTCTCGGATCCTGATATATTTATCAAGGCAGTCATGTCCAATCAAACATTTCACTCATTAAAACGTACCATCTCAGTGGACAATTACCTGGCAGTTTCAACGATGACGATGCATAAGTTCTCCTTCTGGTGTTACATAGACAAAGCCTGATATACACAGTTACATATGCTACATAGTGTTTATAAATACTGACAAATCCCTTTATTAGATATACATATTTTGTACACTTGTTGTATAAATGCGCCACCGACCATTTAGATGCATTTTGTAATTTAGACCGTAGTCCGTCTCTTTTTCTAAGTGATTTGGCAGCCCACTCTACCCCATTCACTGATGGTCAGGACCCCACAGGACCACCAGTGAGCAGGTCCTGGTGGATAATTCTCAGCACAGCAGTGACAATGACACAGTATGACAATGTCAGCTGACAATAAGCATAGATACAACAAGAGTACACCTAATGAAGTGGGTAGTTATGCATTTACAGCATTTAGCAGACGCTTTTATCCAAAGTGACTCCCTTTCCCTAACTACAGGGTCTCCATGGAGCAACTTAGGGTTAAGGGTCTTGCTCAGGAACCCAGTGGTGGGATGCTGAAGGTAGGATTCAAACCCATGACCTCTTGCTCCAGAGGCAAGCATCCTACCCACTAGGTCACCACCAACACCATATGGGGCTGAATGTTCTGGATAAATTTGTACCAATATGGTGAGTGATATTCAGGTCCATGCAAGCTTATAAATATTTTCTTGGTTAAGAAAGCTGAGCATAGTGTGTCAGACAGCAAGTAAGTTGTAGTTGTCATGTACACATTACATGGTTGTTTGTTTGCTTCTGATTGGTTGATTGGCTTCTGACGTCAGTGATGTTGATAATGTAGTCTATATAATGTCGTCTACTGTACAGCTTGCAGAAGATAAATGCAATATTTTTAAATGCTTCCTTCTTTGTCTTTGCCCAGTAAAATAAACTGGAATCATATGCAGGATAACAGGCATTGTCTATCTGAAAACATCAAAACTATGTTTTTCGATGAAAGCCCCTCATCTACCGTTCATTTTATCCTTAAACTATGCATTGTATTCTTCATTTTTCTCCTCAAGTGTACAGTAGATTTTTTTTGTCAGAGAGAGAAAAAGACACTTTCTGTGTTCCGTGCCTCAGCCTGAAAGCACCTCCAGGACCTCCACCCACTAGACACATCAAAGCCAGGCCAGTGGGGGACACAAGGGGTTATATTCTCACAATAAAATCTTGCTAGAATCCTAGCCTGCAGGAGACTGCCTTATTGGCTGGATTTGAAGGCGCAGTCACACAGCATTCAGAGTGTCATAATAATTCTATGAAACCGTATACAGCATAATGGGGAAGATGTTAGAATCTGCAATAGTGTGGAATCTGGCAGGCTCCAGGTAACCAAGAAAATATAGAAGTGTCAAACGTGGGTCACTCTGCTTTGATATGGTTATGAAGGGAGAAATAACAGCATGCTTAAAGCTGAAATATGTTTTACGGGTACAGTGAAAACAGATTGGGATTTGGAGGATGGAAATGAAGGCTATTTATAAGCTGCTACTCAAAGGAAGTGAGTGTCCCTGGAGGATAAAAACAGCCTTGGAAAATGATACAGTTTGGAGCCAGAGGAGGAAGCACAGAAGCTTAAGACCAGAACACAGAACCTTACTGCCGTGTTTTTACAAAAACTCACTTACGTGGAGCAACTGCTTGGCTTTTCATTGAGAAGAACTCAATGAAACTGGCTTGTGCACAACAAATGAGGCATGACAACATTTCATAAAACAATAGCTCTCTATGAAGGAAAACAGTGGTCATGAATAAAGAACAGAATGTGGTATGCAATAACTAGAGTGCAATTGTGTGGTACGGAGGAGGTTTAGACATGTTGTTGTCTTGTTGTTGGCTGTGTTGGTGTGGTTTACCATTTGAGGACTTGTAAGACTGCAGGAGGTCAGTGAGCAGGCCCTTCTGCACTGTGGCACTCACACTTAAGTACTCGCCATCCAGGATCTTCAGAAAACGCTGCAGCTCCTCCAACAGCTGCTCCAGCACTGCAGGGACACACAGTGATCAAACAAAGACTTTAAAACAAGTCATGTAATCAAGTCTATTAGCTACATTATGCAATAACTGACGAAGAAAGGCCATCTTTAAAACCCCCCTCTCCTATTTAATATATTCCCTGCTTGCCATTCTCTGTGATAAGTTTTCACACCCTGGCACCTCCCTTGTTTTTCTGTCTACACTCTTGGATCTTCAAGGGGTTCTAGCCTTCTAGTGCTAAGTAGCAGCTAACCAGATCCAGAGAACTTAGAGAACTGAGGGAATGATCTATACTGGCGACCTTCTCAGTTCAAACTGGTATATTATTTTAAAGATAATGTTCTTATTCGTTTCCACTAGAGGTATTTGTATCTTCTAGGGCAGAGGTCCATGAGTCATTTGGTACCGGGCTGCAGAGAGAGACGGAATAAAAATATTTTATTGAGTCTGAAAGATCTGTTATTTAAAAAAAATTATACGGTACATCAAAACTTCAGCCCACAAGCTAGGAAAAATGAGTAAAAAACAAATGCTTTTGTTTTTAGTTGTAATTGCACCGATCCGTGAAAATACTGGTTTACATGAAACTGGTCCGCAAAAAAGGTTGGGGACCGCTGCTCTAGGGGAAGTCTAGTCTGAACAGTGAAGGTCTGTGGCCATTAGAAATAACCAACTAGATGTTTTTACCCCCTCTAAAGTGTTAGTGTTATCCTGCAATAACCATAATCCATGGATGTGGTTGCTGTTTTGTTTTTTGCTATACCCACTTTACAGCCTATGTGAGAAAACAGTAGTCCACCTGAGTAGGCCGTCATATTAGCAACTATTCATCACTAGTTTACTCTGCTATTGTGTTCAACCACTTTTAAGTCATGCCATTTAGCCTCAGGTATTCCACAGGGCTTCTTTCACTTGACATCCTATCACATAACCATGGTCTTTGTGTTGCGCTGTACTGTGTTGTTTCGTGTCTCTTTGAGGCTGAGGAGGCTGCAGACTGGGGGGGTGAGTTGTAGCTCAGAGGTCATGGGTGGTGAAAGGCTGTGCTTTGTCGCCCAGTCTGTGAGTGCATCCCACACGGATCCTCCAGGGGTCAGCGCCGAGCTGGCCCACCGGGCCCACCCGACCCTATGAAGCTTCTCTTTGTGCCTCTTTTATTGTCATGAATAAGTCTGCTTCACGCCTGAACTCAAACGCAACCAACAAAGGAAAAAATGAAAGTAGTCCAGACTCCAGTGGGATAATCGTACAACTGCAAACACTAAAACTGGCAATGAAACCACTTGAGTATATGATCTCAAACATCACCAGTTAAACTCTGATTTCACATTCCGAACACTTCACAAACAGATGATGTAGCATTTGCGTTTCTTTAGGAAAAAGCATGGCAAGCTTCCCGATGGTCACTTTCACACTCCTGTAACTATTTAATATGTTTGCCAGCTCCTGCAGTAGTGCCCTGCTGGAAATCAGAACTTCTTCTAGGGGGAATCACAGCGCCTCAGACACTTCAAAGAGATCAGAGACACTTTTCTGCAGTGTAAGGGAAAGAGAATAGTAGCTAGCTTTGCCTTCAGGACAGACTGAGCCCAGTTTTCACAGAGCTCCTCTATATCCCCGTCTCACTGCTGAGTCAGCCTTACGAGAATATACGTAAGGAAACATGTGTCATTACTTTACAAACACACACCACATGTTACAGCTGTAGCATATTCGCATATAAAATTACTTACCACGCGTTAGAAAACTGTTTTTGTTAGCAGAAAAACATGGAAATGTGACTTTTTTTTTTAGCAGGTGTTATTTACAGTCCCATCTAACCCAATTCAAAGCTGGGATTCCAGGTTAATGCCAGTAATACACGTTCCAAAAGGGAAGGAAGAACTGTTTAACGGAAAAAACATGGTGCTAATTCAGAGATAATTACCTCTGTCATGAAGGCGCTCGAGTGCTCAGTTCAAAACATGTTCAGGGAGGTCTGCCACATTCAGCCCCAGTCAACTGGGACCACCATGTCCGAGTCAATATACAGTCAAAAAAAATGTGAATGAGACAGCAGTATGACCCATATATATATTTTTAATTATAAATTCCTCATCGGTTTAAGGTTTTATGTAGAAAATGTGACATAAGCCTTTACTGGCAGAATTATTCGTGCCTTTTGCAATGATGAGAAACAAGACAAATGCTTCTGGCTTAGTTAACCACAACTAACACCCCTGCTCTCTTTATGACCAGTGGAACAATTCTCAGTTGTTTTTCCACGATGCAGCACTTCCCCACAAAACCAGTACTGAGAGATGGTGAACAAAATCTACATCAAGGGGTATAAAGGTCTGATGTGTGTCTGGTGTAGTAATTTTATTCACTGTTTGATTTATTGGAAATCATTTGCAATCTCCGGTTTTGCTCGTTCAGTTAAATGAAGTTTGTACAATTTAGAGTTATTGTACAAAAAACCCTACAAAAATGCATGACTGGATAAATATTTAAACAAACAAACAAACAAACAAATAAATAAGCAGTTTATTTTTGGCCAAAAAAGATGGCATATTTTTTTAATATTATCATAATCATGAATAATTATAGATATATCTGTAGGGATGGGTAGCATTATCAGACTAATATCCGAAGAAAACGCTGGATCAGGGAAAAAATAAAGCATTAGGACCAACAGAGCTAGCGTGGAATAGCACACACTCACACTTATGTTTCAGTAGAGCATGACAGTTTCTTTAGTGTTAAGTGAAATGCTTCAGTTTTTAAAGAAAAAGAATTTTGGATCAGTCAGGCTGTTCAGTCAAGGCCAATAACTCAATATTAGCATCAGGAAAGTGGTATTGTACCATATCTAATTATAATCCACATCATAACTATTACACTAAAGCAGCTGAATCAATACCTTTGATACATCGTGAGGCACTGTGATGAATTCCGATACCCATTTTCCTTTCAAATTATATTTCATAACATATTATAAACGTGAATCATACATATGTTTATTAGCTAATTGCGAGTTGGTACAGGCCGAAAGGAATGTGAAATCTGCTCCGTGCCGTGGTGTGCCTTCACTTCCCATTGTAATGTGAACTGAGATTTTCTCTCAACATTGCCCCTGCTGTGTGTTTTCACAGATTGACTTAGATGCCCTTCTCCAGAAGGACCCTGGGAATGTGAGTCAGCTGACTCCAGCCCAGAGTGCCCTCAGTTTCCATGGGTTACCGCTCTGGCTATGTGCCAGGTACCAATTCACGAGGCCGATGCTGCGAAACTCCAGCACCACATCCCTGTCAGTACTGTAGGTGCTCCCGCTTCCTCAAAACAACGAAACCTGCACCTCAATAGGACCCATAGTTTCCCACCAAACTCTAATTACTGGGTTTATCTAGAGGTCCTGCTGCAGCCAGCTACACGCTCAGGTTCTTAAGGTGTGCAAACTGATTGCTCAACACTTTTAGTGAAATTCCTGAGAAAGAAAGAAGGGACAGACAGATCATGTTTAAGGTCTGAGTGCCTGTCTGCCTGCCTCTACTGGCCACTAGTACCTGCTTTGACACGGTGAGGGGATTTCCGCCTTGTCAAAGTGCAGCACTTCCTCCTTTTTAAACAAAGATTAATTACAGATAAGGGTGCGAGGGTTTTTTTTTTTCGCTTCTTGTGCCGGGTCATGGACACAGGAGGAATTCACTGATATTATGCACAGATGCTGGATGGAATGGCAAAGGACCTAATCGCCCCACTGGTTACGCTGATTGTGCTGTTCTGTTTTGCGACCTGTTGACCTGATTTTAGACACACACTCAAGACTAACCGTAAGGTTAAATGCCTCATGCCTCAAAAATCAAACCCATATTTTGTGTCACAGCAACAGAGTAATAAACAGCAGTTTAAATGTAGGCGTGTTGGAGTGGATTTCTCACTAATGTGCGTTCTGATGCCACTTTGGCACGAGCTGTTGTCCAGAGTGGTTTCGTTCTGAAGTAGCCTGTTTCTGCTCGGCTCTAAAATACATTCTGGTAGCAGCTGTGGCCAGTATACTTAGCACAGACCAAGGCACCATGTCATTGTACCTCAGTTATTTGATTCCATAGTTAAACCTTCACTCCCCAAAATGAGGGGCTGTCAGTCATGTGGGTGGATTGTCACCACTGTGGTAGAGCATTATGCTGGTGTAATGTCTCCTCTTTAAAAGGACGCAGGCCCAACTGACAGCTTTGCAGCTGTAGTGCATCAAAACCACAGCGGTAACCAGATGTGTGGCGGTAAGCAATTCACAAGAACCATTTTAACAGAAACAATGACTGTGTTATTTTCCGGAGTCCAGTTTTCCTGCACGTTTAACCGAAAAATCACAGCACAATCTAAAGAGTTTGTAAAACACAATCTCAACCGCTTGGTGCTCACCAAAATCTTTGCCATTGTTGAAGAGGGATTCCCAGCTTAAGACTAATTTGTCGAGTCAAGTATTCTGCAACAAAGCATTTTACCCCAGATCGATTTGACAGAGTTGTTTGTTGTTTCTGTTTATCAGTGTTCTCTCTCTGCAATTCCCATCATGTACTAAGCGAATACATTATACAGCCATTGGGCTGTGTTGAGCAATCCTGACTACTAGTCTATCCAGTGATCTATCGGTGAATAAATAAATGAATACATACAACAAACTAGCACTGCTGGTTTCGAGTTATGTCAGAAACTGGTAACTGGTTTTGAACTGACATTTCCACTTGTAAATGTCACTCGAACAGCCGATAAAGTCGCATTTATTAAAGGGATAATTCACAAGTTTAGGGAATAGCAAATAAAATGCTAAACGTGTAAATGTGGAAAAAGTGTTAGGGTTCTGAAGGAAGAGTTTATACAATTATACAATAACAAAAAATGACTCACTGGAGAAAGACAATAAGCTAAAAGGTGAAGTTGGAGGCCTGCCTAGATACCCTTTTCTGACTTCTTCCTCTTTGTTCTGCTGTGATTTGTCAGTTAAACGTGTGAATTGAACAGAGTTCTGTGGTACTGGACTCAGGAAAATAACACAGTCATTGTTTCTGTTAAAAAGGTTCTTGTGAATTGCTTACCGACACACATCTGGCTACCGCTGTGGTTTTGATGCACTACATGTAATGTACAACCTTCCGGTAAGTCTAACCCGGTCATCCAAAAAAAAACTGTTTAATCATTAAATCTATCTTTATTTAGCATAAAACATATGCCAGCGGCAGTTTTTTTGTACTTTCTAACCAAAAGAGGAAGAAGTCAGAAAAATGTATCTAGACAGGCCGCTGACTTCACCTTTTAGCTTATTGTCCTTCTCCAGTGAGTCATTTCTGTTATTGTATAATTTAATCTCTTCCTTCACTGGAAAGCCATTTTTCCTTTCCTGAGTGCACCACTCTAGAGACTACTGTAGCACCGGCATAGGAGGCAAACAAACATCTTTACGACAGTGGTAACGATGGCTAAAATTTTCATTTTGGCTGGAGTGTTGCTTTAGGATCCAAATTAGAAATGCCATATTCATACCAACAAAAATATCTTCACAACCTAGGAATTATCTTCCCACTTCCTCATTAAATTTGGAACTATGAAAGTTGGAGATAGCACAGTTTATTACGAAAAAAGCATGGCTTTACCAAAATCTTAAAGGGGACCTATTATACAAAACTCACTTAAAAAAAAAAGTTATAATAGGTCTGTGGGCTATACAAAACATGTTCATGAAGTTCTTCGCACAAAATCACTCTCACATAAAAAGATATCACCAACTTTATTCTGCACAGTTTTGGTCTTTTTCAAAACGAGCCGTTTCAAGGCTCTGTCCTTTTTATGCAAATTAGCTGTTGCTGGCCACGCCCCACCAATCCCATGCTTAAGCTGCGCGTTTAACTTCTGGATTTTACATAAGCATCCATGTCCTTAACACCAGTGAAAGTGCTTCTTTCTTTCTTTCTTTTCTTCCATCCCTTCAATCTGTGACAGTGGTCCTAGCCTGTATGGTGACCAGGCTGAAGAAAGGAAAGGAGGGAGAAAGAGTGAGAGATACACTAGGTGGACAAAAGTATTGGGACGCCTAACACATGTGGAAAAGGCAGAAATCCAGCCCTACATGTTCGACCCGAGTCGGACACAGAGCAAGATGAACACAACACTTCATGTGTGCCAGTAGACATTGCGCTCGGCTTATCCGTGCTCGTAAAACTAGCAGACGTAATGCCGGATCTTTAACTAATCTGGAGTTGGGGCGCATAAAGCTGCAAAGACCCAAGATGGCCGCTGAAAGGGGTGACAAGCAACAGGCTAGTGGGTGGGCTTTCGACAGATGAGAGGCGGTTCTATGCAAATTGGCCCCCTACTGACGTCACATGGGGCCGTCCAAACGGCTCATTTTGAAAGGGCCTGAAACTGTCAAGACTAGAGCTGGTGATATGTCTTTATGTGAGAGTGATTTTGTGCAAAGAACTTCATGAACATGTTTTGTATAGCCCATAGACCTATTGTAACTAAAGTCTTCTTCTTTCTCTTTCGGCTTTACCCTTCAGGGGTCGCCACAGCGAATCATCTGTCTCCACTTAGCCCTATCTGCTGCATCCTCAACTCTCCCACCAACTAACTTCATGTCCTACCTATTGTAACTAAAGTGAGTTTTGCATAATAGGTCCCCTTTAATGTACTTTTCTTTTTTTACTTTGTCATTAGTTATGGGTGTTAGATTTATCAGAATGGTATGACCTTACAGAAGTAACCTCATAATTGATTCAGCGATCAATGATTTACCATGATTGAAAACGCCACTATAAAATACAGAAAATACTTTTCTGCTACTATTGTCACCAGTGATCAGAGATGATATGGTGACTTCAAAAGAGATCCTAATGGTACTATGCTCTCACTAAATATGTTTAAAAGAAAGTTTAACAATACCTGTGTAACAGAGAAGCACACAGGCCTCTGTGGAGATTTGCTTCATGCAGTGATAAATCGTCTTTTTTCTGACAGGGAAGATACTACTTGCTAAGCCACTACACAATAAACACACTCAAAAACACTTAACACCAAAACAGTCAAACAGTGCGTGTGGTAAAGCACAAGACCGGCGAATCAAGCTCTGCTGAACTGCCAGTCAACTGAAACAATACAAGTAATGTATCACTGCTTGTGGCATTCTTTGCAGCACACTGACAGCTTGTACACAGACAAAATCTAGTTTGCCCTTTGAACAACGCGTAGGGCCTTATGCTGTGAACTTGGAACATACTATCATGGTCTGGCTCTCTGGCTCCATTCTATGCATTTCAGTTTATTTATGTTGAGCAGTCAGGATTAAACCACTGGCTAAGGGAAATCAGATTTTGCTAAAAAATTGCAACAAAAACTCCATTTCCCACAATTACTCCTTATCAAATGCAGCCAAAATATTCTCTTTGGCTAGCCCCCGTATAATCACAAGTTCAAAAAAGCACACTTGTTATGGGTGAGACGGGTGGAAACCCGCTGCCAAATATATCAGCGCTTTATTTCATCCATAAAGAACAGCAACATCTTCAGTAAACGTCTGCCAAAACACATAAAAGATCCACATAACCTCCTTCAACTCTAAAACAGACTAAAATAACGATGGGGCGGCCTTTCTTTTAAGCATCACCTGAAAATGTCGCAGTTCTTTACAGTACAGTTTAGATGATGTAGGCTGAATACTTCTCCTCTCGAGCAGAGATCAACCCATTACTTACTGAAAAAGCTGAAAGGACTGAGCTCAAGTGAAAAGCAGACTCGGCTAGGCCAAGTCTAACTGTCCTGCACGACAGCACTGGCGGTCTCCACACAGTAGTCAAAAAAGGTTGGTGTCTCGAGGGAAAGGTTGGGTGGAGTTGTACTGTATTTAGTAGTCATTCACTTTAATAAAAACCACACTGCCTTTGTGATGGTTTATGAACTCTCCTGAGCCGTATACTCTGATCCTCTCTATTCACCCATTGCAGGTCTGCTGTTTCATCACACAACTGCACTCTAGAGCACTATTGTAAAATGTACAGTACTGTGTAAAAGCCTTAAGTCTTTGTACAAACGGTTTAAAGCCATTTATCTGAGCAGTAAAGGACTTTCTGCAAGAAAACTACACAGAATAAATGCAAACAAACAAGAAAGCATTAAATAATATCACAATTTATCACAAGTACTTTTGTGAGCTGGTTAAAAGAGCACAGATTCTGTTCTAGATTTCACCTGGATGCCTCCAGCCTTTGCATGGATCTGTGAAACTCCTGATGTCATTTAATGAAATGAAATCGATCGAGCCGAACCAGGTATCTGAGATATTGGGTAATGTGAGGAGAGCTTCCATAAGGAGGGGTCTGGGAATGATTAAGCAAAAACACAGACACGTACATAAAATCACTCTTTGCTGTATATTAATATTATTTGTATTCTACTATTAGCTCTTAAAACCATATACTGCTCAGCTAAACAGGTTTCAAACGCAATTTTCTCCGGTGTCTGAGATTTTTGCGTGTGTGCATGTATGTGTGTGAGTATCCGTGTGTTTGTTAACCACCATTCTAGGCTGGACAGCTCCTTAAGTGCAGGGTGTTGCCATCACTATTTACATAACACTGTAATACAGACCATCAGACAAGCAATTTTTATTTGAAAATAGCCTGGGAATTTTGTTTTCGGGCCAAAAAATAAGCATATCCTTTTCGAATTCATAATTGCTTGTAATCAGTCCTATCTTTTTTCACTCCTACTCAGTAGCCATGCTGGTCCGGTGTGGGTCAGCAGTTGCCGTTGCTGGCTGTGTCGTGAGTTCAGGCTGCGCTCTCTGAACCTGCTCCAGCAGTGCTATGCTGACTGCAGGGGATCAAAACAGGAACAGATGCAGCAGAGCGCTTCCCACTGCAACAATAACGGCCTCGCTCAGCTTCTCCCTCTTCTCCTTTTCGTACAAACACTCCACATGCAAAGAAGTCAGTGGCTGCTTGATTCAAAGCAGTACAGCCCCAAATCTCGCCTCTGACCATCGACACTCCAGACAACATCGCCCATCTGATGAGTCCCTTGCCCTCTCCCACGGGCACAATCAGGTAAAACTGTGCTCTGTTCCTGTTCTGTGCTTACCATCCTTGTAGAATGCCAGATTACATCCTTACCATTGACAGACACTTTTCGTAAATTTGACAGTACACGCAGGTGCATGACCCAAACATAAACTAACTTTTGAAGTATTTACATACATAAAGAAAGTGCTCTCCCCCTGCCTAGTGCCCTTTTCCACCTCTCCAGCCCTGCTGCTGATATCCTTCTGTGCTGCTGTTTCTGGGCTTTGGCGATGCTTTGGTGAACAGATGTCAAAACAACCTCCCTGTCCATGTTTCCTTTTCGTCATATCTCAGTATACGCTCGCATTAGTTGCGGTCGTTTTTTTTTTTTTTTTTGCACGGGCATAAAAATCTGCTCTTGATTGACATTCGCAGCACAGATGATAATTATAAGTAAAGGCCCTGGCTCTGGAAGTGGTCTTTGTTTAAAAGGGGATCCGAGTTCATTTCTGCGGGTGAGTCACACTGTAAAGTGTGCCAGTGGAACGTGTCGCTCAAGCCTTTTACACAGATGGATAATTCCGTGTCCCTCAAACACATAGGAGCAGTTAATGACTGGACACAGGCAGTACATTCATTTTCTTTCAGTCGCTTTCCCTCCCACTGTTAGCCCAGGAAGGTTAGATTAGTATGTTGACCTCTCAAGGCCATATATGTTGTTCCTTTATCGGTAAACATTCCATATACACACTATAAAGTCCTGATGCTTAACAAATACAGCGTAAAACACTGCATACATATTTGCGTGCAATTAAATCACAGCGCTGATGTTATTAGAAGTAGCACACAAATGTTGCAACCACTGTTGTTACTTAGCAACTGGGGGTAAACAAAGAGTAGTGACAAACATTTGTAGCGAAAAAAGTGTTATAACAGAAGGTAGTCAAAATTTGGACACCCCTTGTCAAATTACATCTGAACGTTATAAATGAAAATCAGTACATGTTCTCTACTGTTAACAAACCCAAATGTGGCATTTTTGTTATCTGTAACGAATGTGTACTTCTTTTTCACTTAGGAACTCGACAGATCATGTAATTTGACCAGCCAGATCAGTTATGTTTGGAAATAAACTATACAGTAAAGATTCTATAGTGTGTACTTTGGGTGGGAAAAGCTGCTACCTTGCTCAATGTGTACCTTTTTACAGGCTACATGAAGATAACCTAGTCTACAGATAACCAGGGAGCACTGTTGCTCAACAGATCATGGCTCTGGTTAATGCAACACATATTGGGAAAGCATGTTTAAGCTGCATGAAATGATCTTTAACATGTCACAAATTAATGAGGAGCTTTACACTTGAGTCGGAGGTAAACATTCCACGCTGCTCTGATAGCAGGTGCTAAGCACATGACCTCCGCAGAGCCTGACACCAAAAAAGACACACACACACACATACACACATACACACTTGTTCCACTTTCTTCAGGGACATTCCTTTGTAGTCTGATTGGCTCACCTCCGTTTCACTCGGCTGCGGTGAATTTGACTTCAGAGGCTAAGCAAAGGATAACTGGTTGATGACAGACCCGACTAAGGTCCCTCGGTCAGTGGCATTACATCTTTATTTATTTTGGCCAATTAAGGCCACTCAGTAAAGTTCAAATCCAGGGGAAGTCCTACATTTTAAAATTACTTGATTGCCTTGTACTGGTTTCTTGCCATTACAATCCCATGAACCACTGGATAAAGTAATGTCTTCAAACTCAGCCAAGGGCACTTAAAATGGGACAAGCGTGCACAGTTCAGCGCAGCAGAGAAAAGACTGCACCCAAACAAGAACATAAACTATGTTCTGTGATTGCTCCCGGGTCATTAATGCCATCCCTACTGAATCACTGCCAGAATGAAGCTGGTCACTGTCTTTGTTATGCAAACACAGACGTTAGGGAATAAAGTCATTATAAGAATAAACGGGGAAAAAGCATGTCATCAAATAATTTCTCTCGTGAAAGCGAGGCAATTTCTAAATGAAAAGAATTAAAAGGTGCTTTACCGACTAATATGACCATCAGTTGCTTTCGAATTGTTTTGTTTAGTTCTCTTCATAGAGAAAATGTGCTGTATATATGTTCCTCCTGCTAAAGCTTAAGTGCAGATGCGTGTGTTTTTGAATCATGGTAGTGATTTATGCTGAACTCTACTAGTAGAATCCTGCAAAAACAGTTAAACTGGGTCCATTTTTCTTTGTCTGATCTTTTATTATTTCTGCAAACTGTTTACATGTGTTTCTTCTGTTCATTTTTGACCCTGTAGAAAGAGGAAACGACAGTGCTAGCAGAAAATGTCCCGTCCCAGAGTGTGTTCAACCAGCACAGCTCAACAGTCATGTTTCTACAACAATCTCTACTAAGTACAATAAGTGTGGTATTAAAGTAGGACATAACATCGTATGTGTTTAAGAGGTCCGTTATATTCATGTAGGGGAATACTAGCCTCTTGCTGAATAGAAAAAATGAAAAAGAAATATGCATAAAAACTAGGATTAAAGAAACATCACGCTTTTATGCTAGTAACTCAGTTAACTATGGTCAGACAGAGACCTAGTATAAGACACAGGCCTGTCACTAACCAATATATCAGTAAAGCCCTATTTTATATATTCTGGGCCATTATTAATAATAATAATACTAACAGCAAGAACAACAACAAGAACAACAATAACAACAACAACAACAACAACAACAACAACAACAATAACAGATTGTGTATCAGTTGACAGCTTGTCTGACAGTACATGGTTTTGTTCCAGAGCAGATTTCTGATAAAACAGTTTGAACAGAGGAAGTGAATGAACAGCTTAGACTCCATTATTGACTCAGAACTACAACCATCATTGCATTCCCACACATGCCACGTATTTCGCCATGCTTAAACTCTAAAATAACACTACCATTGCCAGGCTGCAATTATTACTGTGGACAAATCACCACTGACCTCCTACTCAACATAAGATAAGCCTAAAACAACCAAATCGCCTCTCAATCACACTCTCCACGCTTGAATCATACATTGTTGCAGATAGATGTGCAGATAGTACTAGGGTGCAAATCTTGAGCCACATTAAACCCAGCTCAGCTCAACTGGACTGAACTAACAGATCATTAACCTTTTGCCTGGTGCAGTGAGGGTAGGCAGTTTCACTTACTGACACCCCAATCACAGTTCTGTAAATCTGCTAAGGGTGAGTGATATGACAGAAATATAATGGAAAAATACATTGAACACATTATCATGATACACAATCTACGTATCATGGCCATTTTTAGTCGGAACAGACAAGATTCACCAGCAAAGCAGTGAAGCCTCATTTTAAAAAGGCTGTGAAAAATGGCACAATGGTCTTATAATTTGGTTTAATTTCAATATCAAGAACATATTGTCATGTTGCCCCGATCCTATTATGTACAACTCACAGCTGTGTGATTACTAAAAATACAAAAAGCTCGGTTCTTGACTGCCTTCAGAAGTGCAATGCGGGCTACACTTTTCGAACCTGAGGGAAAAATGTGCTGATTTATTTTTGGTCCTGCTTACCCAGCAAACAGACTGGGTTTTATTAATATGCACGGGGCGTCCCTGAGTCTACTCCAGCCCTGTCGAAGAGCTGACACACTCGGAACCCTGGCCAGGGCAGCAGGGCCCACGGGTGGGTCAGGAAATACGTTGGTATCAGACAGAACCTCAGGGGTGAGCTCTGGTTCCACATGTCTCCTTTGAAGAGAGAAGAGAGGACGGAAATGGAGGAAATCGACGGGATAAGAAAAGAACACATCGTGGATGAATTTAGACACACCATCAAGCTTCTATATGAACTACAGCCACATGATGTGCTGCTTTATAAGTGCATTATATTTTGGTTGCAACTGAAACTGTGAGTGTAAATGGAGCTTCCTCTCATGACTCACACAATAACAAAGAAGTCTCGTATCAAAGGACGTAATTCAAATTGCATTTTATCATTGATAATAATTCATATTCAATAAAGTATGTGCTCGTTTCTTTGGCTTAAATAAAATTCAGAAGAGATTTTCAAACATGGGGTTTGGAGTATTGTGTTTACGCTCTATATTTCATTACAGTGTAGACGGTTTCTCCAGTCATATTTATGCATTAAGACTATATTTTTATAAAAACGTATTGTAAAACGAATGATTTAATTCAGGAATGGTCTTGGAGTTTCCTTGCTCAAACACACCTTGTTCAACTCACTTATTAACTGCCAGGTGTGTGTGTGTTAGAGGTGGGGGAATACCACACTGTGGTTTTGAAAGGTGTTTATAGACAAAATGGTTATAACCTGCTATTTTCAGTACCCATGATATATATTACATTTATTACATCTATTACCAATTTTTGTAAAACTTAAATCACACATCTCGAAACAACAGCACTTAAAGTTGGAAGTACTCTGGTTTTAATACCTTTGGTTTTAACATACCTAGATGTTCGTGTTGTCAGAACAGGCTACAAAACTTTCACGTACCGAAACACAGAGTGTGCCAGAACTAACAGCGATACTTCACTCACACTGCATTCTGGCTCATGTAAGACTGTGGTTTTGTCGCAGTTCCAAAACCACGACCCACGACTAAACCCCATATTACAAAACCCAAATTTCAGACCGTGCATTTTCATATGGTCTCGAGAGGCCTTTAGACCAAGTACCTAAGCTCTGAACTCCAACATGAGGCCTAATGGTGTTAACCGAGGGCGCAGAGGTCACGCCAGCCTAATGCCAGACACAGTTTTGTGACGTTTTGCGGTGCGAAAACCAAGCTTCTCATGGTGGAGGAAAACATGCTTTATCATGGAAAATATTATGCACTACTCCTCAAAATGCCACTCCCACATCCACTGCCGTCTCTATCACTCCTTCCCTCCCTCTCAGTCTTATCTCACAAAAACAAAATTCACAAAGCCTGTCTAAGAGGCAAGGCCTCCCAGCAGCCCCTGACCACAACAACTGTGCTTCTGTTCCCAACATGGCTTGAGTTGCGTTGCAGAGTCACTAAAGATGTGACCTTAAATAATTACTCTGCTTCCGGATCCTCGTGTGCGTGGGACTAACACAAATCAGCTGACTTCGAAACAAAAAGAAACAATGTCATAAATGCTCACGGCACACTTCTCTGTTTCAGAAGGTTGATACACAGTTTGTCACAAGCGGGAAGTTCACAGGTTTGCAAAAGGCTTAATGAGGAAGACATTTGTACTTAGTGTAAATTCGCTGTTTAAGGTCAGTGGTTCAGTAAAGTTTTGATCTCTGACATTCAGTTCGCAGGCACGAGCAGCAGTTTTGCAACTGCTCCATGTCCCATTTCATAACTGATTATTTTTTAACGCTTTTGTTTTATTTACAACAGTAATACCTCTTGCATTTTGTCTGTATAGCATAGTGTACTTAGTACGAAGCATTTTCTGAGTATTATTTTGACTTTATTTCAACTAAAGCAACATCTGTTCAAGCGGACTGACAATCCTCACAGACCATTTCAAGAATAACACTGTTTTTAATAGCTTGAAGATAATACAGAAATCAACTGTGTGCGTTCATATGTATCAAGTATTTTACAGTGGCTTTGAATGTGGCTGAGCCAACCAGTTTTTGTTGTGTTTAATAAACACAAATTTAGCAGGGGTTGCAAAAAACCTCAGTTATAATGTCCACCAACCTTAGGAGCGCAAAACAGGAAAAAATATGTAGTTAACAGAAATAGCAGAGCGAGTTATGTTCTCTCAGCTCCACAACTCATCAGGTACTGACAGAGATCCTCAGTATAATAAAACTGCAACTAAATTAGTGACTTAACAAGACACGCCTTGGGACTGTCATGGGACATGGGACTATGTAATGGGGACAAAAATCCATGATGACAAAAACATCTCATTCAGAAATCTTTTACAAGACAAACAGACTGCCATGGTTTTGGAATAAACAACTTTGTCCTTCTTGGGAAGTGGAATTGTGGAATTGTGAACTGAAACTCGCGTGATAACAGTTGTTGAACAGGTTGAGACATGATTATCTACAATGGCTTGTTTGGCTCAGGTCAGACACAGTCACCTCCAGTTTATCTAAATGATACTGAGGAATCACGTCCGTGTTCCAAGTTTTTTTGCCCCAAGCTAGATGACTCACTGCCATTGATGTTCACAAGCATCATCATCCCATTGAACCCCAAGGAAACATCCATCCAGCAAAATTTCAACACATTGCGCAGTTACGCTTCTGAGCGAATGATCTAATATTAGTAAAGAGCTGTAATCATCATACGGTAGCGAGCCCAGAAGAGATTCTACCACAGTGTAGTGTCACATTTCCTAACAGAAGGGAATGGCCTGAGGAGAACCTTATCACAGTCTTGTGTGTAATGAAGTATTAGCAGCCTACATTCCGCCTCCTATCAAACTCTTGCCACAGGAATCCACGGAATCTTGGGAGAACAACTGCCGTTTCTGGATCCCAGCTCCATTTCCAGTGGCTGTCTCTAAAAAAGCCGGTTATGGAGTCTTTTTTGAATAGTGATAGTAAATATTGTGTTGTGACAGGCATTCTTTGGACCATGGGTGAATCAACATGAAACAGAAAACAAAGTTTCTGCCGCAGCCCATGGGAATGGGAATGCAGGAATGAGCTCTAGTGGCTTATTCTCCCAGAAAATAAATTACCCTCACAGAGGAGGAGGAGGAGGAGGAGGAGGAGTGAAGATGTTGACAACAACCAGACGGTGGCGTCCTGTCAGGTTTTCTCAAGTTCGAAAAGGGGGGGGGCTGTTCGAATTAATGCAGAACATGAATATCTTTGCGAGTGGCCCATGTTTAATTGAATATGCAGCTATTTGAAACGGACAGGTATGCTGGATATATGTGGCATTTAACTGAAAAACAACTGTCCCGTCATATAAAATCAATTCCAGAGCTCTCATTTGCTGGTTTTCTACTATTTAAAGCAGTAAATTGTGCTTAAATGTGTAAGAAACGTCTAAAAACGACGCAGCAAGTCTAAGTTGGTCTAAAACAGAACTTTCTGAGTGTTTTAGACACAGTTCCCAGGTTCTTCAGTGAGATGTTCAGTGAAGGAACTTAACTTTATTTACATTCTGTCTACTCGAACCACCTATAATAACTCCTTATAGCTCCCAGATTTTATCATAAGAGAAAAAAGCACTATATCTTGCCTACCTTTGTGCTTTTCCATCACTGTAGACACTCTGGTGGTGTCCTCGTCCCTGCGAGAGGTGGTAATAAAGCAGTCCACAGTTCTGAGGAGGTGATGGTCTGGAGGCTCGTTTGACAGCCCCGTTCTCCCTCAGCAGGATCCAGCTGTTTAACGCTAGACACGGTCGAGACACGGAGCGGAGTTCTTTCTTTTCCCACCCGTAATGGGACAGGCCACGCCCACCTGAGACAGGATTGGTCTTTAGTGTGCTCTATATACCGCCTGGACTCACCTTAGCCAATCAGAGAGGAGGGGGCGGTGTTTGGTCGGAATACAGGTGGGAAAAACGCGCTCTCTTGTCATAATCATAATCATCATCCTCATCATCATCGTCTTTTTCATCATCATCATCATCATCATCATCATTTTCTTTAACATCATCATCATCATCATTGTCTTTTTCATCATCATCATCATCATCATCATCATCTTCTTCTTCTTCTTTAACATCATCATTATCATCATTGTCTTTTTTTATCATCATCATCATCATCATAATCATCTTCTTCTTCTTCTTTAACATCATCATCAGCAGCATCACTAGCAAAAACACCTCTATCCTTAACCAATTCAATTAATTAAACCCTTATCCACTATCCTTAACTTATTAAATCTACACCAGTTAGAAACTTAAAAAAAAAACCTTAAAACCTTAAAACCAAATTACTTTGGCGACACAATAACATTACAGCTCGAAGCTTTTCATTGTTGGTTAAAAAGAGTGGATCAGAGCAAAATTAAATAATAGATATGTATTAGCAGCTACTCTTTGTGTAGCTGACATTTCCCCCATTAACTTTACAGTGAGCCTTTTGGTTCTCTTGGTGGACTTTGTTTAAACTAAAACGACTCGTTTAAGTATGTTAACGAGGTTCACTTTATTAGTTGTTAGTTTGGGCCAGATTATCAGGGCTGCCATTGAAAACGGAAGGGAGTTCGAGAGGCGTTGTTATTCGAATAACAAAAGGCAACCCAAGCTATTTTCTTTTCCACACATTATTCTTTTGATTTTGGAGGGAGAAGGTCTGTGTTCCCAGAAAGCAGCCCCCGCTCTCTGCCCGGGGGAGGAGAGTTTCTAAGCCTAAAAATGAGAGAGTGACTCCTGGGAGCATCGTGGCCCGGGCAAAGCACGGCAGGAATGCGCTGCGCATGCGCGCCGCACATGGTGCCCCGTGTGAGGAGAGGCTCTGCTCAGTTGCAGTCGCAGCGATGATGCAGGAGTTTGTGCTGAAATCCAAGCCCTCCGGTCATGTAAATAAATAATAGGCGTTTGCAGCATGCTCCTTCCTTCCTTTAGCCCACATGGTGATTTCAAAAGGCCCGGCAAATTCCTCTCAAAATCCCTTTGAAGACGTAACAGGGAGGGCCAGACAGACAAACATCATCAGCTCCCCCCCCGGACCAAGGTGAGATGTCCAGCAATGCAGGCCAGTCTCCACAATGGTAAGGGTATCAAGGGCCTGACTGAAAAAGCTTTTTCAGCTGTCAGTCACCATTGGCGGTTCCAAATAGTCCAAGACTAGGCCTAATCTGCATCCAGGAATCTGCCTCCAGGAGTATTATGGTGTGACTGCAGGCAATCAAGGTCAAACAAGGCTATATTCTCATCCTGTCATCATATGTCCATTGCTCAGTTGTGTGAGAACTCAGCTCTCTTCCTCTCTAAACTGGGTGAATAAGAGTCACATGCTCTGAGAAGCTGACCCCTCTGTAAAGCCCCATGAGGGCTGAAGAAAGTTTCCATGCAGACTCTCCCGCGCCGAGCCCTTTCCTGCAAATCAGGACTTTTGGAGGGATGGACAACTAATAGCGTGCTGTATTTGTTTTCTCCTTGCGGATAAGCGGCTCAGTTGCACTGCACATTGCAAGCAAACATGCGGTCTCTAATTCCCACTGGGTAAACCACATTGTGGTGGTTGAAGGGAAGGTTCATCATATGTAAACTGGCAGCTGCAAGTTGTAGAGAATCAGTAGCAATAAAAATGCATCCTCATTGTCTACAGAAGGAGGATTTATTTGCTTTCTTTACTTTAGCAAAGGCCAAAACACTAAGATAACATAATTTGACAGACAGTAGTGTGCAAACGTCTTAGGCACTTATGCAGATTGTTTAAAGCCACTATTCTCAGCATCTGATAAAGTGTCTTTCTGCTTGCAAAGTTACTATTAGAATAAGTGCAAGCAATAAAGGACTAAAAGGTATCAGTATTTGTTTTGTAAATGTTGTTGATATTTTGTGAGCTGGTAAGAAGACCATAGGTTTGGTTCCAGATTTCTCCTCAATGTCTCCAGTCAGTACTCGAATTTGTGAAACGCTGTTTAATTTAATGAAGGACTGATTGAGTCAAACCAGGTGTCTGATGCAAACTACAAGGAACACTTTGCTTCCACAAGGAATACACTGATATACTGTACATAAAATCACAATTTACTGTATAATGTTATTTGTATTTATTCTGCTTAGTTTTATTTAGTATATTAAGTATATTCACCTTAATGTAAATATATTCATATTGATGTGAAACACTCAATGCTCATCTAAAGACTTTTGCACAGTTCTGTAGTATGCAAATATTTCAAAATGCCCTACTCTTTCTCCTGTCCATATTGGAAAAGGCTGTAAAAAAAAAAAAAAAAAACACATGTTGTAGAATCCCAAAAACCAATCCATTTACAGATACCTGCCTGTTCATGTTGAAGTTATAAGCAGTGTTGCAGCTTGGACTACGTTTTGAACAAGGTACGATACAATGTAGCATGGTCTAGTTAATTCTGGGTCGCTGGGACGCTGGGAAATAGTTTTATAAAACATGACTTTGATTATTTTTGATATATAATAATACATTTACAAGTAAAATGGACATCAGGAAAAAAAAATTAAATTCAATGAAAATTGGAGGATGTGGCCTTTTTAAATCATTTGGATGTTCAGAGTAAGGATGACCAAAAAAATACAACCTGTTTGCCATTTGCTGGGAACTATCCAATCATATTTCACAGACAACACCCTCTCTCACTTGCATATGCTCACATACACACACACACACACACACACACACAGATTCATGTCCTAATGAGCCAGAATCCACAAAAGAATCGAGTTAAATCTATTTATGCACTTGAAACATTTTACCTGGTAAAGCGCCTTAAGCCTGGCAGTCCTTCGGTCTTCTTCTTCTGTTGTTGTTTAACGGCGGTTGGCAAACGTCATTTAGGTGCATTAGTGGCAATAGTGAGTCAGTAAAAACAAGAAAAAATGTATATTTTAAGAAATGACAATAGTCACATAAACTTCATTTGCTTATTTAAAATGTAAAGACTTTCTGAATATTTGAAAATCATGACACCCCTAGTTCATATGGGCATTTGAAAAAGTCTTCAGTTCCTCTTAGCAGGGATTGCAACTCTTTATCACTGTCCATTGAAAGCCTGCAGAAATGTCATCAGTGTGTTCATGGTATGAGTTTGAGTTGCACACAGATTGGAAAATCCCTGTAGTGATCTCACTGAGGGACATGTCAGGACCCATTTTGCAATGCAGAGTCTCCGGATAAAATCCACTGTGTCTGAAGGTGAGTGTGGGCTTTAGCTGTTTTGGCTCAGGGTTACTCAGACAGAGGGGTAATCCCCTCACACTGAATCACTATGGGTGAGGCACAGTGGCTCCCACCGTACTCAGTCCCCCCACCAGTCCTGTGGCTTTGGCTATGAATGTGTGGATGAAAAGCAGTCTAGGAGATGTGTGTGGGAAGGGGGAAGGGCAAAGGGGGGGGGGGTCTAATGGAGGGTGGTCTACCTCCCAAAAGTTTTCAGGGAAGAGAGAGTTGGGAGTCGTATTGTCCTTGTTCATAAGGCATGAAAGTCATTACACATGGGAGCTGGAAAGTCTAGTTACGGATGTTACCCCAGTTTACTGGACACTGTTTTTCACGTAAGATGGGAGAAGATAGAGGAACTTTAAGGCAATTAAGGAGATGCATACAGAGACAGGAAATGTCACTCAAATACTTCAAATTCAGTGGTGCAGCACTGTGGGAACATTGTTCGAGCGTTTCTGTATCAGCTGGAGTGGGTAGGTGCAGACACTGGCAGATTATCTAGGCTCACTTGCTGGTTGGAGCACAAATAGCATTCCACAGCTGTGACGAAGAGGGCAGGGGTCACTGACTCAGCCCCATCTGAGCAGTGAGCCCTTTCATTGAAAGACCTTTTCCCATATAAAACACACACACACAGTCGCTTCCCTACAGTACTGCCAGACAAAGAGATGCTCAAGATGCGCCAAGTGTGTCAGTCTTATTGAAAAGCATGGAGATCAGAGGCAATTTCTCACTGACTAACTAGGACAGAGTATATGATGTGGTCAGCTGCAGACAGATAAAGGCATCCTCATCTTTTTATCTGCTGAAAGGACAAAAAAAGAAAGAATGTAGACAGAACGTACTGTTGTATCCCTAAAACTGAGAGGAAAACAATGTTCTGCTTTACATCAGTTTAAATGAAATTTCAGGACATTGCTATTGTCAAAATTTTGCTTTACCTGCAGGCTACCTGAATAGGGAATTCATGAGATATGTATAAGCACTGAATAGCGTATGTAAAAAGGGATACTTTATAAAAGAGCTTATACCAGTAACCACGAGATGACATAACTTTGAATGTGTATAGCCCCTTGTGAGTGCAATGTCATTTAAACTATGTCATGCACAAAACTGGAATCAATTTTTTTCAATGATTTTTGTACACACACACGCACACACACACACACACGCACTCTCATACAAACACACTCACTCTCACACAGACACATACACACACACACACACACACACACTCATACAGACACACTCACTCTCACACAGACACTTACACATACACAGACACACACACACACA
>JBBIGA010000106.1:34765397-34777743 GCA_037576975.1 Alestes dentex | reverse complement strand
GCTAATATGTTAAAAGTTAGCAAATAAACAGTAAATGTCAATTAAAAAGTGTATTTTCTACACTTTTCAGAAAATCAGTAGTATTTGTTATTTGAGCAGGACTTGATTAGGAGCACCCAACATTTTGCATAGGACTGTATCTTGCACCTATATGCAGTTTACAGGTACAATCATACCTGGTAAAACAGTCAGGACAGGGGCACCTAATAAACTGGCAAGCCAGGTTATGTGACGTCTAAGTATCTGACTCGTCAGAACAGACAGTGTGACCCTTTCTGTGGCCAGTAGGTGGAGCTGCGACATTGCTGTATGTACACAGACGCACGGCACAGGCAGATCCGGGTACAGCACGGCAAGTTTAATGTGAGAGACAGCATGACACAGTCAGTAAAAAGACCCATATATGTTCCTCTCATACATACACTTGTAACGATGGCATGTACACACAGGACAATGTACACATAATACATGTACAGCACATGGTATTATACAGTACATTATGACAGACAGTGACGAATACAAAGACGCACGCACATGCACGTACACAGACACTCATACGCATACACAGGCCATCTGCAAGCCTGCTTAAAGCCCGACCATACCACAGTGTCCTCTTGGAGCAGCAATGTATTATGTATTCTGGTAACAGTGATGGTCCAATGGCAAAGCAGTAGCTAGGAATGGGGCGGCAGGGGGTGGGTTACTGACTGGGTGAGACTGAGTGGATGTGTGGGTCTGTAGGATGGGGATGGGGCAGGCAGAGGCTGAGTCGGGGTGAGTGGGCTTTATAGGGCCCCATGGAGCCGAGGCCCACTTACACGTAGGTCCGGTAAAGGGGAACGCACCCGCCTGGACAGCATAGGCTGTTGACAGAGGGGACTATTACCGTACTGTATCATCTACTACCACACTACAACAGATGGACACGTAATGAATGCAGCACGTATGCATAATTACTTTAACGATTAAAATGGAGTGTATCTTCTAAAACAGGGGTGTCAAACTCCGGTCCTGGACGTCTGGTGTCCAGCACAGTTTGATGGTTCTCCTCCTCAAACACATTCACTAAACCTGACAATTAACTGGCAACGTGAACCGGGTGTTTCTGAGCAGGGAAATCACCAAAAGCTGCTGGACTACGGCCCTCCAGGACCGAAGTTTGACACCCCTGCTCTAAAACCATTAAAAATGCACAGATTTCATTCGTTTTTGTCAAAAGAAGTGTTTCTTTAGCCTAATACAGGATACAGCCTTAGTCCTAATCTCTCCCCACCGTGTACTGAAACTGTCCTGAAAAGCCATCAATGATTTTTCTTCATGCAATACCATTCCAGTGTTTGAAACCACTGTTCAAAATACATTTTAAATGATGTTAAATCAATTTTGCAGGAAACTGAATAAAATCATCCTGATATGTTAGACCTGTACAGGTTCAAAAGCCACAAAACTGAAAATAATGAATGATGAACAAGGATGTGGACATCAAATAGTATATTCTTTTTATATATTTGTATTCAATATTTAAGCTACATTGGGAGCCACAACAAAACTATAAAAAGATAAATAATGTAACAATCTGTTGTGATCTACTTTCTGTCAAGTTATCTGTCTTTTGAAATACGAGGTGTTCTGGATGTTCAGTTCATTAGAACTTCATTCTCCACTATACGTGCCCTTCTGAATTATTATGGAATCATCTCCAGCTCCATTCTTCTTTCTAACATAGAGCTACGCAACTCCATAGGTTACAGAATAGAGAAATGTGTCTAGAATGATGAATGGAGATACCACTATAAAAGAGAAAGCTTGGAGAATAAACAATACATTCTAATTCATTTGACACACCAATGTTGTGGCTATTTTCTTTCATTACTTTGACATGTGGCATTTTCAGCGATAAACCTGCCTCATTAAAACATGTAACCACTTTTTCTGTCCCTGAAAACTGAATAATTGCAATTTCTGCAAAAATGTGACCACTTCTTACGTGGCATTTCCATTATCTTACGTTTCCATCACCCATATCAATTAATTTAATTTAATTAATTTTATATTGTCAAAGTACACAGCTATTAAAGTATGAGCATGTAGTCTAGGTGAGAGTGGCTTTGCGTTACCTCTCCAGGGCTGTTTCTGCCCTGTCTGTCCAGGGTAGAGGAGGTGGAGTGGAGAGACTCGTAGGATATCATGTCTGGACGCTCTATGTCATAAATGGCCTTGACCCTGGGGATGGCTGCTAGGTCCCTGTAATCAATGATTTCATTGTCTACTTTTGCCTGGAGGGAGGAGAGGTGGAAGAGAGAGGGACAGAGGGGGAGGGAAGGAGGGAGAGCGTTCACACAGAAGGAGAGACCCAGGAAAAGAGAGTGGAGAAGGAGGTGGAAGGTCAGACTAGGGGTCAAACAGATCCACATCACATCCAAACAGAGTTACAGCACTTCACATGGGTCACCAAAGAGGATAAAGACACTCAGTATGTGAGACAATACTATGTCCTGATTTTTGTTCCGTAGAAATATATAAATAAATAAGAGTGCAGCTTCATGTGAGGCTACGGTCTGTAACCTTTCAGCCGCGACGACTACTTACTACATTCGATTTACAATGATTTATATGTCTATTTTTATGTATTGTTTCACTGGATTGGATTTAAATTGATTTTGATGTGTGTATGGTGTCTTTAAGAGAAGGTAAGTATTTACAAATCAAGGCAAATACACAGTAGATGGAGACTGTTTGCAGAGGAATAAGACGAGAGAGAGAGAGAGAGAGAGAGAGAGAGAGAGAGAGAGAGAGAAACAATCCTGCATCCTCAGCCAATTGGGACTGAATGTTGCCTGGCTCCAATAGGCGCAGGGAGTGATAGGGGGCGCCGGCGAGTGGGACTCACATAGATGGTATGACCTGGAGAGCCAGGGATGCTGGAGCCAGGCCGAGAACAGATACTCTCAGACGAAGACCTTGTGGGCTGCGGGGGAACAAGATGTATTAGTGACCAACCGAGCTCACTCCTGTAAGTTAAACAATCTCAGTTAAAGGAATCCTCCAGACTTTTCCAACCTAATCTCCATTTGCCACATCTGTGGTGTACGGTTGAGCGCCACGGAAAATCATTTCATCATTTTCCCTGCACTTCAAGTCACCTACTAACTTGAAACACATTTTAAAGCTTCACAAGAACCCCTTTGTTTTGAGTGTGGTGGTTACAGATTCAGCTTCAAAATCACATTTCAAATATGTAGTCACTGCACTCAGCAACTGGCCATTGACTCAGAATGTATGCGAGTTTTGAATCAATAGGTATTGTGTTCTTTTCCTAGTGCAATGGAAATTTGTTGAAAGCACAGATTGTAGTAAGAAACCGTACAATACAGTTGTGATAGACAGAAACATGGCTGAAAACCGGTGGTGTACTCCTTTAATTCCGAATGATAAGGAGTTAACATCCAAGCCAAGGACCAATAGCAGCGCCGACAGCCTTTTATTTTCTAATTCCCAGTGCCAAATGTATTGAAACATTCACCAGCCGCCTCAAGCCATCCATACTCCACAGCCCATGCAGCACGGCCCTTCAGATATGGCTCTCGGTTACGTTTTTAGCACAGCTGCTAGAATAAGAATGTGGTTACTTAATTGCTACATGACAGCTTAAGCACTCTCTGGGAGTAATTTACTGTGGACTAGTATAATTTATTTGGGGTCAGCATCTCTGGCTGAGCATGCTGAGTGAGCTCATATCTGAGTCCAGCTGATGCAATGAGTTAGACTGCCTTTACTACTATTCAGGTGGGTGTGTTTTTGGGGGGCGGTGGGTATTAGACCAAGACCACATGTCTGTGATGGCATAATTCCTGCGTCTCACCTGGGGCACTACGTGCTACATTCTGACCCTCTACACTTCGCAACATGGTTCCTAGCTTGTATAAGGTAATATTCCTCAAAAGCAAAGTGGCCGCTTATTGTCAAGCGCATACCACAGCACACAGCGTGAACAATGTGAAATTCTTTCTCTGTATTTAACCCATTCATCAAGTGAAGCAGGGGGCTGCCATCAGTGAGGGGCATCCGGGGAGAAGTGCGTGGTGACGGTACCTTGTTCCAGGGTACCTCAGTGATGACACTAGCAGTGTTGGGATTCGAACCCACAACCTTCTGATTGCAGGGCAATTCCCTAACCACTAGGCCACCAGCCGCCCCAAAGAAAAATGACAATTCATTCCGAAACTCACAAACATTGAATAATTCCTGAAATGTCTCCATACAGAAAAACGCACATTTTAAAATTAAAATCGTTAAATGCAGTAAGCTCGGTCCATAGGCCAGTCTGGGAATTTCAAACAGCTTCAGCCTCTGATGGCCCCCTCCCCGGCTGCTACTGACAGCAGCCTAATTTATGAACTAAAACGTGCAACTAAAACGATTCGAGACACAGCAAGTGACTGCAGCATGAGCCACTATGAGGGCAAAGACTGGCGCCCCCTGCTGTGCAGGAGCTGCATGATACATGCCCCACTCTGCTGCCAGTAGCAGAATACAGTACCTGCCTTTGTGATTGGTGCAGTGATGTTACAGAAGGAGGGAGGAGCTGTGGAGGGAGGAAGAGGGCGTCACACACCTCATGCACTGGTAGATCTCCCTCAATCTTCTAAATTCAAATTTCACAAACATGTTCTGACACCTCGGCTCTCTCTACTACGCATGCACTGTCCTACAGGATGCTCATGAAAGATGGGATGGTGATCTGCTGCGTGACACATGAGCAACACAAGCCATAAGTCCAAACTCCTGTGGCTATGAAGGCCTCTTACTGCTAGCAAAACGGAGAGCAAGCTAACACCATCCTTGGTGTAGAGCAGTTCTCAACCTTATAAGTTCTGAACCATTGTAGGTCTTCTGAGGACCAGAATTTCACTAGAAGATTGGGTCAACGGTCCATTACGGTTGCAAACATATGAGGCTTTGCTACATTACATACACTGCAGGCCAGAAGTTTGGGCCCACCCTTCTGCACTACAGTCTGTGGGCAAGGCATCAATGATCAGTAAATATCTAAGAGTAACATCTAGTAGTATGCAACTGTACAAATATGTTATCTATGTAATGTAATGTAAACCTATGTTATCAGAAATAATAGAATTATTGCACAGGTTGAGGACCACTGGGGTAGAGGAGGTCCAGTGTGTAATGGTTTAGAGTGTCTGACTCTTGTCCTACGTCCTAAAAGAACACACTGCAGCTCCGTGGCCTTGCTTCAGGGTGAAGCAGGACAGTGTGGTTAGCTGGAAGCAGTGCAGGGCAACAGGGCAACAGGAGACTGCAAACCTCCGGCCTGCCTGTGAACCGCCGAGAGCCTTTGCTGCCCTGTCTTTTACACTGAGACTGACACTGAGACAGGGAGTAAAAGGTATCGAAGGGAGTTGGCTTTCTCCCCGGACGATGCCTCGCTGCCTGCAGAGGAGAAGTACAGAAAAAGGGGACAAACACTGACGCATCCACACCCACACTGACGCATCCACATCCACCGCCCTCAGGCACAGCACTGGGCTCCATCAACTGAAACGCAAACTTTAAGAAGGACGACACAAAGGGGTTCGGGGAACGACTGTGGAGGAAGACTGGGCTCTTTGTGCCTTCTGCTGCTAAAGTAAAAAGGGAGGTAAGTGCAAGTGAAAGAGAGAGGATGAATGAGGCTGAGGAAAGAGGCCCTGCTCTGAGCGTGTGTGGTGTGTGGATGGATGACTACAAGAGGTGACACTCACCCTGTACTTCTCTTCTACTCTGGTGTTACTCTTACAGTCTGGATGCCACACTGTAGAGCCTGGTGAGAGAAAGAGAGAGGGAGAGAGAGAGACAGAAAGAGAGATAATTATGATATATAGTTGTTGTTATTCATTCAATTTTTCAATTTAGACTTTTGTCAGTACAATTGTTTGTATTTTTTTCACTGCCATTAATGTCAAATTGTGTTGCATGCAGTAAAGTTACTGAAGTTAGAGATATAGGGCCCTATTACATTACATATGAAATATCATACTAGAATTACTGGAACACATGTCAGCGACACACCAGCCCAAAATGTTCAACGACAGTCTACATGTACTGTAGCTTTCATAAGAAAACAACCCAAAATGGTAACCCCATAAGAGCACAAAATAATTTTTGAGTGCATTAATGCAATTAGATTTTATAAATTCTTTCCTAATTATGTTAGATATTTGCTAGCAAAGCTCTGAAACTGAATGGAACTGAAAACAGATTTAGGGACACCGAGCTGCCGTCAGAGTGTACGGACGCACGGATGAGGAAATGGTGGAACATCTCTGAGGACGCCTAAGCAGTTAAACACCTTGAAAGGCAGGTGGCTCTGGTTTGTACAGCATCAGCTGCTTCACCCACCTTGCAAGTACATCTCCTCCCCCTCCGTGAACATCTGGTTGCACCGGCTGCATCGTGCACAGCTGGGGTGGTAGTGTTTATCTCCTGCCTGCCAGGTCACAGGGGGCAGAGATCAGGTTAGAGCATGAGAGGAAAAAAAAGAAGTAGAACACAACACACATTTACGGGTTTGCATCTCATTCACAAACAGGGATTTTAATGCTTATACACCTATACATACGAACTTGTGGGAGAAAAGACAGGTGAGACAGGCCACTTTACTTTTCAAGCCAGGGCCTCTCTCTTACTCCTTCTATATAAGTGTGCTTGTGTGTGTGTGTGTGTGTGTGTGTGTGGTTGTCCTCAGTGAATAGGCCTCTGTTTAAGGCTGCATAGTCACTGATTACACAGCACGCTCTGCAGGATCACTTTACCCTAACACAGGAAACTTCCTGACCTCTGAATAGAATCTTCACAAAGAAGGGCAAGAGAAAATGCCAGCACACGCGCACACACACACATACACACACACACACGCGCACACACACACATACACACACACACACACGCGCACACACACACATACACACAAACACACACATATATACACCCTCACTCAGACACACACACACAAACACACAAGCATCTCCAGTTCTCCTGACATGCATGTCTTTGGACTATGGGAGCAACCTGAAGCACCCGGCGTGAATAAAGACTTTAAGGCCACCCCTCATCTGCTATAAAAGACCCTCTACAAGTGCACAGTACTGGTACTGCTGGTGGTTATAGCACTGCATAAACACATAAACACGCACACACACCGTAACAGTTGATTTTGGGTACTGCCTCTTTAAGAAGAGGTATACAGTGACCAAGCGTTATACATCAGTTTGGGCCGAGAGTGTACACAACTCTTAGTGTGTGAGACTGTATACAGGGGGTCCTTGAGTTACGCCACAGATACATTTTTGAAACACACCCTAGCCTAAGTCACTTCCGATTCCAACACAGTTGTAAAATCATAAAAACACAACTAAGCCGCGGAAAAAGGAAAAGGAAGATTCCTCGCTCATACATCACGTTACTGCGTATTCTTTTACCACGCCCAACCAAACTAGTTCACCCACGTGCTCCGTAAGTACGAAGCTAACGATGTAAGCCAAGAGGGAGTGAGCATTGTAAACTCGAAACGTCGCATGTACTCATGTGAATGCCACTAAAGTTGTTCTGGCTTCTCTGCACTATCCAAGACAAATGGCGATCAGGCCGCTTTGTGTGTCTGGCATCCGAGTGCTACAACACACACACCCACACACATATACACACACACACAAACACACACGCAAATGAACTATGGACTGTCCTGTTTCAGTACAGGACAAGATGAATTCGTTTTAGAAATGAACTAATGACCTCTCCTTGTTATTTTACTGAAGAGCCGCTGGGAAAGACTGTGGGTCTGTGAATGCTATGGCAACAATGACGAGACTGTGAATAACTTTCATATCATTTGCTCTCAGTCATTATCCGCTATAACTTGTATGAAAGGTGTTTGTTGTATTTCTAAATGAGCTCATCCATTGATTAAGAAGCTCATATTTTACACTTAGTGCTTCATAAACCACAGACAGTTACCGACCTGAATTTAACAGGTTGTTTTACTGTTGTGCCTTCGGGACAGATATATCTAAGTGACCTTACGTACTGTGCCTCATTCGAAAAACAGTCCAAGCTTAAAAGTCCCTTGTAAGCTATTAAGCTTGCAATGAAGAAAAAAAAAAAACTGCTTTTAAATAATGGATCCAGTTAAAGGCTCTGTATGCTTCCCGACAGCCATGAACAGCACAACGTTTAATCATTTCCAAGGTATAGTGGCCCCTTATTGTCACGCGTGAACACACCACAGCACACAGTGTGAACAATGTGAAATTCTTTCTCTGCATTTAAACCATTCACCAAGTTAAGCTGTGGGCAGCCACCGGCACAGTACCCAGTGTGTGAGGACGGTACCTTGGGTACCTCAATGGTGCCACTACCAGTCCTGGGATTTGAGCCCATGACCTTCTGATCACAGGTGAAACTCCCTAACCACTAGGCCTCCAGCTGCCCCCACACTGTCCAGTCAAATAACTCTACTACAGACTGTCTGCAGTAACAACACATCATATCACTGTAACAGGAATGGGCCACTACGGAGGGACTGGACACTCATTTGTAGCGCCCAAGACTGTGGCGCCTTCAACAAGCAGCACCCGCTCCAGATCTGACATTGTTGTGCAAACTGTAGTTCCCGCCAACTTTCACACCAAATTTTCATCCATGAGTATCAAAACAACTGCTCATGTCTCTCACTTTGAGACCCTGCTACAACTGGGGACATCATTAAGCAACCACACTCCCAGACTGCTGGGGATGCTATGGGACCAGGCCTCCAGACCTGAGGGAGGGGGCTTTGTAAGTATGGTAGATTTTGAAGTCACACACATCGTATGTAGTTGTATGGCATTTCTTTAAGCAGACATGTCCTGTGAGACAATATTAAAGACCTTGGCTGCCTAAAAAGACATGACCTTTAATCCATGACACCAGGACTTTTACCACATTTGCTTATAGGCTATCCTGGTACAGAAGTAGCCCTGCTGATGGAATGACAACCGGTTTCACGACCATAGGAGCATAACCCAGAAGGTATAAAGAGAGAGCCCCAACAGTCCCACAGGATGGTTCAACCGACTGGCTGGGTGTCGCTTGCTGTTTTGCTACCTTTATGTGGCAAAATAAGGGAAACCGCCTATATCATTTTCTGTTGAATAGTTGTTTTTATTGGATTATCCTAGAAGCTTAAGTTTCCTCCATGACATAAGCTGTGTGTGAGGAAGTGGAAGCACAGCAAGTGCAAGGGGGACCATAATAGACTCTAAACGCTAACCCCACCCTGCCAGCCCTCCCATCCATCTTACCTACAAATTTCTCCTCCCTCACAATAAACTAGACCACATCCGATTCCAGCAACCCACTCAACCTGAGTTTAAAGACCGCTGCGTTTCCCTTTCCATTAATAGTTTGTCGTAAATATAATAAAGAATGTGCTTGGACCCCAGAGGATTACAGTTCTGCACTTTTTTGTTTAT
Organism: Alestes dentex; assembly: GCA_037576975.1. Classification (NCBI taxonomy): domain Eukaryota; kingdom Metazoa; phylum Chordata; class Actinopteri; order Characiformes; family Alestidae; genus Alestes; species Alestes dentex. Next base: position 34,768,237 of record JBBIGA010000106.1, on the reverse strand, counting down.
TTTGATATTTATTCCAGAACAAGCCATATTTCTAAATGAGCTCAGCCACTGATTGAGGAGCTCATATTGTACACTTATGGCTTCATAAACCACGGACAGTCACAATTCCTTTTTTACATGACTGTTTTCCAACCTCTCTTTTTATCCCTTTGAATTGAACAGGTTGTTTCATTAGTGCACCTACAGGACAGATGTATTTATGTGACCTCATTCAAAAAAAGCAGTCCCTTGTAATAAAGTCCCCATTTGTGGGGTCCTGGAGCCTTGCGGGGTCTTGGAGGATCGTTACTGTACTGCGGAGATGGCTGAAACAACAAACACCTTCTTGACTAGACGTGTGTCATGACATTCCAACCATGATGGGTTAAAAAGGCTGTTTTTACAGCTTTGTTTAAATTCATGGGCTGTATGGGGTGGAGAGGTACTAGGTCATTTTTAATGGTCTTCAGGGAAGGTTTATCTATGATATGAGCCATTTAACCTGTAGAGCAGAGCGGCACGGATTCAAGCCAGAAGCATAACTAATGGTAAATCGTCGTCATACAGCAAAACAACTCCTTATATGGAAGTTCCCCCAGTTTGTGTTGATGCCCGAGGTGTCAGACGTCATGCTGAGCTTTGTTTGGTGTTCTGGTGTCACGCAGAACCAAAGTTATTGTTATTTAAAAACATGTAATAATAATAACCGCTACGGGTTTTTTTAAAAATGCCGTCACATGCAAATGAACATAAAGAAGAAACATTTCTTTTATTTTAGGTCTTAGAAACATATTGAAAAAAACACAAGATCTTTGAACCCGGGAGAACTTTCAGGATAGTCTCCGCCCACAAGTGGGTGGGGAAAACACGTAGAGGGAGGGGCTCCTGAGAGCAGCTGAGCGGCAGCACGCCGAGAGAAAGAGCAGCAAAAGTGTGTTGGAGAACAAACACTGGTTCTAGACTGATTACACCATTTATATTTGTTCAAATCAGATTTTACTAATACATTCTGAGTTCTAAGGATTAAGACTCAATGTGGCTGTTCCCCACTGTAGGTCAAGCTTGAGGAAGCACACACACGTTCCAGTCAGCATCGTCTCTAAGGCTCAAGCCACCTTCTCTCACTCTTCTGAGCAAGCCGAGGTGAAATTAAATAGGTCCGTTACTCTCTCTCTCTCTCTCTCTCTCTCTCTCTCTCTTTTTAAGTCCACTTTGGAAAAGGCATGTAGGGAATTGGAGACAGTTTGAGCTGAATAAATGATCAGCTGGAGACGTGACAAGTGCAGCTCACATCTCATTTGAATTTCCTCGTTAGTGGGAGATAATTAGTCAGTGCAGAGCCAACTTTGCTAATTAGGAAGAGGTGGATTTTGCAGATTGCATTAGTGTGAAAAAAGAGAAAGTGAAAGAAAAATATGTAATTCCCTCTAACCCTCTGGCTACTGTGTGAAATGCATTAAGAATGTAACTCTCTCTCTTTCTCTCTCGTTCTCACACAAACGTGGCAGAATATAAAAAAAAAAACACACTCAATAATAAGAACTTCTGCATGTGTTCCCAACCTGGCCCTTATGAAGATAAGTCCAAAGAAATGGAGAGAAAGGAAATTAAATTCTGAATGAGGTGGACTGAGGGGTGGTGGGGGCTGACAACTTCATGTTAAGACACGTGTGTGTGTGTGTGTGTGTGTGTGTGTGTGTGTGTGTGTGTGTGTGTGTGTGTGTGTGTGTGTGTGTGTGTGTGCGCTTGAGTGCTGCACTGTCTGCCAGGGACGTGTGTGTGCATTTTTAAGCAGTTGATTACACTTCACTAGGTCGGATTGAACTGGCACAATAAGAAATTCAAATTCAAAACGTTCTCCTGGTTCCTCTTTGTTAGGAAGTGGGATTGAGTGGCAGGAAGGCTGATTCTGAAGTGCTTTTATTGGCAGTTTCCAGTTTGAAGTTTTATTTGTCAAAAGTGCAATAAGAGCAGCAGAGCAGTGAAATGCGTCAATGCCAGGCATCCTCAGCTATGCAGAAATATTTAAATATGTAGAAAAAAAGAATCAACTGTTTGAGTTTGACATATAATTGCAAATATGTGATAATAAAAGATAATAAAACACAATAAAAACAAATGAGATCATAAAAACAGAGATAAATACTCTGTAAAGAGTCTGCGGGGGGCTATTTCACAAATGTGCATGTGTGTTTGTGCATGTCAGTGTGTATTTGTGTGTGTGTGTGTGTGTGTGTGTGTGTGTGTGTGTGTGTGTGTGTTTGTGCATGTCAGTGTGTATTTGTGTGTGTGTTTTGGGGGTGTGTATATGGTATTGTCTGTTACACGCCTCAAATAAAACATATGGAATGCATTTTACCAGCTTCAAATGCATGTGTTGAACTTAAAATGGCCAGAAATGTGCCCCAGTGTTACTTTAGTGTTATTTGAGTCTTGTAGGGGAGCAACCTGAAATTACCATTATTGTAAATACACTTTTATGTGTGTTGACACTCATTGTCTGAGCTGATACAGCCCTGTATTGATAATTACAACACAGAAGTGGTGCTGGAAAAATATATAGTATGAAACTTATAAAGCACAAAAGCTAGAGAGTATATCTCCAAAAAAATCTGTCCAGGTGCTTAAAAACTGCAAATGAGGTCACTATGGAAATATTACCAAAGGTGATATGACTGAAGGTGACCAAAAACATGGTCCTTTCTAACTGTTTACCTACATAAATATTTACATTGTACCATATATTTGGTTAGCACAGGGTGAGTGTGTGTGTGTGTGTGTGTGTGTGTGTGTGTGTGTGTGTGCGTGTGTGTGCGTGGAGGGGGCATTCGAGATCTACACAGTTATTGTCTCCTTGGTAG
>JBBIGA010000106.1:34748665-34762271 GCA_037576975.1 Alestes dentex | reverse complement strand
GAGACTTGACTTGGACTCGAACACAAAGACTTGAGACTTGACTTGGACTTGGGAAAAATGACTTGTGAACATCTCTGTCTTATACAGTAAGTATGATAAATCTGAGGTTACTACTAAGAAAACCGTGTATTAGGTTTGCTATTTATGAGGGTCAGGAACTGATGGGTGGGCTCAAATCCAAGCTGTTGACCTTAAAAGTACTGTTGAATCTATGGTTTGCCCCAGTACATAAAAAGGATCATTTGATCAATGAACTAATCCTCAGACTGACTGATAAGGCAGAGAATAGCCATATTAAAGACCAGCCAACAGAACAAGAACACCTCAACCTGCCCAACTTACATAACACAGGAGTGTTTTTGTACTGGCCAGGCCCACACCACGGGTGAGGGCTCACTGTGTGTGGGAGTGAGTGGAGCATTGTGCTGGGAGGTGTGTGGAGTGACTTGTAGGGCTTGTTAGCTAAGATGCTTTGCTTATTACAGTCACATGGAGAGGTGGTAACCCCCTCACTCACCCGCCCACTCACTCGCTCACGCACTGCTTTATAGTTTGTACATCTGAGCTGCTCGTCACAAATGTCACTCGGTCTTTAAACCTCTTGCATAATGCCAGCTAATGCAGAATTGGCTGGGCTAGTTCCCTTCCAAGCAAACACACTCCACACATAAAACAGTACACACGCTCTGTAATTGTTATTACTGCGTCTTGCTCGAGGATACAACATCTGTACTTGAATCTGGACACATTCACCCGTGTCTATACATACACTAACAAGGCGCTACATCCTGTTAACTGCATGATTTTCAGCGGAGTTTATGGAATTTGATAGTGGAGAGCACAGAAATTGACACATTTTTTGACTCCCAGAGGAAGATTTTGCTGCTCACAACAGTTTTTTCTTTGTTTCATGAGAAATAAATGATCATCTTATTTTGAGATGATAAATTTCACTTGTTTCTCCTAAACGCCTTTAGAAGAAATAAGAAGCAAAAGAAAAAAATCAACTTAAGACAAAAGTTATTTTGCTATTCTCACAGGCTTTCATGAACTTTCTTCTCTTCAACAACTTTATGGATCTCAAAACTGTCTAACCTTGGTAGCTGAGGCTTGAATTTGATCACCAAGACCAATTTCAGATATTGCACAGGCTCATTTATACGCCATCCAAGTTTTCTTTAAGATCTTGTGGATGATCTTAAATTGGGATCTGGCTGAGATAAGAGGGAGGCTCTTTCTCAAAAGCTGAATTTTGGAAGTGTGAGAAAATGGTCAAAACCTCATACTGATGTTAAACTGAGCTCAGTTATGTCTTAGAGAAATAGGCTGGACAGAGAAGAGATCTGATTTCGAATTTCCTTTCCTCTGGGCTGCCTTTAATGTACTCTTTTTTAGAATGCCCTCATTGGCTTGCCCTCGCCATCTCCTCCTGAGGGACTCTGAAATGCCATCTAAAAGGCCATTCCATTATTGTCTTAGCTCAAGTGAACTTTGTACAATCAAGTGAGGAGTGTGTAAGGGGTAACGGAGAGTCCACATACCTGTAGACGTTTACGTTTATGGCATTTAGCAGACGCTTTTTATCCAAAATGACTTCCATTCCCTAACTACAGGTGGCAGTCTCCCTGGAGCAACTTGGGATTAAGGGTCTTGCTCAGGAACCCAGTGGTGGTATGATGAAGGTGGGATTTGAAGCCATGACTGCTTGGTCCAGAGGCAAGTATCCTACCCACTCTAGGCCACCACCACCTATCTAATTAGCTCTCCGAGGCTGGCCTAGTCAAGGGCAAGTGTGTTACTCATGAAAAACCTGCTTTTCTTTGAGGAGAGCAGGTAAAAAACACTATTTCCCTTTTCTCTACACTTTCCTTTTTCTTCTCTTTCCCTTTCTAACGGATAACTACTGTCAAGGTCATTATATGCCGAAATGGCGTCTCCACACGTTTCCAGTGTGACTGGCTGCAGATCAGGCTTCTCAGGATGAGGGTAATGCAGGAGGATCACGCTCTCACTAGTGCTCTTCATCAGCATGCCCCGATTCACTCTCTCTCAAGTCTCTCTGCCTCTCTCTTCTTCCGTACATCTCCTCCCCTTCTCTTGATCTTTCCCTCACTATCACTCTTCTCTTTCTTTAATAACTCTTCACAGGCCCAAGTCATCCCATCAGAATATTCGTCCGCCCGGTCTCCCCCTCTCTATCTCTGCGTAAGAGCTGATGCATGCCTCTCTTATCTAATCGGCGGCCACTTGAAAGGTCCGTCAGATTAATGGTGGAAAGAATGTGTCGTTCTGAGAGTGTACTACTACCACCACTTTTGGCTCCTTATCTTGAGGTGAGGTTACACAAGCCTGCTGCCCCGGAGCCTCTCCACTAACGAAACAACTCACAGCCGTTTTACAAGCTCTGCCATCCATTCCCACGGCCAGCAGTTCTCCCTCTCTCTCTTTCTCATGACTGGCAAAACGCACCGTCTGAGTTTATTAAGCTGCACTCTAGGCCATGCACTCTCAGGAAGGCTCCTCCTGCAGCACAAACGGAAGTGCAGGGTTTCTCTCAGACCACCTATTGCTGCTGGAGAGAGAGCTGTTGCCATGGCGACCAGCGTTCCATGGCACAGCAGTCACACAGCACGGGAAAACTCGGGTACAATGTAACGCAGGAGTGAGGCTGCAGTGTCAGGCCTACACTGAAGACCGGCCATGTGAATTTGGTGATGTACTGCAGAAGAGAGGGGATGATTGACAGGAGGTAAGCTGCAATGAAGGCTATATCAATTGTCGAGAACCCTTGATTCTGAACTTGATCTTGAAAAAGGGGGTCCACAAATAATACTTATCATTCATTATTTTTATCCAGACCACGTTGTCAATCATGGGCTACAGATCTCACCTCGTTCTCCTGAGGATCACACGATAAAGCCATACCATTCAAATACAACACTGCATTAGAAAACTTTTTAAAAAGTTGTTTTTATGTTGTCAGCAATAGGTATTGGTTTAACAGTATAGAGGGGCAGCTAGTGGCCCAGTGGTTAGGGCACTGCCTGTGCAAACAGAAGGTTGTGGGTTTGAATCCCAGGACTGCTAGTGGCACCACTTGAGCAAGGTACAGTCTCCAGACAGTGTTCCCTAGGTGCCCCCCTTGGTGGCAGCCCGCTGCTTCACTCGGTGAATAAGTTAAAGAATTTCACATTATTCACACTGTGTACTGTGCTGTGGTGTGCTCACGCATGACTATGAGAGGCACTTTACTTTACTTTAGAGCTTCCTTCCATTCATTAGCATATGAGCAAGGATTTCCTTAAGTAGTACTATCTATACTGAGCTGGGCCTGTGCTGGAAGGTATGCCAGGAGATGAAAAGAGCGAGTGAGCAAATCAGGAGGCCCATAACTAAAACACTGTAGAGAGTCTGAGGCCAGCTAATGATTCCATTATCATTCTTCGACTCTAGTTTCTGCCCGTGGTCCTGCCAAATATATTATTATACTTAAAAAAAATCATTATCATATCACACACACCCTGGCCCTGGACTCCTGCACTGCTCTGACACACCTGACCTGACCAAACAGCTAATTAACTACCCTTTCCTAAGCTATAACAGGTGTGTTAAAGCAGAGACGCACTCAAATATGCATGGCACAGGTGCTCTGTGAGCAAGATTAAACATTTATGGACACAGAAATCTAACTTCAGGGGATCCTGAGTGGTGTTACTATCTAGGCGTTCACTCCAGCACTCCAGATCATGGGCTTAAACCTCAGCAGTGCCACTGCCAACCATGAATGGGAGCCTGGTGGGACAGGTGTGATAGGATAGAGTCCTAGCCAGTGAGAAAATGTTAGAAGAACTTTTGACTAAACTTGTTTGAGTTGGGCGATTTCCAGTGTCCTCATAATGTGGTACTTTTTTTTAAGTTGAGCTGATTTTTTTACTGCTCTTTGAAGATACACACACATATGTACACACACACGCACACACGCACGCAACAGACTACAATAAGAAGATGCATGCAGTATTGAGCACGGAGATATTACAGCAGTGAGTCACCAATGCCTCAAGACCAAAAAAAAAAAAACAAAAAAAAACCAGCACCAAATTAGAACAGAAAGATTACATCCATCTATTTTCACACTCTCACCATCTGATCAAACAAAGCTAACCTTTAGCAGGCCTCTGTAGTGCATCCCCTTCCCAAGCCTTGGCTAATCCTCTTTTACCCCCTGTCATTTAGTGTTTCATACAGATAATATCACCCTTTCCCACTTCGTTATTGTGGTAACCCAGGAAAACCCGTGCATTAGTTCAGTGTTAACCTCTACACTTGGCTAAAGTTGGACTTCATCATTCTAGACCATACAAGCCAACACTATCAATCAACTAAATGGAGAAGCCCTTACTCTTGCTGTATTAGCAGCAAAGTACTCTTTTCAAGGGATGTGAACGAATGAGGCATCCTGTGGAAAAAAAAAAGTGAATTACCCTTAAAAATAAACAGCAGTATGTCACATAGTTAACGGCTACTACTGCTTTTATGCTAGCTGCATAGTATAAAAGTAGTAGTAGCCACTACCTCAAAGCCTGAATTTTATCCACAGTTTTGTCCATTTTTTTTTTGCATATCAGCAGGCCATCCAATGCCAGATGCAACATAAAGAAGTCTTACTGAGACTATATTAACAATTTCAGGTGATTGTTAACACACTGTTTACTTGGTGGTTTTAAGCTTTTATAACTTATTAGCTACTGTAGCCTTACAGCTCCAGTGCAAAGCTAAGGAAGTAAACTCCAGACAAAAAAAAAAAGTCTTGGCTCATCAGCTATGTGTGTATTAAGAAGGCAAAACCTTTCAAAGGGAGGTAGTAAATAAAAGAAGGAATACCTGGACGTGAGAGAGAATGAAAAGTTTAAAAGTGCTCTCTCCACAAAGAGCCGGCGGTAATGCTACTTCACTAATTGCGTAAAGGGCAGCTATTATAAATAGTCTTGTCTTCTAAAAGAACACTTTACACAATCTGCAGCCCTGGAGGCCTCAGAGATCAGCCTTGGAGTGATGCTCCTCGAGGTAAAACTCTAAAAAAAAACACATCAATCATGAGTATACACATCGCACGAACAGGATAATTCACAGCGCTGACCGAAAAAGAACTCAAAATCACAGTTTTTTTGTTTGTTTGTTTTTTGCTGTGCACCCTTACGTATCCTGCTACATCTCAGAATGACCTTTGGCCGTCTTTTCCAGCAGTGGGTATTATGTTATGGTAGTAATGATAGACAGGTCACTGAGTAAATCTGATTACCAGCCGGGACCGTCTGTAAAGGCCACTAAGAGCATTAAGACATGCCGACCCCACAGTACAGAGAACAAGAGTTGTCTTAGTATACAAATAAACAACAACAGAGATGCAGCAGTACAAAACAGCAGGGGGCAGGCATCCCTTCAGGGGCCAAAGCAATAGAGAACATTAGAGCACTAAGCACATAGTTTAAAGTTTTAGTTTAGTTGTTATTGCAAAGCAGAACGGGTATAGACAGACATCTGTTGTTTTCAGCCTTCTGAGATTAAAAAGTTTACCATTTATTGTAGTATTTAGCGCTGATCTTCATCTGTAATTGTTATCCCTTGGAAATCAGGAGTTTTCATTTCCTTTTGCTAGACTATTCTGTAGCAGCAGTTTTATAGAATATGTTTAATATAGTACACGGTTTTATATCTTTCTTTCCCCATGATTTTCATTATATTCAAATCATTATAGAGTATGTTTTATCATTATTAGAATCATCAAATAAACTCCCTCATCACTCCCCTCGCCCGAGTTTCTTACTAGCTGCAGCAACAGCAGCAACAACTTTGACCCAGCGAGACCTTGTGCATGTGCTCAGTCCTGGCCCTGCAGGGCCCCTGTACTTCCTATTTTAGTGCCGTCACTGCTCTCAACCAACCTGCTTAAACTAATCAGCTAAATAACAAACCTTTCCTGAATTAAACTGGCTGAAGTACGGCAGGGAACACACTAAACCACGCAGGACAGCGGTATTCCAGGACCAGGACTGAGAAACACTGTGGCTTATCCGAGCTATGTGCTTTTGTTGAGAGCCCAATTGTCTTTCCACTCTGATAACACAAAGCGCACGGCAGTGTGTGTTGGACAGAGTCTGGAAGCTTCCACAGGGTATGTGAGGCTCCGCTGCTAAGTCAGGCTGTCCTGTCGCATGCATGGAGCTGATGGATAAGCCTCTGCATTTGGCAGCGAGAGGCCTGAGATGCCACTTGGCCATCAGTGACTTTCCCCAGGGCTGATGAATTTCCTCGTATCATTACAGACACTGTTTTGGATTCTTAATGAAGAATGAAAACGCCTAAAATAAGCACAGACAACTCACACACCAGATATAGATTCTTCAACTATGCCATCAACATCCAAGGCCTGTTAGATTAACATACCCATTCAACGACAATGACATACAGTGCATGGTGCGTCGGCTGCTATGGACTATTTATAAAAAATATATATAATGTAGCTTTACACCAGAAGGCAAAAACATTCTTACCATTTTTATTGTGATTTCAGGATTATATTTCAAGAAATTCTGCTGATTTTCTATGAACCCATTCATTAAGTCTTTAAACAAAGTAAAGAGTTGCTGCTATTTTCAAATTGTGTAGAAAAAGTGAAAACAAAAACAAAGATAAGTGTTTCTGTTGCATTGTTGTTTGGACAGGATGTAAAACATGTTAATTGTTAAGCTTAGGTGACAGATTAAAAACATGCATAAAATAACATGTTTCCTTTGTGGAAATGTGCTTTCTGTCTGGTTGACAATTACAAAAATGTTCATGGTTTCCTTTCATGTTTTTTTCCATATAAAATGCTCCAATCACCAAGTGAGGTTTGTAAGACATTTTTCAGTACTAATGTCGGCCCCGAGAAAGCATGTGACAAACTTACTTACAGGTATCCTCTGTTACTGTGGTATGTCTGGATGTAAGTTACTGTAATATATATTTTTATTAATATTGTACAACAATGCTGGGCTATACAACTATTATACATGACAGCAACATGTAACTAAACCATCTTACCAACCGAACTGTCACTGTGTGCTGTGGATTATTGAGTGTATTCAGAGTTGAACTGTGCAATATGACATTTTATTGTTATCTTGAAACAAGATTATTTTTTTTGCCGATTATTTCTGAAACTGTCCTAGATATCTTCAGTACTTAAAGAACACTGGCCAACTGCATGTTTCATTATAAGGAGGCTATAGTTAATCCTGTTTATCTGGATTGAATGCAGTGCAGTAGTGATGCACTGATTGGCCCATGACCTGCAGGTCCCTGTGGTTTGGCCAGGTTTGGGTCAGTTTAAATTACAGTTTCTGAGATGGTGAGTGGAACAATAGTCTGCATTGGGCTGTTATTTATAAGTATAGCCTGATTTAATATCTTGTCGGTAGTTTTATTTACAGCTTTATTTGCAGTTCTAGTTTTGGACAATGCATGTGTTTTAGAGTGTTGCATGAGAGAGAGACAGAGACAGAGAGATCATGTTTTAACAGAAGGGTCACTCGTTTTGCTGTTTTTTAACGGCACAGAACACTGTTTGGAACAGCTGAAATACAACAGGCTCTGCTATCAATGTATTATGCTTATGAACAAACAGCCCAAAATTTATGCTACAACTCTGCTCACTTTGCTGTAGCCAGAAGTGTCTCATGCAAAACCCTGTTTCTGCACTCTGTGAAACGTGCACTGACTAAGAAAACGTCATTTCTTACTCTCTACCTAAGGATGTCATCACTATACAGACTAAAGCTGGGGGGGTGTGCGAGTCAGGTCAGGTTCGAGTCACTGAATAATGCATATTTTTGTGGGTCGGGCATCACTACAGTGCAGGAATGTGATTGGTTTGAATAAAAATCCCTCTATTCAGAGTTCTTGATAGAAGGTTTCAAACCAGCATGTTTTGTCTGTGCACCATAAAAATATCTTTGTGTTTTGTGACAGAATGCTTGCCAACCCCAATTCAAAGTAATACAACAAAAGTAAATTATTTAGGCCAAAATAGTGCAGGGCTTTATATATGTCACATGACTGATTCACTGATGAGTTTCGTGTATTGCAAAGACAAGTGGAAATTCAAATAAATGGAAATATAACCATAACGATAACTGTCATATTGTGCTGTATGTATGCAAGAATGTACGCTTGTGTGGAAGCGGACGTGTGTGCTTGCAGATGCGTGTCAGGTGGCATGAGTGATATGTGTGTGTTCATGTGTGTGTGTGTATGTGTATGTGTGTGTTGCAGGTGTGATTAACGTAAACAGTGCGGAGTGTGCTACGAGGGATTTTTGGGTTATAATTCACACGGGCTCCGGCCTCAGCAGCACACCGCTCTCTGCTGCTTGGTTGCCATGGATACAGTAGTGGGCTAAATACGTTACTGAGGATCTCTTCTCTTTCTCTGTCTCTCCCTCTCTCTGTCTCTCCCTCTCTCGCTCCCCTCCTTCTGCAGATTATTTAAGCGCTTTATGACCAGATCATGATCTACTTTTCCAAACACATGCACCGCGTTCCCTCAGCATCCGGCTCCTCAGCCTCTATTGTCTAACTTGTGGCAACGAGGGGCTCCTGTAGCGTCCTGGCAGATAGGGCTGCTCTTTCTGAATGAAATCCTGAACATTCTGTCCTACACAGCGAGTGGCCGCGCGCTGCCCGCATTCTGTAAATAATTTAAAGGCTTTTCAATTCTTAAATAGTCTTACACAACATTCCAGCTAGAAAACTGTCCCATCTGACAGAGTCCTGGTCCTGAATGGAGACTGAGCTAAGCAATAGGCAGCGGTCTTCGCCACGTTAGGTCCCTCTCTTCGTAAGTGACCGCGATGCTAAAACCAGGTGTTGTGGGAGAAGGCAGATTAGAGGTGCTGTGAAGATGGAAGTGGGGCATTAAAAACCCACAGCTGTTTCTGGTCCAATCACCAGTGCAGTTTCACGCATCAGAGATCAGTGAGATTTCAGACAGGGCTTTTACTGTGCAACACACACACGCACACGCACACACACACACGCACACATACAAACACACCACACACATGCTTAAGTACTAATACAGGAACAGCAGGATGACTATACCACTCCATTCTGTCTGTTAAGGTCTTCCACAGCTGAGATTTTTAAAACTAAACACACACACACATACACACACACACACACACACACACACACACACACGCTTCAGTATTGACTGTCATAATCCTATCTGCGGATCTCAAAAGCCAATACGCGCAAATGAAGATGGTTTTCCTTTTTCGAAGCTATATATATGTGCTCTAGAAACATCCTACCCACCGCACAGACACACACACACACACACAGACATACATACATACATACATACATACATACATACACACACATCCATTCTCTGCAGACCGGAAGTGTCTTCTCCACCATCACACATACACCCACAGACTGGCCTGGTTTCCAGTCTCTAAAGCCCCTGCTGCCTCCAGATCCCCACCCCGGTGGTGTGAAGTGCCATGCCGGCTACCTTTCTCCTTCACCATGACCATTGGTTCCTGCTGCTCACACTGCTGCTGCTGCTGCTGCCAGTTGGGCTGGAGAGAAGAACACTGCTGCTGCTCTACTGCCTCCACTGAGTCTTCACCAGTCCAGAGAGAGAGAGAGAGAGAGAGAGAGAGAGAGAGTGTGTGTGAGAGGAGAGAGACAGAGACAGGGAGGGCAAGTGCAAGAGAGAGAGAGAGGAGAGACAAAGCACACAGGAAAGAAGACAGCTAAGGAAAATAGAAAGAGAGGTAGAAGAAAAGACAGAGCGCTACTCCTCTCAGTCTATGCAGTCTTTCAGCTGTGTTCATTTAGTCTGTTTCTCAAGCCTTCCCCCCTTTCTCCCAGAGTGTGTGTGTGTGTGTGTGTGTGTGTGTGTGTGTGTGTGTCTTTGTGGACTCTGCCCTCGCTGTGCAGAAATAACCAGGTTGCAGCTGCTGTGTGTGACAAATGCAGATTCCATAGCCATAATCCCTCCCAGTCCGAGCCACCACCTTAAAATTCTTCAAAAACACTGAGAGGGGAGGGCTGTGCACATGAGACTCCTTTAATATTCCCCACTACTATCTCTCTCTCTCTCTCTCTCTCTCCCTGTCTGACTGCTTGTCGCTCTTTCTCCCTCATTGTTCAGCACATGGTCTAGTTGGCTGTGTTCACCTCAGGTAGTAAATGCTGACTAAGAGTCATACTCAGAGAGAGAAATACTTTTAAAAGATAATTACATCTCAAACAGCAAGGTCAATTATTTAGTTTTGACAATGGAAATGTGCATTTGCTCTCAGACTCGAAACAAAGTCTTGTATCTTTGACATGGAAGTGTAAAGGAGAAAGAGAACATGTTTTCCATTTCCATTTCCAGTGAGATGAAATACACCAGGGAACGTAAGAGGCTAATGTACTTTAATATAACCAGATGATTATTTGTGTGAGCAGTTTAGGACCATTTATGTCGGTCCTTCCATCATGAAACGTTCACGCAGTGTACACAGCAGCTGGTGTTTTCAAGTGGCGTTAAAAATGAGAACTAAAAAATGAAGTTATAACGATATAAGAACGTATATGCTGAATGTAAGAAAGGACTTTTGAGCCACTGCCAGGCCTTTCTCTGGCCTATTCTGGCATCATGGAGGTAGATTATAGGATTACTGGGCTAACAATTGAGTTTGGGAGTTGATTGAGAGGCGTTATTAATGTCGGGCCCGGTGCGCTGGCGTCTCTAGGGGTGACTGTGCGTTGAGGGAATGAGGCCACTCTGAGGAATTACCCAGCAGCCTAAGCGTGGCCAAAACACAACTAAACAAAAGTGGCTGAGACTCCTGCCCCCCCCCGCATCTCTGCCTCTATCTCCACTGCAGCACACACACTCTGAGTGAGAGCTAATGCAGAGTGACTGTAGTCTCCTTTGAACCAGGCGTGTTTGATGGTGTCCGAGGAGATGATGAGCTGAATTTCAGATAAGGTATGAGTGTACTTGGGTGTCTGTGTGTGTGCATGTGTGTGTGGGATCTTCATAACATTAAGAAATCTAAGGTAGTGAGGACAAGTAACCATGTTTTCACTACACATTCAATTGATTATGCAGAAAAGGATCGATCTTTTGGTTACCGAGGTTATTGTTAGATTTATGCATATGTGTAATACTCCTTAGACACATAATGACAATGGAATGTCCTCACAAATGTAGTAATACTCAAAACGTGTGTCTGTGTGTGTGTGTTCATCTGAAAACATATGGGTGTAAGGCCAAAATTCTTGCCACCGTGGCAAAAAAATTTAATCGAAACCAAAAGTGCAAACAAAACAAAAACACCAGTTGTGTGTTGTTATCTGTGTGTTTCTCCCTGTGAGGTAGTAAAGTAAGAGAATTACTTCAATTAAAAACAGCTCGTGTTTATAGACCAAATAGAAGGTTATACATACATACATTGGCTTTAGCTTCTGGAGTCTATAGGCCAGAACTCCTACTATATTGTAAATGATAAATTCGGGCCTGACCAGTCACAGATCTGAATTTTTTTCCTTTTCTGACCAATTAAATATCTTCAATATTTAAGACTCCCCTTATCACACGATACCACCAACACTGGGAGGCTGATGGTGAGCACGTATTTCTGCAGATACGTGAAACCATACACCCACAAACTGCCACTAATGCCACATCATTGGACATCGTAACAGGCTTGGAGGAGAACTGCGACTGCCAATTCTGTTACACCAACCCGTGCTGAATATCATCACGCACTGAATGATTGGGGAGGAGAGAATCGAGGTAATTGTGCACTCGTGGACTCTCGGCTGTGGAGACTCACAGGGGAATGAGTTTACGATCTGCTGATGATAGACCCTGATAGATACTGATCATTTTAAAGATCTAAAATCTAGATTATAGATTATTAATTTTACATATGAACTATACAGTCACATACTTTTTTACCAGTTTTTGTTAAACAGCGTTTTATTGACTGTTGGTCAGCTCAGCTGCTTAGAGTTGTTTTTTTTTTTTTTCCAAGATCAGAAGTTAAGTTCCAGTGTAGGCTATGGCCATTTTATGCATTTAAGTGCAGTGTACTGTATAAAACTGCTGCCCCCCCACAAGCGGCAGACTGGGGCTTGAATCGCCGCAAGCAAATTATACTACACTAAAAAGAGGCTTTGGACAAGACTCCTGATGTTACAACTCAAATAAAAAGCAGAAACTCGCAAAAGCCTTAAAAGCATGTGTAAAAAAAGTCCTCACGACCAAGACACTCTCCTCAGAACAATCAGCTGTTTTTCTCCAGTTTCATTAATTCAATAATATTGGCCAATTTTATAAGCCAAAGGATCTATTAGTACATTATTCTGTTCCATGACTGTTCCAAGGTTTTGGTGCAACAGTGCTATGTTTTGTATATTCAGTAGGGCTACACTGTGTAAAGTCCAATAGTCTGAATAGTCTGTGGTGAATCTGTGATTTCCTTTGGCAAGTGGACTGTTGTCTTTTCCATGTGAGAGACTGAAAAAAAACACTCAGTAATCAGCTTTACCATCAACACAGGCCTCCATGTGATTCCATGTGAATCTCAACCATGCAGATAAACCCACAGACACACATACACATACACACACTCACTGCAGTAGCTGGAATCACTGGCAATTAAGTTTGAGTAACTTTTCACAAAGGCAGCCTCACACTGTCAGCATAAGCATCAGTTATGTGGCTGCACATGTGGCCGATATCCTAAGACCACTGTGTATACTTTGAATGCCTGGTCCTTGTTTGAAGCCAGGATTTACAGTAAGAGGATTAGTTTTCATTTTTTCCATGTCTTTTATTTCCTGGAGGTTGTGATGGAAGACAGAAAGAGCATGATTGAGCAGGTGGCAGCGTACAAAGGGTCAAAGAGCGACGAGGGCCAAAGCATGCTTGTGCTTTGCTGCAGAAACTTCTCTTTGTGTGCTACATGTCCTCTTGTGTGCACTGTAAGTTGAATGTGCACCAATGTGGCAGCAGATAAACACAATTCAACAAGTCAACCCGTTCACATGAAGTATCACATGAAGACCTCTTGATGTATTATTCAGATATACTGGATCAGTATAGGGACCTAACCAGCTCAACTAAATTCAGCATGAAAAAAAATCAGAAAAATGCCCCAGAACTCGTCCTGGATGATCTAAAGAGATGAAAGCTGGGCCTACCTGATCGAACAAATTGACTCGGATTTGTGCTCGGGCAACCTCAGAGAACTTAAGGACCAAAAGGAATACTCACATATGGACATTAACGCGTAATTGAATTGGAAGCCAGCCAGAGGCAAGCTACATTCAGCACTATTTCTTAGACACATCCGTCATTAAATTGTCATCAGAAAGTTGATTTAAAAAGTTGATTTAAAACTGAATCTCACAAAATCCCAAACGTCTGATGTACCACATTCTATCCAGAGTCAAAAGCAGTGGCAAGACAAATAAATGTGAAAGCATACGGACATTCAGAACTGTCTCAACATGAATAAGCACAAACGCTAAGTAATTGTGTATTAATTAAGGAT
>JBBIGA010000106.1:34684030-34697706 GCA_037576975.1 Alestes dentex | reverse complement strand
TCTCTCTCTCTCTCTCTCTCCCTCTCTCTTTCTCTCCCCCTCTCTCTCCCCCTCTCTCCCTCTCTCTCTCTCTCTCCCTCTTTCCCTCTCTCCCTCTCTCTCTCTCTCCCCCTCCCCACAATCACTCAGAGCAGCCAGATGCCATTACCTGCTCACCCCTACCTCCTCTCCTGTAACGAGGCTTGTAATGAAGCACAGGGACCATTTCAGTCACATACAAATAAGAAGTCATTCAAAACACTTGATTAAAACTTGATGTGGCGCAGTGACCGCTAGCTCCGACTCCTTTGTGTGTTCTGACATTGTGTGGTGGGGTGCAAATGTAATTGTGAGGTTTCCATTTGCAGCAGTTAGCCGAGCCTGCAGTGAAAAGAAGCTCATTACTCCACCCATGAACCAGCGGCTCGGCTTGGCTCGCAGAAATGTGCAAGAGTCGCCTAATGACAAAAATAGATACAATTGAAAGAAAAAGCATTTTTGATTGAAGTCTAATGAAGACCTGTAAAGAGTGAGTGTGTGTGTCTGTGTGTGTGTGTGTGTCTGTGTGTGTGTGTGTGTCTGTGTGTTTAACTGGCAAAGGTGTGACCTAATTGGAGATTAGGTTTTAGTGCCACAAAAAAAGAAACTGAGCGTTTTAGCATGTTGGCTGGGTGGGTCTGCACTCACTGGAGATTAAATTAAGATACATGGAGTGGAGTGCATTATGTTTCATTGGTCTGGTGTAGGTCAGTATGTGTGTGCACGTCCGCCTGTGTTGCTTCATTTCTGAAATGTCATCCAGATGAAATGCAAGGGGAACGATGTGTTCGGGCTTTAGAACGCCAGCAGTACTGTTTGTCCTCTGTCCTGTGTACCGTAGTCGAAGTACTCTTTACCTTGTCTTCCCATATTTGTCACACGCTCTGGGGAGGGGGAGGGTGTCGAGGGGCAGGGGGTTGAGGGGAGGCAAATTACACATTTTGTAATTTTGTGGCCATTGCAGACAGAGAGAACGCAATGATGAGCGTTCCAGTTCAGGCTGCATGAAATTATTTTGCTATTGGTGGATTCTTGATATTTCCATGTGACCTGGTTAATGATGCTGCTGCATGGTTTTGAAAAACACAACACAACAGTAGCTGTAGTAGAGAAGTGTTTAAGGAACAGCAGATTACCACATGTAATCACTGTAGTGATGCTGGCCAAATTTGTGTAGTATATTGCTTTATTCATTTTAGAAAGGACTTAAGAAGCAAGAACATGTCTTCTTGGCAGTAAAAGTTTTTGTTTGTAAAACACCTATATAAAGTAATAAGAATAGTATTGTTTTTAAAGCTTGTTGATATGTTTGTCAGATGAACATGATACAGTACCATGCAATATTAAAACATTGTGAAAATATTTTAAGAACTGATTAGACAGGCAACGAGTTTTCTTTTTTTCCACATTAATATGATTTAAATATAGTGGTTAGGGAGTTGCCTAACGGACGGTTGTGAGTTTGAATCCCAGGACTGCCAACGGCACCACTGAGGTGCCATCCCTTAAACACTGCTCCCTGGGTACTGCGTCGTTGGCTGCCCACTGCTTTACTTGGTGAACAGGTTTAATGCAGAGAAAGAATTTTACACTGTTACACTGTGTTCACACGCGACTATAAAAAGATATTTAAAAAAATACAAAAAAACATTATACAGTAAACATATATATGAACTGACACAGAAGAATCTACTGCTACTGCTGTGCCTGCTTACTGGTGGTCCTGTAATGCTGCTGTGTATCAGTATAAAGTTCTCATATGCTGTGTCATAGAACAGCTCAATCCACTGGCAGGAGAGTTCTGACAGTCTAATTCTATGCACTTTTATGTGCCCAAGATTGGTCAGCTTGGCCCTAGATTCAAAGGAGAGACTCCCAGTTGTTCTCTTGGACTTCAAGGCACATTGAACTGCGGGATTATTTAAATGTGAACCCAAGACCTGGAGCATAGCTGTACCAATTATTGCACTTAGGAGACCATTACGTTTATAATGAGACTTTATTCCCTCTCCTTTATCACAGATTTCTTAACGGTCATAGTATTATGAATCATAGTATTATGATGTTCAAGGCTTTGCCGTGACTGTATTCACATCCAAATTGAAAATGTGCTGCTTTTGACACAGTTTGACACCTTGGCTTAAGGTACCTTTAAAATGATCATTTCAGACAGATCAAAGGCCTGTAGTGAAAGTGCATTGCAGAGGTCCATAAATTGCAGCACATAATTCGCATACTAGCTATTGTGACCAGTGGGCCAGGATTTTAAAATACTAACAGGAATGTTCACAGTTCAGATTTTTATTGAATCTGAGTCTGTCAGAAATCGCTTCAAAGGTGATGAATTTTATGATAAATGGCTACATAGAAACGCTATAATAACAAATGGTGCATTTATTGCATACTACATACTCTTATACTGATAATACAATTCAAAAGACACTTTCCTGAGTTCATGTTTTAATTAACCAGACACATAATGATTTGCGTTATAGTGCTCATAATCCAGAATATAATTGTAAAATTGCTTTTTATTTTGTTTGTTTCTTTTTTCCCTTTTCAAGTTTCCTTCACTGTACTCTTTCAAAAACAACTAAGAATAAATTGTTTGTTTAATTACAGTCTAGGCTTAATAAGAAATGATAGTTTAGAGCCTTTCCTGAAAACTCTGCTAGATGTTTGCTCCCTAGTTTCAGGAAATGTTTTATGACTGTTAATTTAGGTTGTTTACTTTGTGGTGTTGTGGAATAAAAGACATTTCTGTAGGGATTTTTTTAAATCGCTGGCAAAGGTATTACATTGTTTGTATGATGGCATTACATGGTGCAAAATGTAACATTACGTTGAATCACTGTAGTACTGATAATTGATTACTTATTTCCACATTGCATTAGTCCTTACTTTTCAGGGCAATTATGCTGGTTTTAATCTTTCCAGTCCTGTCCCCAAGGTTCCGCACGATGAACACACTGCAGACAATAAAGTGTTTGAAGTGGGAGCACAATGCAAGATAAGCCCTAATGACTCCTCTGCCTCACATTACTCAGTAGCCTTAATACGACTGCGTTTACCATTAAGGTCGACCATAACATTTAAACGCTAATTCAGACTGCAGTAGAGATGGGATTTACAGGCAAATAAAGCCAAGCGAGATAGGCTCCCTACTGGCAGAAGATGTCTGGAGTCTTATTTTTCCACCTCCTCCAAGAAAGAGCGAGCAAGGTGGTTGCACTGAGAGGAACTTTTACTCATCAGAGGCCACAGACTTTAATCAGGCTTCCGGTTCTTTGTTCAGCAGAGCCGAAGGATGTGTAATTTGCCTAGTGTGAAAGAGCGCTCAGTATGCGATGTGGTGTTAATTGTTTAGTTAGTTTGAGAGTGAGGTGGAGGAATCTAGTTTTTCTCGTGGGTACTGGCTAATGGAGACATGAAAATAAAGGAACACCACTGAGGGCATTTATTACATAAGACTGGTTTTGATGGGCCAGAAACTGGAACAAAAGGCCACACACACACACACACACACACACAAACAGGCACTCCAGAGACTTGTACACTGGCCTATATATTTTTTCTTGGGATGTAGCATTCAAACCAAGCTACAAACCAAATAATTTTTTTGATGAGAAGGAATTGGAGAGGGCATGTTTGTTTTTGAGGTAGCTAGATGAGATCAGACAAGCGAGATGTGGCAGAACAGGAAAAATATTATACTGAAGTGTTCCTTGTTGGTCTCCACTTTTGAAATTCCCCTTCCCCCTTTTCTTTGGGAAGAAGTTTCTGAGGATCAGACACTTAACAGGTACGGAGGTGAGGTGAGGAAAGGCACTGTAGACCCCGCTCTGTACTCCTTCTTTTAAATGCCATTGTGTTGTACTGTCATTTAAACGTTTCATTTAAATTTCTTCTGCAGATGTGATTCCGAGAATCGTTACCTTGGCAACCCTCTGAGAGGAACCTGTTACTGTGAGTATGCCATTCTTTACATGTAAAAAAGTAATCCATGTGTAAATGAAACATTTCTCTTTCAGCACTCAGTCGATTACTGTCATATGTTACACATTAGTGGCTTTGGCATCTTCATCGTTAAAGGAACAACTGATCTCTACTACATCTGTTTCACACCGGCTGTTTCCAAGGGCAGTCCTTTTCATATGCTTTCCTCTGAAGAGAACAGAAAACCACTGACTCAGGTTTCTGAATTTTATAAGTATGTTTGCTGTATAGGACTTTATATTTTAATGCTAAAATGCTGTAACAATGCTAGATAAGTTAAATGGTTCTCTAGAAACACGTGGTTTTCATGTAAACCCACAAACAGAATTGAGCATCTTCTAATTTAATACTGCTGTAAATGTATTTTGGGTCAGGGGACATTAAAATTATTGTCTGTGATAATCAGCTATGTGCTGCAGAATCGACTGTGAAACGTTTTTTGTGAAACGAAAAAGCTGTAGTGTTCTTTAAAGAAGCAAAACACACTCTGGAACACTGAAAGCACGTAGAAATGTAAGATGGTTGACCGGTCTCTCTCAGTGGAACTGGAGAACGGGAAGTGGAGGTAGGTGGTCTGAGGGTTACTCAGTGTGTATCACACAGGATGAGTGACTGTAGGGTGAGTGTGCACAGAGACACGTATGCACGCTGCGTGAAGGGCGCAGAGGTGCAGCACTAGGTGGCAGTGTTGTGGTTTGTCATAAGTGAGAGTTGTGCATGTTTGTATGCTTTTTACATTCACTATCAGCCGTCATCATGGAGCCCATCCTGCCTTAATGCAGTCAGGAGCATTTAGGACATCAGATTTCATCCAGTCTGCAGAAGCTGCCAGCATTATCCCCAAGCTATCATCAATCCACATTAAACAAACCCATCAATTTCTCAATCACTCTCCTGCCACTCCACTCCTGGTATATCTTTTAGATGGAGTGCGTCGACTCTGAGCGACTGGTTCAATTACTCTGATTAGAGGAGAGCTGGTGTGCCCGTGTCTGCCTCCACTGCAGTTCCCTCCGAGTATGCTGTACTGCTGCTGGAGAGTGGGCTAGAGAGTGAGTTGTGAAAGAGGCCCGGTGGAAGTGAGTGACGTGAGTGATGGAGCTAATTAAAGACATGTGTGAGTTGACGTCCTGGCAGAGGCAGTAGTGCTAGGGGGCACCCTCGCTGTCATTCTCTCTTCCTTGCTCCTTTGCGCTCTCCCTTTAACTCTTTGTTGCTTAAATTACAAGCACGGTCTCAGAAGCTACTTAATATTGTGCTGTCACAGCATGACCTGACCCAACGTCCAGCACTTCTTTACGATAGGGTAGAATTACTAATTGGATTTACTTAATATCCCCATCTGTGCGGACTCTCTGGATGCCAATAGGAGATGGCGTAACTCAGTATGGCCCTGAGGGGAAAATCTATACAGGCCAAGCTATATGCAGTTCACTCAGGGTCACATCAGCTCTGGCGATCTGAGTGTAGTTCATAAAGGCTCTCCAGACATTTTGTATACTCCCCAGCAGTCACCAAAGGAGTTTTACAGCACCGTTAACTCAATCTGTGATCAGTTCCGGGTTCGAGAAAGTGTTGAGTGGACTGTGAGGGCTGCACATGCATGTTTCAACATTGCAACATTTCAAATGAAGGCCGTTAATGTGACCTTTGACCAGAAATTGATTGGGCTGCATTAATTACAAAACTGTATATTTGTTTTGTCCCGTGACTGCCTTGCTGAGTGTAACACTGTTCAGCTCATTCTTTAACCCTGCAGTGTATTCTTGTATGTTTAAAAATTTGGCATATTGATCCAGAATATGTCTGTATATTCATATATTATCTCTTAAATCGTTTAAATGGCGATTTTTCAGAAGAATCATAAGTCTTAACTTAATGCAATGTTCAAACTTGGACAACGATTTAGTTTAAAATAAATATAACAATACCTTGCAGTATGAAGAATTCACAAAAGTACAAACTTATATACCATTCATGAACATTTTGAATTTACAATGGGTTTGCATTTGAGTCTGAATATCACATTTGCAAAGGAATCTGCAAAGGAAAGTGATATTTCCAAAGGAAAATGATATGTCATTAAATGGACATAAATATGCATCTAGAATAGATGTCTAGAATCGCTAAGAATTCTGAATTCACCAAGTTTCAGGATCATTCAGACACTGAGGTATAGGCTGAGAGAGTCAGGGAGGTTTTATGTGAAATGGTGCATTGCAGAAGAACTTACCAACTCAGATTTCTTTGCAGTGCATTTTTACAAAAAATAGTCATTTTTATTAAGTCCAAAACATGGCAGAGGACAAACAAATACATTATTTTTCTATGTAATGTTGACAATGGAAAAATACTGCATGCCCTTTAAAAATTCAGCCCAAATCTCGGAATTATCACAAAACAATTTAATGCACCGGACGGTATATTTTTAATTATTTATTGTCTCAACTGTGTATGAGGTTGTATAGATTTTTGTAGTAACAAAGTATAGACATGCATCCTTAACCCTCTAAAAACTACATTTTTAAATTCCTTGTTATTTACACTGTTAAAGCATACAATTTAGGTTAAAATGCTTTCATTCTCAACTCAACGCTTAAGAAATGTAGTTTTTAGTGGTTTCTACCACACTGTCATTTATCCGTTTTTGGCCAAGCGAGCAATTTTATATAATTTATGTAATGGCCATATATTTATATATAATTTTTATACATATTTTATAAAATGTTTTGCTGTTTTTACTACATAAAACTTTTTAACTAACATCAGTTCTTGTCATAAGTATCAAATATCTATTCCTTGTTTTTTTTTTTCTTTCAATCCTTCAAATACCAGTTTGTTTGCACAATACACTTGGCCATTTTCTCTATTCTCATTGCTGCTGGGGCCAAAAATGGATAAATGACATCTGGTAGAAACCACTAAAAACTACATTTCTCAAGTGTTGAGTTTAGAATGAAAGCATTTTAACCTAAATTGTATGATTTATCAGTGTAAATAACAAGGAATTAAAAACTGGCCAAAAGTGGTCACGAGGGATTCAAGTGTTACAGTTTGGATGTATGGAGTATATTACTGATATATTTAATGAGTTGAAGTTAAAAAATTAAAAGATATGGGGGAAAAAAACTCCAGACCCTTGGGAATTTCCATTCCATATGCATTAACGCAGCTAAAATGGTCCAAAAAAAGTGAGTGAACTGGATACGAAAGGCCTGCAACAAGACCAGAGGGATATATTTCTTTCATGATGCAGAGTGATGAATAAACAAATAGTGATTTTAGTATTGGAAAACTGATACTTGGAAGGCTTATATGAGAGCTCTAGTACCTCATGCACAGTCCTTGGTGAGAGAAAAGGGAACAGACTTTAGATGCAAACTTTTTTTTTGGCCTAAATCAACAGAGCAGTCTCTGTCCATTTACTTATGTTGCCTGAATTGAAGTCAATTTATATAGAAAGAGATTTGATTCTTCTATCATTCACCTGTAAGAAGCCGAGGTTGATCTGGCACTGTACTTTATGACCTCAGTATTATTTCATTTCCAATCAAATGTGCTGCAGTACAGGACCAAAACAACAAGAAATAGTTTCTGTCCAGAGATTGGAGTGTACGTGTGAAAAAATGCTTCTTAGCTCAAACTGAAAACTTTATGGAGTTTTGTTGATGGGATATCTAAACTAACATTAAGGTTTCATTTGGATAGTGTCAGCTAAACATGACTCTGTGCCTCCTGTGTTTTTATAGAGCGCTGTAAAAGGATTGCTTTTGAGCTAAAACAGGACGGGCCTTGAATATTTCAATCATAACAACCCTTTAATGGGGTGTCTATGTGTCCTTCACTTTATTAGACAGGTAATTACTCATTACTAGCTCGGTCACACCAGCGGTCCAGATAGAGGCCGTTGTAAAGACGATGTGCTCTGTATTCTGATGGAGTGCTCCCCGTCGTCTGTTAGGGTACTGCTGCAGACAGCAACAACCGCACATTGTCCCTGGATTATGACTGATTTTCTATATGTTTGAGTGCTTAATTTTGCTTATGTAAGAGACTCTTTTTACGTAAGCAAAACTGTCAGACCTCAAACATTTGTAGATGTCTCAGGGACAGCTGAGTTCAATTGGAAGGTATGCTTTTTACAGCAGTGACGCATTTCAAAGGGGCGATATTCATTTAGAACAGTTAAGATGACAGATGAGTCATGAAAGCACTTTAAAGTCGCCGTTATGACAAGTGTAAAAATATACTCTAGTCGCTTTTTTGCAAATGCCATCAATGAAGATTCAATGAAGTCATGTCAAGTCAAGTAGGTTTAGTAGTAAGTCAAGTGTGACCCCATTTCTGATTTGAACTACTTTGCAAATGTTAACATTAATAACAGCAGCCTCGATACTGTAATATCATCACTGGGCAAACATTGCTAGACTAGAGTGCTCCAGGGTAGTGGTGGGTGGGATGGTAAATATAGAATATTACGATATTCCAAGATAACTTCAAAATATATGATATATGGCAATAAAATGCAATTCTGGTTCTAAACACAGCATACAATGTTTATTCTAGTGTTTGAAGGTTTGGAACAGAGAAAAAAGAATCAGTGGTGCAATCAAATACGTTGAAAATCTGTGAATGTAATGGTTTTCATTCAGTGTTTAACACTCTGCACTTTACTATGTCTAACTAATTATGCTCTTTTCATAGTGAAATGCATAGTTGGTCAGTGTTCAAAACTGACAATGTTCAGAAAACCATGTTATGACACAACGTGGCATTTTCACTGTAACATGAATAGCATGATAGTGACCAGCCTTCTGGATGTGATGTAAGCTCTTAACTAATAGTGTCTTTTGGATCTTTTGAACAGACAACCTCCTGATTGACTACCAGTTCACCTTTAGTCTGCTTCAAGAGGATGACCACTACTACACTGCCATTAACTTTATGGCCACTCCTGAACAGGTTAGTCACTGTCCACTGATGCTGCGCAGTATATTACCATACCTGTAATTGCTCTTCTATGAGTGAGCAGCTTTTAACACAACCCATTTTTGTTGATTTTAGTAGTCATAAAACGGATGTATTGTCTTGAGTTTCTGTATTCTACGCCTGCCAGTCAACAAAAACAGCTCTGTGATGTGAATGGGATGTAAGCATAAAGTGTTGTCAAAAAGCACAGCAAAGCCAAAGTGGCTTATTTTGCATTTTCTTTTTCAAGACCAACAAAAATTTGGACATGTCCATCAATGCATCAAACAACTTCAATCTCAACATCACCTGGTCGGTTGGATCAACAGGTAATTACATCTTGATGTTTTCCAAGCAAGTGATTTGTTTTTTAGTCTTCTCTCTTTGTGTAGCACTTGTGCACGTTTGTGTGTGTTGTGTCTGAGTGTGTGTGGTGTTCTGTTGCAGTTATGCTTTACAACAGACATTCAAGGACACTGCCATTATGCCCACTCCTATTATTTATTTTCTGATCTTCCTTCATTCAAAAAGTCACCAGCCAGTTGTTGCTGTGACTTTGACATTTCCACTCCTGTTAAACAGGTACACCCTCTCCCCCTCGACCTTTCGGTGCTCCGCCATTAATATTTGAGGCATCGTCTCCCTGTTTAAAGATACTCTCCCCTGAGAAGGACTCCTTACAATAGTCTGGCCCACAGCTCAGAATTCTGGGGCTTCAGGAGTACTGAATGATTTCAATTAAGATAAACGTTCCCACAGAGCAGCACTTGGGTTGTCATTTTGAGGGCTTTGTTTCATTGTGGTGGCTTGGAATTGCGAACGTGTGGTTGAAGGAATTAAAAAGGAGGGGAAAAAACAGGACGATCTACCTTTTAAAATATGTTTGTTCTTCTATCTTTTGAACAATCTGTCTGCACTGCTTTACTTTCTTATTGTTAAATTATTATTATTATTTAAACGAGAAAGCACTTTTAGAAACTCATTATTTTATATGTATTCGGGTGATTAAAATATGTGTGAATACTCATCCACATGTGGGCTAATTGTGATCGTATACTGGTATTGAAATATTTTTCAGCTTTCAGTTTTGTGGTCTAAGTTTGGTCAAGCAGGAGGAACTTTGTGTTCAACTATAATGTGTTTGTAATATGCTTTTCATACTGCGTTCTTCTGCTGTAAAGCAGTCCTTTGCATCTTTAATCTCTCCTAACAGCGGGTACCATCTCTGGAGAAGAAGTCCCTATTGTTTCCAAGACCAACATTAAAGAACACAGGGACAGCTTCTCCTGTGAGAAGTTCAGCTTCCGCAGCAATCCCAACATCACCTTCTACGTCTATGTCAGCAACTTCTCCTGGCCAATCAAAATACAGGTAGGCGCAAACCCAAGATACCGTTGGTTCTGTTTGGAGTTGTACACAAACTTACTTGCTGAGGCTCCTATCGACTCCACTTTTCCCCCTGAATACCATTGTAATTCCTCGTCTTCCCTGATATTTGTTTTCTTTGATCAAAATATTTACATTTTCACCCACTGTAGATTTAAAAACTTTAACACACTTGTTGGGTTTTTGTAAAAAGGTTCTAGTTGTCCCTTAACTTCAGTCAGTATGCTTGAATGATTAAGTATGAATACCCTGCTCCTTGTACTTAGTATTTCCATCAGTATTTCAAAGAAATGTTTCTTGATTAAATGCTGCTATAGTAAAGTATTTGGTGTTTTGAATCAGTCAGGGACTCTCTCTCTTTCCAGTGAAGTGAGTGCTGTACTTTCTCAATCTCTTCTCACTGTCAGCGCAACTCACAGAAAGATTACTAGCTACCTTTCACAGACCTTACAATAAAAAGTCACTCATTCATAAC
This sequence comes from Alestes dentex, assembly GCA_037576975.1. Lineage (NCBI taxonomy): Eukaryota > Metazoa > Chordata > Actinopteri > Characiformes > Alestidae > Alestes > Alestes dentex. The sequence continues at coordinate 34,686,863 of JBBIGA010000106.1, read as the reverse complement.
AGTCGTTGGGAGTACCACTCCGCCCTAAAGTCGGCTGACAGCAATTCATTTGTCAGCTACTTTGACGGTTTTAATGTTCAGGTTGGTTGGCCCTGACAAGTTGTCCGCTAACCGATCGTAGCCTACTGGAACTAATGACTTGCGTGTGATTTGCATGCTTGTTTCATAGCACACATATGTGGCTAAGCAGGTACCTCGCTCCTAGACCTCTAAAGAAGTGAAAAGCTTATAGCAGGTGCATTTTCATCAGATCATTTTGAAATGGAGTGCAGTTGCGTGTGATTCTGTATTGATGTCGCAGGTTTGTGGGTGAATTCTATAAAATCCTTGGCATAATTTCATAATTCCATGAGCACTTCTGCCATTCCATGAACCCTGAATCCATAGATTTGAAAGATTTCCATTATTCCTGCGTTGAGTCACATGTCAAAGCGGAAATGAAATTCACCAGCCCTTTTCTCCCGTGAAGTGGAAATCATATTGATCACTATGCTTTAAAATGCACTTAGACAAGAGAAAACACTCTTAAAAAGATCCATGGCTTTGTAATGTGGAAATCAATTATTTAGATATGCACTACGACAGTTTTACAACAATTCTCCAAAATATTCATTCCTTAGTCTTATGATCCATAAAATTGAATCAGCTCTTATGTGGGAGTGTATTACATTGCCAGATGCCTAGATGACTGCCACGTAATGACAGTCTCAGTGATGTTTAAAGACGGATGGGGCTACTAGGAAACATTAAAGTTGGATTTAAAGCGATGCACATTACTCTTTTTATGAAATATGTTTGCTGTCTTTATTGCCTGCAGGCATACACGAGCAAATGCACATATAGGAAATCAAGTCTGAAGGCAGCCATCAGTGTTCGCTGTCAGATCACTCATAGATGGGTGGGGAAAAAAAAGATTTTTAGCATCAACAAGTGAGACCTGCCGCTCAATATTTGATTTGTGCCTGTCGTGCAAAATGAATCCACTCACCACCTCTCTGTAAGTCAAAACATTCACCTCGACATCTGTCCATCTGCGTAATGCAGCACTTTTCTGAAGTCCCTTTTTTACTGTGGCATAAGTAACTGAAGCCACTGTAGCGTTATGTGAGCAGGAAACGGTGTGCTCAGTCCAGTGCTGAGCCCTGAGGGGAGTGACCGCACTTGGAGCTTCATTCATTCTGACTCCCCCCTCGCTGCGTCTCTCTCCGTCCTGCCCATGTCGGGCTGAGTGTGGTGCCCAGGGCTGGCTGACATCAACGCTAGGTGCCACTGGGGCCCATAGGGGCTGAGCTGCACTGGAGGGATGGTAGGGACTCGGCCATGTAGAGGCAGATGCATATCTGATCTGGCATCGTGGGCTCACCTTCTGTCACTTCAGCCCCAACCCTCCAGTAACGAAACATCAGTCAGGCTTGTTTTGACATGTTGACACTAACCTAGGCTATCGTTTTCTGGTTAGGCTGATGTGTTCTTGGGTGTGGAAACTCTGTTTTAGTATGTTTTCTTAGAATCGTGCCTGCTTTTTGTTTGACCACAGATCAGCGATATGGCAGGTCAGGATATATACCAATGCCCCCAAGTATCTTATCGATGTATCAGGTGTTGGCCAGTTGTGACTGATCCATATTGGATGGTTTTTATTTAGTCATGGCCATTTATCATTCATGTCAGTTTTTTATCTAGGTATATGTAGTTATAGCCTTGTCACCTTATTTGTTTCAGTCACATAACCTTTTTTCTTAAACCTTTTTCTTAAATATTAATTTCTGTCGTCTGCTGCATCTCAGTGGGAATGCAAAGAAAAGTGGGTAAGCTTATCTCAGTTAAAGAAACAATATGTAAAAAAAAAAAAAATCCAAAGCATTAATTTTGATTCATTTGTAGTTTGTAGTAGTTACTGATTCAAAGTCTTTAATATTGGCAACATGTAAGACTGGAATTTTTCTCCTTTCACACACACACAAAACCCATGTGCCAGTAGAGTCTTTAAAGGGGGCTTAAAAAATGATCCTGAGAAAAAGACTGTAATTGTAAATGGAAAAAGTAAGTGAAGCTGATAAAAATGCATAATGAGTTTAGATACAGAATAAGTGGCCTGTTGGTGTGTGCATATTATTTAACACGCAGTCCATTTCCTGGATGCTGTGTTGTAAGCCTGAATCTTATTAACAGAGTTCAGCAGAGTCAACACTTCAAATTTCAAACTTTCGCTTGTAACAGATTTTTACCTTGCTTTAGTTTTTCACCTTCTTTTATTCTTCCCCTCTGCCTTTATTACGTTAGCATAGTTTTTAATCTGACATGCTAGACTCACACTCCAGTGTTGTTGACAGAATTTTGCACCTAGGTCCACAAGATCCGCTAGGTCCTGAGAGGAAGGATGCACAGGAAATATAACAGTGAATTATTTTATGAGAGGATGAATTAGTGCAGCCAACAGAATAATTATTTTTTTGTTGTTGTTGTTGTAAGTAACATTATTCTCCTTAAAAGCTATTTGGTGATTAACCCTCTAAGCGCCAAAGTCGCAGAATTGCGACAAGACGTCATCATGAGTATAATAGACTGTAGTTACAAATATCATGTAATATAACATTTGTATTCCCTACCACTAGTTAGCAGACATGTAGTACTTCGATTTAAGACCGAAATTACTTCCTTTTCAAAGTTTTGATTAAATAGCAGTGGAAAAGAGTCTTGTGTCATTGGTGTGGGGGCAGTCAAAGGGCGTTACGAGCGGCATATCTCCGCTGGGAAAGCACCAATCCCCGTCAAACTTCACAGGCTGATAGGTCTCCAGGAGACCTTTCCAACAAGCCCAAGCACGACGCTC
>JBBIGA010000106.1:34654618-34671687 GCA_037576975.1 Alestes dentex | reverse complement strand
AGGTCATACCGGTGATTTGGCCTTTGGAGTAGAGAAATGAGACTGGTAGTGTTTTAGTGCAGACCTATTTTCACTGATTTTTTATTTTTTTTTCCCCTCTCCCCCACTGTGTAACTAGCAGTTATTTATTGCCTTGTTCTTAGCTCGGCACTTGGTATTTAGTTCTTGGCCACAGCAATTTTCAGCATTTTCCTCTTGGCCTGCCGATTCGTCCTCTGTGCCCTGTTTGTCCTGACTGACTTAATGAAAGATGTGAGCTGGAAGACAAGATATGTTTAGAACTTCCTTTATTCAAAAGTTCTTTCAGGCAGCATGATCAAATGGGGGGGGGGGGACTGTACCTTAAGACCTCTTTCAGAAGGCGCTACCCCAGAAAAAACACAAGATGTGATGTTTTTGTTGACATTTTTAAACATTAGTCTGAGTGCATCAGCTTCAGTCTTGCTGACTTTTGTAGAGTAATTCTTAGCAGTCTCACCAAGGGCATCCATTCAATGCTTACTCGCTTAATAAGATGAGTGGTAAGCAGTAGTTACACAATTTTAACTTTGTTTTCTCAGTGTACAAAGGATATATTTCTGTTTTCCAATTATTTTTTGCAAAGTAATTGCAAGGATAGATAATGGTGGGCAATCACTCGTCGATTGTTTTGTGCAGCAGTAACACCCATACAAATCCATTGTGCGCTTTTTTCATTTATTTTGTTGTTTGAAAGTTCTAGAAAAACCGAAAAAAAAAAAAAAAAACTAATTTCACTGTAGTATATGCAGTATATATTTGCAGAAGCTGATCTGGTGATTGATCAAGTGATCCTTTTGTGTTGTTTAATCTTTTAGAGACCTTTTAGAATTTTGAAATGGACACTTCACACAGGTGTGTTGATTGCTCATTAAACAGATCGTTTTATTATGAAATTGAGGAAAATGTTGGTTATGAGGTGGATTTATTTTAGGAGGGAGAGCAAAGTGCAATACACTGACTCGCAAAGTGATTCAGCAGATTTATATAGTCTATGAAATGTTCCTATAAAATACATTTGATAGACTATATGAATTATAAAATACAAACAAGTAACTTGCCAAGTCATCGATACTGATAGAGGCTGGAGTTTGCCTACCAAAGTTAGTTCTCTTCGCCTGTGGTCAGTAAACCTGCTAAAATAATGATGTAAACACACACCTAAACAAACATTTGAAAAGACTGATGTTTTAAACCCTGTCTCCATATCTGATAAATGTCAGATCTGACCAATCTTGAGCGCTGTCCATCAAAAGTGTTCTGCGTGCTAATAGTTACTCCTTGTGGAAAACGTTAGAACTTTGTGAACTAATCTCTAAACTACGTCATTGAAGAAAAAAAAAAAAATTAAATCAAGTAATCTATTAAAGGTTTGTCACGTGTTATTATATTAGTAACTGAGTAATCTAATAACCTTATGCATGTAATTTGTAACAGCAAACATCTAGTTTTACTTTATACATATACATGAAATCCATAACGTCAGACCTCAAAGAATGTTCATACTGCACAACAGAGCTTTGTAATGACTTGCAGAGACCATGTTTATCATTCAAATTGCAAAGTAATCATCAAGACGATTCAACAACTTATCTTTGATTATTTTTTGTACTTAATTAATCCGTAATAATAGATAGTTGTGACAAAACTGGTATGCATTATGTTTGTTTCCTTGCTTTGTTTATGTATGATTTTGGATCATCTGTGTTTCCAGTCTGTTTGTTCTGGTACACAAGGGTTTCTAGAATCTCCTGTAGTGACATTTTAGAACACTGCATTCTTTGGATCCTTCTGTTGAGCTGCTTTCAGAGCGTGGTTCCACATTGCATACGTTATGGCTGATTTTAATTGAACAGTCGAATGTATATTTGTGAAGCAAATTTTTGTATCAGTTTGGTTTAGCATAGTGTGTGCTGTGTACATCCCTGCATATATTTACATACAGATATTCTCATATTTCAGGGCAGGTTGCATCAAGCAAGCCATTTTGTTAGTGCCAGAATCAGGGATTTGAAAGTAGAATTTATTTACATGTAATGTATGGTGTATTCTCTTTCTCACATTTCAGAGAGGCATGTCTACTATACTCATGCTCAAAAGCAGTACCCATCTCAATAAAGATTTATGCTGCATCTGCCCTTTGCTAGTCTATGCTTTGGTGTAGATTTGTAACTGAATGTTGTTTTTTTGAGGTTGCTGTTTGCATCTGTAGCTAGAATTACATGGACAGATTTAAAGCTCTTGGAGTCTGCAGTCCTATTTGGATATGCTTCAAAACTGAGAATCTCTCTGCCCATCTGTCAGATTGTTTTCATTTTTCAAATGCCAATCGATCAGAAGAACTACAGATCTATTTTTGTAATATAGAAAATACTATATGGCAGATGTGACAGGACTGGATTCAGTTGAAAAAACATTCAGGTTTTTTTTGTGGGGTCATTTATAGTTTTCCTTTTATCTGTGCTTTCCGTTGTTTTGTGGTGATGATAAAATTTCATTTCAGTAACCATTTGCCAAAGATCATTACTTTGCTGCTTTTAGCCATCAATCGATCTTTGTAAATGAAGCATCCGCTGACTGTTGGTCAAATATTAATCTGTCTTTCTTAAATAGTGACATTTTAACAGCCGGGTTTGTTCACACTGCATAATGGACAAAGGGAAGGAAAGCCATAATCATGTGCAATTAAAAGGCTTTATCTTTGTTCTCCATTGAGAAGCAGACAGGGAAATCTTTGGTTAGAGGCAGTACTCCTGTCTTTTATTGTATTTGCTGATTTGTTGTTTTGAGAGGACTGGGCTCCTGCTGTCTTGCTGTTTGTCACTATAGCCTCATATTCCGCTAGAATAAAAAAGATGAGGTGAGTAAAATTTAAGAGGTTGTATGAATCAAGTAGACCTCTTCTGAAGAACTTGCTTCTTTCAGACTGCAACCTTGACAAATTCAATGTTATTATTGGAGCTAATAGGCTAATAATAACACAGACATGCCAGTCATTTAATTATCTTTCTTATTACTATAAATGTGTATGTAGATGTTTAGGTTGTTTTTAATGAATTCATCTGTAATTCATTATTTTATATTTTACGTGATTGCCAAGATGGAAAGTGTGAGTGGAGGAATATGTTCTTCCTCCATCTAAATGGCTTTGATTTAGCTGAAGTATGCAGCCTTACAAGTGAAGATGTGTGATGTAAATGGAAACATGTTGTGAAGACAGACTGGCTGGTGTTTGAACATGGATTTGGGCTGGGATGTACAGAGATGTCATAGTAGCTTTGGATGATTGAAGCTGGGTGTATATAGCCAAGAAGCCGAACTATCGGAGCTTGATTTTCAGAGACTTTGCTGTGAGCACAAGTGGTTCTTTTCGGGAGTCGACCAGATATTGAGGTCAGCACTAAATGTCACTACAGAGTGCGATGAATAAACAGCCAGAAGGGCCACTGACATTTCACTGCATGTGACATTCCACATACATGACACCTCCACATGTCACATGCATTAATTGCATGGACTAGTCCGTTTACCGTCTACGCATAGATACATGTTGGGCAGAGTCGATGCTCTACACACTGGAGACATGCTCAGAAACGGACGCATTTCTGAACTGTGTGGGTCCCAGAGGCACTGAGAAAGCAGCATGAGCCTAAAGCGTAAAGAGAAATGGCTGTCTGGAATGTGTGAAAGGCCAGTGTCATCACCTCACTCAGTGTGTCAGGCAACTGGGGTGGAACTGCTGCAATGGCACCCTAGAAGCAATAGCAGTGTGAAAATACTTATTATGAACTTGTAGTTTACAATAACCGCATATTCACTGAGGTTTGATATGATAACTTCAATGACGTGCACCAAATCCTGTTTTATACCAGTTATTATTTGTCTTCTATCCGTTTTCCCCAACTTTACATTAAAAATTATTTAACACCATGTATAGCCTGCAAAATGTTCAATTCTTGATAGTAGTAGGTTTTAAAAGATATACCTCAGATGAGAGCATAGTAACCTTTTATTTATTCCACATGTCATGCTATTTTATCAGTTTTTTTGCATTAGTGGTGCAATTGTCACTTGATTGTTGTTTTATTGGTACTACGTTATTTAGGATAAACAATTAAAACCGTCCGGCTTTTATCTTCGGATAAAGAGAGCTGAGAAAAGAGAGCTATTGAGGCTCTCCTTTCCTGTTTTCCGAGAAGGTGCTGTTGTGAAAAATGAAGCAGTTGTATAAAGTTTTCTGGGCAATAGCCTATCTCTGCGATAAAACCATACGTTATGAGGCTTTGCTCTCAAGGACATCAGCAGACTTTGGGCCAAGGAACCCAGTCTTCTGTCTCTTTCAATATTAATTAGAGCTCATGGTTTTTGCTTCCAGTATAAAATCAGAACTGTCAACTTGGTATTGATTCCAAGTTTACAAGTGTATATGTGCAGGAAAAATAGAAGAAAAAAAAAAGAAATGGCCAAAATGTGCTTTGCACGTTTATCATTCATTAGCCAAACATTGTTAGGGCTGGTTTTGGATAGGTTATGGACTGTTGACATCAGAAGCCTGATGATAATCCAGCTTTGTCCTGTTTAAACCATACTGCCCACATTCATTTAGTTATTTTGATGCACAGATTGTTCTGGAAAGACTTCCAGGAGGACTCAGTGAAGACCTTCCTTGATAAAAATGGAAGCTGTAGGAGCAAAGCTGTGGAGACATATTGGCCCTGTCTCAAGTGGTCCAGAAGAGCTGATATGATCAGTCAGTAAAAATGTTCCTGTCCCTAATGAGCGTCTCCCATATGGCTACATCCATGTGCTCTGCACAATGAGTCATTTTATCCAGTTCATTCAGCACACACTCACCCGGGAACATTTATGACAAATGCTCTAGCTGGGTTTTTAAAACTCTGCTCAAAGGCTCTCGTGGTTGACTCATTCAGTTCATTAATGCACAAGTCCTCGCAAACTCCAGTAGGTGCTTGAGTGCTGCTGCACAGCTTGGTGTAACAGATCAATGCAGAGCTTACGTACGAACATGGCAGCACGACCAGATCAATATCAAATACAATTCTGAGCCAGTGAGATTGACCTGTCCTCTCTGACTTCAGCACAGTCAGTGGTCAGATCTTTGTTGAATAATCAGCTCAACCCATTTTGTTATCAATCGACTGAATTCGTTGCTGAAGAGCTAATTAGATAATTGCTACTGTATTCATAAAGCACTGACTGTGGCAAGAAAAAGTATGTGAACCTTTCAGGTTTTTTTTGATGGGTTTCTGCATTAATTTGTCATAAAATGTGATCTGATCCTCATCTAAGTCAAGGTTATTGATAAATATAATGTGTCTGAAATAATAACACAAAAAAGTCTTATCTTTTATGTCATTATTGAGGACAACTATAAAAGAACTCATAGTGCTAGTGGGAAAAAGTATGTGAACCCTTGGAATTAATAACTGGTTGATGACTTTATGTTCCAGCTTTATGTAAATCAGCAATTCCTGATCATAGATCTTCTGAAAGCTCTTTTTTGGCAAGGCATGGCTCACATAAGCGTCATCTTCTTGTGCAGAGCAAACTCCAGAGGTTTGAGTGTTTTATTTCAGTCAGAGCAGCTCTAGTCCACACCTTCAAACTCGTTTTCTTAACAAGACTCCAAGTATGCTAACACCTGACTCTAAATAGCTTTTGAGGTCATTAACTCGAAGGTTCACATACTTTTTCCACTAGCACTGAGTTTTAATGGTTGCTCAATAAATCAATAAAAAAATCAATCAATAAATCAATAAAAAAACCTTGTGTTATTATTTTAGACACATTATAATTGTCAATACCCCTTGACTTAGATGAAGATCAGATCACATTTTATTAATGCAGAAATTAATGCAGAAAACCATGAAATTCCAAAAGGATCCCATACGTTTTCTTGCCACTGTATTTCAGGTTAGTGCAGGTTTCAGGTGGATTTTTGATGTGACAGTTATGGGATAATCTAGGACTTGCTCAGAGTTTGTAGTGGTATACCTTTGTCATGTACTTATTTTGAATCAGTACAGGTTTCAGGTGGATTTTTGGTGGTACAGTCATGGGGCAATCAAGACTTGCTCTGAGTTTATAGTGTCATAACCTTCTTGTTCAAAGTTGTAAGCAAGAGAACAGCAACAAGCTGAAAGTATCGCTTTTCTGCAGTAAAGTTTAAGCTCTGTGGAGATCAATAGTCCGCCAGTGTTTTTCTCAAACAGACTGTTTTTATTGGAGTGAGATTTCTGTTTGAAACATTCGGCAGTAAAAAGCACTAATAGCAATTATTGACTGCTATTTTGACCGACTAAAGATTTTACTGCTTCAGTTTATAAACTTCCCATTCCATTTCCGCTCTTAGATAATGCGTTCTGCTGAATAAAAGAGACCCTCTACCCATCTGTACTACATGAGATAGCAGTGTGATGGTTGGATTGAGAAGGAGGATCTCATCCAAGGGACACTACATTAAAGCCTCTTGTTCTGGATAACAAAGAGCCTCCATCCATCCTGGAACTCACATTCACACCAAATTAATCAAGTCTGGATGCCATATTCCATGCACATCCATTTTCATGCATTGGCCTGGATCCAACTTGGCAGCTGTACATTACACAGTGTGGCCTGTGGTTGGACAAACTTTAATTGGTTAAGCTTAGTTTTTATAAGGCAGTTGTCCAAAGCATACCTTACACCTGAGGAATTGTAATTGTCCATGGGTGGGTTCTTTGTTTTTTCTTGATTAAACCTGTGCCAAGAGATGCATGTTGAATAATGCAGTATGTGAGAAACAAGTGTTCAGTCATTTTTTTTTCCATTTAATGTATACACAATGCACTGTATATGCACTGCAGATATTCTTAGTGCCTTTCTATTTTGTACTGTAGGTTTTAACAATCCAGCAGTCTCTGTGTGGGTGTAAAAGTCACATAAAAAAATCAAAACCACTGATTTTGTTGTCACTGATTTGGAAAATGTCATGCAAAAGTAGCAGTTGTGGTGAAGGAGAGTTTTAGGGAGTTCGTTTAACAGAACTTGAATGGAAAAAGCTACAGGGTCCCAGCAAAGACCCTTAACATCTGTCAGTAGGGTTGATTCTATAGTATGCACAATGTGGAATATTCACAGAACCAAAACCAACAGTTATTGGACCGGAGTGCCATGACGGATTTGTCTCCAGAAAAAAAAAAAAAGAGAGCCAACAGTCACTCAAAAGGAGTTGCAGGGTCACCTGAAAACAGCAGGAACAGAGAATATAGAGGAGAATAATCAATGAACTGCACTGCAATCATCTCTGTTTCTACAGCCCGTGTAATACTCTTCTGCTAAACGATATGCAGAGATGCATATCTGCAATTTGAACATGAGTATTTAGACCCATCAGAACTGTTTTGGAATAATGTGCTATAATAATAAGAATAATAGGGTCGCATTTAAGATCCCAAGAATGTTGTACTTATTGTATGATGTCTGTTATGGGACTGCTTTAAAAAAACATGGATATTACATGTCATCATAGGAAACATAAATTAAGCCATGTAATAGGATGTTTTAGAGGAGAATTTAATATCCTCAGCAAATGAAGGGGAGCAGAATCAAAAAGCTAAAATTACTTAAGACTGGTTTCTAAAAAGACAGTATTGGCATTTCCTATGCAATCTTCTGACTTGAGTTCCTTTTGAAAATGTAAGGATTACAAGTCCCACATGGGTCCCACAAGTCCCACACGCGTGTGACCTCAGAGAAAACTAATTACTTCTAACTAATTATCATAAAAGTGTAATTGCCAACACCAGCTTTGCAACAAAAAGGAACAGTGGTATTTGTGTGGTCTAAATACTTTTTCCCCTTTTCACTTTTTTAAATGTTTTTTTTTTTTTAATGAATATTTAAAAACTGAGATTTGTAAATCTCAAAATGTGTAAATTCAAAATGGATACAGTCTACTTCTGATCACTGTAGATCTGCAGTTTAATTACAAGCTAACTTTTGTAAAGATTGATATTTTTTTTTTTTTTTTTTAATGACGCTTTGTAGATATTCCAGCCTTGATAACATAATGGTGTTTTTCTTTCCTCCAAAAACATCTGTCTGCTGTTGCCCTATTTGTTTTGTCATTTTGGAAAGGGCAAAGCACCTAAATAAGGTTCACTGTCTGTGGCCAAGAAGTGTGTTGGTTTCATAGTTCGCGTCCAGTGTGTTACGGCAAACTTCTAATTCCATTGAGTTTTTTTGTGGGCTTAACATGAAGCCCACAGAAGAATCGATGGGCGATCAATCTCAATTTCACATCAGTGAAGTTTTCACACTGCTACCCTCGGGGAAGGTTTTTAATGTGATTCACCAAACAAATAACACGGATTTGACCTGAACCCCACCTGGTCTGAACTACAGCTTTTGTTTGTCTGCACATTTACCTTTTATTGTGCCGTATCTGAGAAAGTGTTGCCGCTGCAGCCTTTCACAGTGCAGCATGTTCTGGTCAAGATGAGAAATGTGGCCAATCTGTCACTGCAAGTTTTGTCTTCTTTACCTCAGTGCTTCTACAAAAGCTCCTACTTTCTGAATGCTTAGGTATTGCAGCTGGACCCTGAGGTGAGCATGTCATGGATGTGCACTGAGTGGCTGGCTTCGTCCTGAGTGATTGTTATGGGGATCTGGTTGACTTGTTAAAGGAACTGATGAGTAATAGAAGGTGATGGAGAGAGATGGAGAAATTGCAGATGGTGCTTCCTGGCTGTCAACAAAGAGCCAGGTTGCTGCTGAGAGAGTGTCTATTAGCACAAATGAGTGCATGCCACAGTGCACTCTCTCTCTCTCTTTCTCATACACAGTCATGCTTGCTTATTCTCTCTCTCCCTCCTTCACACTCATACATACATGCACACTGATTGGCATCACTAGGGATTGAGTCTGGGATTTGATTTCAGATGTGATATCAATGAAGTTCTAAATCTTCACAAGTTTGGTCTTCCAGCAGGGCGCTAGGTTAGTGAAAATGTCTTCAGTGTTTGATGAGTGCACACTGTCATGATGGTATCGAAGAGCTCAGCAGGGGCAGCATTACTGCCTTCCTGTCCCTGCCTCATTCATTTCCTGAATGGTCACCCTTTCTGTCTCTCTCACTGGCTCTAAACCAGAGGTACAGCTGGCAGGCCATTCATTATAGCAGCAGCAGCTGGACCTGTGCCTCACCCTGTGTGTTTGGTCAAGTTATGGACAAGCGATCTGTGATTGAGAAGCCTTTGAGTCTCGCTCAGGGCCACTGCTCTGCACTCACTCACACACACTACATACGGAGGCATCTCTCATGTTGAGACTCTCTGATCAGGTTGTCCCATTTAAGAGAAGCTGTGAAGTATGCCGTGTGCATAGCTTTGATAATTCAATCTGATTTTGCTCTCCGTGGGATCAGTGGCAGCAATCGTCCAGTGGTGATTAATAAAAAAGATAATGAATGATTAATTACTGTGACGCACATGGAACTCCATTGAGCTGAAGCCACTGAGGAGGCTCCTTTGTGTTTGTGTAGGAGAGATGCTCCCATAGACGGCAGTGCATGGCTGAAAACCAATGCGTGAAGGACGTAACCTTCTGTGTCTTTTCATTTAACTGTTTGGGTGGGTGGGGGATGTGGCTTGGTAGAGTCATAATTATTGATACAACAATACACTTGGCTCTAGGGCCGCACAATTAATTGTACTTTCAATCCCTGTTGTGATAACACACATTTTAGCTTGAAAAGCCCTTACCGTGCTAAAGAACCACTTATAAAAGACACAAATGTGCACAGCTACATGCGGCTACTCTGTACTTAAGTACTAGCCTGTGCTTTAAATCTTTTCTTTGTGTAAACATGAGGAACATTTATAGAATTGAATAAATTGATGTAAGGAAAGGTCTTTTTCACATCCGATATGCAGAATGCAAAGAACAGAAGGATACACTGTACTTATCAGTTTCACGGCCACTATTAATAATCTGGGATAAATCAACAAATGGTCCCGCTCCATATATGTATACTGTGGGGTGTTCCTGGTTTCCACCAGTTTTCGTTCAGTCGAGCATCTGTGTGATGTGCTGGACCAGCTAGTCCAATGCATGGAGGCCCCACCTCACAACTTACAAAACTTTTTAAAGATCTGCTGCTAACATCTCGGTGCCAGATACCACAGCTTACCTTCAGAGGTCTTGTGGTTCATGCTTTGACTGTTTAGAACTAAAATTAGGCAGGTAGTTTTAATGTTATGACTGGCATGTGTAAGTTCACCGCTTATAAATATACACAGGCTTACAGCTGGAAGTGTGACACAGTATGAAAATGCTAGTATGGGTTGAGAGCGTGTGATGTGTCATTGAATTTTTTGTTTTGAGTTTAAACAATTCCCCAACATTTAGATGGCATACAGACTAAAATGCTGCTGATAAAGATGGCATAAAGAAAAATAAAAGCCATGCACAGTTTTGCGTCAGAAGAAGAAGATTCTTCATTTGTACCTTGATCAAGGGTACCTCAGCGGTGACGCTAACAGTTGGAATTCGAACCCCAACCCTCTGATTGCAGGGCCGACGCCCTAACCACTAGCCCATCCAGCTCAAAATATCGTTATAGATATCTTGTTACACTTCTTGTCATAGTACATTCTCAGTACACTGTTCTAGGGGCCTAGTGTCAACCTGATTGCGGTCAGTTTAAGATATGGGGTTGTATGATTGATACTACTGAGTGATAATGCCTGTACGTAACTATTGATACCTTCAGGCAGGTCTGATGAATCACGTTGGCTGGCTCTGAGCATGCATTGATTTCTGTCTGCCATCCCCCATACTTCGCAAGAAGGACGAGGTCATTTAACATATTTGTCTCCAAGCAAATTGCTGTTACAAACAATCAAGTGCTTTGTGCACATCATTGAGCTGTAATACTTCATTGTGGTACTCCTTTGTAGAAATGATGAAAAAAAAAGCAGAGCCCCTCTGCAGCTAAATGCTCCCCAACAGCCGGTATTTAATTTCTTATTAAGCAGCCAGCACGAGGCTTTTTTTTTTATTGACGTCCCTTTGTCTGCTGCGCTCCATACGGGCTGAATGGGCATGATTGCTTTTTTGTGCACAGAGATGAAACGGTCTGTGGGATTCATGACTTTCCTCTCCACTGTTTGTCTGTAGCACTTAGCTTGGCTGTGTGAGTCTCACGGTGTGTGTTTGTGTTTGCACAGAGAGGGATTATGAAACCAGTATAAAACTAGGGGAGATACCAAAGAACAACAGTTCGCTTTGGTTGCTAATCTGTGAAACAATTAGCAGTTAATGCAGCATGCTCCTCCTCATCGCACATCCAATAGCAATCAGTCGTGTCCTTGGCACCCAAATCGGCCTGCGTTTACATATTGATTGGCGTTGAGTAGCAATGACGCTGTACTTCGCTGTTTTACACTATCGATTAGCCACGGGTGATGGAAGTATCACCTGCAGCTTAATCATGCCAGGGGAGGAATCTTCCAGGCATCTTTTAAGAGGAGTTTCTTTCAAAAAAACAGCTGCCTGACTCTTTCCCCTCCCACCACTCGGCCACCTGCGCGTTCACTGTCTTTCTTTTAACGTGTGGTATCTAAGGTACTCATGAGTGTTGAAGTTTGCTCTTGTTGTCCAAGCAAGTTTAATGCGTGTTTTATGCCTTGCAACATGGAATAAGAATTAACAGCGCAGGGTTTTTTTTGTTTGTTTTTTTTCCTCCTCTGTATTTGTTCTCTAATTCTCTTTCACTAATGATCTGTGCTCTGTAAATGATCGGAATTAAGTTGACCGTGATTCTGGTATATTAGCATAACGAGTTGCAGAATCCACACACTTAGGAGGGCTATGTGCCTAAATATGTTGAGACCATTAAATGAAAATTTAAACAAATTATGCTAGTGCTGTCAAATATCTTTTTCTAAGTTGCCATAAATGTTACTACAGATAGGCTTTTACGCTTCAACATGCTAGCACTTACTTACATCCTGGCACTTTTATGTCTGCAAGCCAGAACATCCTATGTTACTGATATTAGATATTAGATCATGGTTTCCTGGCAGTTCTGAATGCTTCTTTAAGCACAGACATCTTGATTTAGCCTCGAAGCAATAATATGAGAGACAAATTCATTTCTGTTTTATGGGACATGGATGTCATTTTATGTTATGATGGGGAGTTCTGTGCCAGTATGACTTTATCAAGTCCATCAAAAGGTGAAATTAAGTGAAAAGCATCATTAGTTAAACCTCAACCCTGGAATACTGATTTCCACAAAATCAATGGCAGAATGATTGCTTGTCATGCATGTTATGACGATGGAAATTCTGTTCCAGTGTCTGCAGACATTTGATTAGCTGGGACCTTTTAAACTTTTTTTTTATTATTATTTGGAAGAAATGAATTATTCAAGCACCTATTTCTGTCTGTGCTTGAAAAGGGGGGAAAAAAGGCTAGTTTGCTGTTGATGACCTGTCCTCTTTCCCATTCTGCTGTCTTTATATATGCTCTCTTTTTATTCTTTTGTCTCATCGCTTTTCTGAGATGCTCGTCTTTTTTCCTTGTGTCCAAAGTTCTGTTCCATAGTGTCATTGTGTACTCTTCTCGATCCTCACTGTTTTATGGGTTTGTTTTTCTTAAAGCAAGAAGTGACATAGACCTTTTTCTCCTGAGTGTTTACAAATGCTTACTCTCACAGTCTTCTACTCTCCCTCCCTCCCCACCTCTTCCCCTTTGCCCCGTTTCTATTCTGCTACGCCTTACCTCGCACCTCCAGCAACTGATGAGGGAGAGACAGCAAATGGCGAGCCGCCCCTTTGCTTCGGTTGCCATGGCCCTGGATGTTGGAGTTGAACAGGTGGACCTGCTGCCAGGAGGAATCGAGGTGAGTGGACCTGTAAGCCCCACACATACAGTTCGCCCCTAAATAAAACTCCCCTTATTGTGATTAAACAACAGTGTTGCTTTCTCACTGCTGTAAGCTCCATATAAAACAATGTTCCTTGTTTTAACAGCACCAACGTACATGTACAAACGTCTGTGAGAGCAGGCCTACCTGCTGCACAGCACAGACATTCAAAACACATGTCAAGCAGCTCGAGAAGTGCCTCTTCTCAATCCATTAGCAGGAAGTGCAGTGGCACTCAGTGTGCATTATGGGCTGGTGGAGGGCACAGTAGAGAACAAGAGAGGAAAGAACAACATACTCTTGAAGCCTTCAGCTGAACACTGTTAAATACAGCTCTCTTTAAACAAACTTCAGCGCCGCTCTCATCCGCCCCTGCTTCTCTTGTTAGAGAGCTGGTTTCAGAACCTACAGTCTTGCATGGGGAGCCACCTAAGGCCTGTGAAATTATGCCCAAAAGCTGACTGTCAAAACTGAAAACGCCATTTGCTATTTTAAACACTATTAAAACTTCAGGTTTTACCCAGGGCACACAAGCACTTTTGTTTCAGGCTCAGCCACCTCATTATAACACACAAGGTGACTGATCGGAACTCGGATTGTTTGGAGGGTTTCACATTTCTCATGGGTAAGTTTTAAGGTCAGCTAAGAAAACATGTTGCAGACCCATTTTCTCGGGCAGAAATGTTCTATTGTCCAGTTTCAAAACTCCATCATTGTCACCTTCATATATGGAAATGTTTCCAACTAGAAAATTCTTGTGAGATTGGATTCCCACAATCCTCTTGTCAGCCTTTCAGAGGCTCTGTTTGCACCAGCGCAAATTGGCCACACAGCTGCTGCCGCAGACAAACCGATCCAGCTCAGGAGACCCACAGTGAGCAAACATGTTTCTAAGCAGGCACTTTCAACTTTGTCATTTGTGCTTTCAAAGGCTTGAAGACCATAGCGTTTCAAGTTTTACGATACAGAGCTCACACCCGGAATAGCTGATGAACCGTTCACACAAACACTCAATACTCCTTCAGAGTCCACAAGACTGTTGCCATGACCGGCGCTGTCCACTAAGGATTTGCTACTTTGTCGACTTGCCCCTTGTGGAGAGTATTAAGTTCGTCTCATCTTTTATTTAATCCTGGGATTTAAAGCTCCTGTCCTGGAGGACTGCAGCATTGCACAATTTTGCCTCTATTTAAACACGCGATTTAACGACTATTTAAAACGTCTATTTTGAATAAGAAGCCTTTGGTTTGACAGTTATGAGGAGTATGGAAATCTTTGTTCTGTAGCCTGATTGCTTTGTGTCTCACCATGCACAGAAGTAGTGTGAACTTTTTGACAACAAGCTGGCAACAAATGAAGTGTAAAGGTTTTCCACAGGTTACACACAGTACTGCTTTGCACAAAATAGAGGAATAACTCAGTTATTGTCTCAAGCTATTGCAAAGTTCAAATTCTAAGGAAGGTCCTTATAATATTGGAATATACACACACACACAACACAGGTTCCAGGTTGGACTCTCTAGATAACACCAAGGAAAGAACTAAACAAAAAGGTCCCTAATCCTGCCTCCCTATCCCCACTATCTACAAACAAAACTTACATGGGTGGTGTCTGCCTCTAAGCTAGTGTGTCTAACATTCAGCAATCCTATGTGATAGGGTGTGTAATGGATGTAGTAAACAGGAGTAGTTCTAATCTGTCCCAACCTGGAGTAAATGCAGTGATATAAGTGGTAAGTAGTAATAACAAACAGTAGTAGTAATTACATAACAAAGTGTATTTTCCAACAAGTATCCAGCCACTGCTTGCTACGCCGATCGGCCAATCCGTGCGACATCGCTATCAGATCATGGGAGCAACGTCAATCGGCGAGACAGTAGAACGACGTAGCCACCCACCAATCAACGTCCGCAGATCCACCTACGCAGAGTGTAGCAACCCCCCCCCCCCCTTTTCCATGGCTATATTGTTGTTTACATTCTCCCTGTTCTATGTGCCTTTGTTTTGTTTGTAATTGTGCCCTAGTCCCACCTCCTCCGTAGTGTTTCCAGCTGTGTCATCTTCATATTTCCTCCCTTACCCATGTGTTTCCTGTGTCCTAGTCAGTATGTGTACCCCTGTGTTTCTGCTTGCCTTTGTGAATACTCTGTTTTTGCACCCTATTGTTGTGTCGCCCATTGCTGTCATCTCCCGTTCTCATCTGACCCACTGTGTGTGTTCCGTTGATGTCACCGTGTGTTCCCCTTTTCAGTGTTTGGATTATATTATCTCTCATTGTGTCACCTCTTTCCAGCCTTTGTTTAAACCCATGGATTATCTCCTACTGCTGTTTACCCTCGGACTCACTGAGTTCTTTTATGTTTGTTTATTAAAAGTGGACTTCACACTTGCATTCATGATCAACAAATTCCTGACGTGTGCACGTGTGTGTGTGTGTGGGTTATATACCAGTCAGCCACAACATTAAAACCACTGACATTTACAGAGACACCTGTAAAGAGGTACGATATATTAGGCGTCAAGTGAACAGTCAGTTTTAGAAATTGATGTCCCTTAAGTAGGTCTGTAGTTTATTCATGCCTGTGATGACCTGTGTCTGGCTGCTAACACTGCTGGAGTCTTCTGAGTATTATGTTAAACCACTTTAGCAGCCTTAAATCTTGCGCCGAGTAATCAGTGCCTGCATGTACTCAGGGCTGTGGAGGAAAATCCAGAAGTTGGCCCCTGTTTTCTTGGATCTGGCACCAGCTGAAGGTGAAAGAAGGGAAATGAGTGTGTTTCTGCTCTGTAAAGGTTAATGAGACAGCATCTGGAGCTCTTCAACTGTTTACCGGGACCTGCTAATCAAAGTGAGGACAATTCACAGCCCTATCTGCGTGCAGTATCTTTATTTGCATCCATTACTAGGACTATAGGAAAGATGATGATGCTGCTGGCTGTGTTATGGATTGTTGGTTATGTTTCAATTGACTTGAGATATTTAAGAGCAGCTGTTTTTTTAAATTGCAGTTCTGGGCAAGCTGAAGCTGTAGATTTTAGATGACGCTAAGACTCAAACAGAGCTTTTGTATTTGTGAATGGTAGGGGAACACTAATCATAAATGTTTATGCCTAGCTCTCATTTCCTTACAGTCAGGCTGGAAATTTTTATTAGCTAATATGCAGTAATTTTGTGTTTTTGCTTTGCCCAAATGAACGCACTGGCTACGAGACACAGGCTGGTGGGTATAGCTAACATTTGCTTGGATGTGCATGCACAGCATTCAAAAGCAGCATTTGTGTGCTTTGCTGGCTCAAAGGAATTGTTCTCACTCTCTGAGTGTCCGAGGGATGAAATGGAATTAGCACTGTTACAATTATGGTATTTTGGTCATGTTGGTTATTTGCATGAAATGAAAAGACAATATTGTTGCAGTCGACTTATATGTGGAGGTCAGCAGCATAGTGTCAAAGAGAGGCAGGCATACAGAGAATAGTGCTGATGACACAGATGTTGCTCCATCACCGTGGCCGGCACACAACATATGGAGCCACTAACAGACATGGAGTGTGATGGATGGAAGCTGTCACCAGCACCATCAAAATGTGTGTGTATGTGTGTGTTGCTAGTGTACCCTTATCTGTAGTGCAGTGCTTATGTAAAGCGTAGGCACGTCTCTCCACTCGCTCCTCTGTGGGCTCTCCTATTAGCCATGCAAATGAGAAACACTACAGCCATTTAAAAGCCTGAGAAAATACAGCCTATATATGAGTCCAACTGCTTTATGACTTTATTTGCTGTTCCATTTGCCTTTTCCCTTTACCGCATATGGCATCATCTAAGCAGTATCCAGAAGAGAGGCATATTTTTAAGCTGTGAGGGAGATGAATTGGCCAGATGAAATGAAGAGAGAGGTAGATGAAATAAGAGTGTAATAAGAAGACAAATAAAGTAATGATGCAAAAGCAGTAGAGCCATGGCTGATGGGGTGAGAAACACAAACTGAGTGTCTGGGGGATTAAAGTAGATAAACAATAGAAAAAAGGAGTGGAAGGTGCAGTGTGTGTGTGTGTGTGTGTGTGTGTGTGTGTATATGTGTGTGTGTGTGTGTGTGTGTGTGTGTGTGTGTGTGTGTG
>JBBIGA010000106.1:34632262-34654518 GCA_037576975.1 Alestes dentex | reverse complement strand
TGTGTGTGTGTGTGTGTGTGTGTGTGTGTGTGTGTGTGTGTGTGTGTGTGTGTGTGTGTGTGTGCGTGCGCACACGTGTGTACGTGTGCGTGCGTTCATGCTGGTCTAAGTGGTACTGCTGCCGAACTACAGACACAGTGCATATAAGCCGGATGAAACTGGTCCTCCATTAGTAATGAATCTGCTGGACTGTTTACTGGCCTGCTCACATGGTAGAGGCCCACTGAACTACACTGAATTCACAAATAACAAGAATACTGTGTTGATGGACTCATGTGGATCCTAAAAAGACGTTACTGCTTGAAATGTTTCAGGATAAGCTATACCACCTAGTAATTATTTTACTTTTTTAACATGTCACTTTTACTCAGTTAAAATTGCTTACTTACAAACGAATCAATTAAAACTGTATGCTCTCGATGAGCCAGCTTATTGATGCCTTTTCAGTTAACAGGTGATCTGCATTCTATTATAAAGCTGTGTTTAGTACTCCAACCAGTCTCAGCATACAGTACACGCACACATACACAATGTGAACTAAGAATAAATGTTTACAGTTTTAAATTTCACATATTAATTACACAATCAACGTAATCACTTCACTACTCAGTTACTAACGTAATCATTAGTTATAGCCCTCATCTTTGAAGAGACTTTAGCAGTAATACTGGTATCATCTGAAAAGTCGAAGGCTCTCTGACACCGGTTTGAGTGTTTCTCCTACATTCGAAGTGTTTTCTGTCAGAGGTACAGTCTCACTTGAAACATGATGCATTAGCCTGACTGTTATGTCCTTTTGGAAGCTTTATACCTCCTCATTAGTTGTGTCATTGCTTTGCTCCCCAAATGGACTTCGATTGGATTACTCCTGATCTGTATGGTGCAAGGCTAATGCGGATGAGAGGAATATCTCACAGAATTTGAAACCATGAGTGATATGGCCAAATGCACAAAAGTGGATTTCCCTGATAATTTGGACTTGTTGGATCCAATTTGATGGCCTCATTAACTACTTTCTACATGGGAGGCATGGCTCCTTCCAAGCCATAACAGCCTAATGAGGTTCATTTAGGCATATTGTGAGTCATATTGTGTGAGAATTTATAGAGATACTCTCCCTCCTAGTTGATGTCCTCTTCTGTTATAGTATTTCGCTGAAGCGAGCCTCAAACATAGTCAGATTTTAGCTGTTAACAACACTGAGCCAGCCCTGATTTACTAAGATCCTAAGAGTAGTCATTTGTGTGTACAGCACAATAGAGATTGAGAGCAAATTGTGGCCGATTTACAAAGGATAATCAGAGATGACACAAAAAGGAAAAAGGTGGAGAAAAAAAAAAAAAAACTAACACTTTACTGAAGGGCAACATTCTACATGACACCCACATAGACCTTCTGTAACACCTTACATAAACATTAAAAGTTATAAAGGCTTTTCCTAACAAGCATTAGTTACTGTAAAAGCTGCTTCAGTCAACTTCACCTTTGAAAGTGAAAGTGACCATTCTGTTGAACACACCACAGCGCACAGTGTGAACAGCACGAAATTTTTCCTCTCCGTTTAACCCATTCACCAAGTGAAGCAGCGGGAAACCAGGAACACAGCGCCCGGGGAGCAGTGTGTGGGGACGGTACCTTGCTCAAGGGGACCTCAGAGGTGACACTAGCAGTCTTGGGATTCGAATGATTTCCTGATTACAGGGCGAATGTCGTAAACACTAGGCCACCAGCTGCCCCTGATAGTGCCCTGGAAAGTGTCCTGATGTTATGCCTGCTGGAATAAGCCTTTATAAGTATCTATGAAGTATATGACAGCTGTCATGAAAGGCTTATGTGGTTGCCATGTAACACTGCCATACAATTATGCATTCCTAATGTTTAGATAAAGCTTTTTTTGCGTGTGCTAACTGTTCTCGGCTGCTGTCTAGTTTAAATCTAAATTTGTTGCTTGTTGAAGTATAAGCATATGAGAGCAAAAGTTAAAAAAAAAAAAAAAGGCATTGAGCCGGTGGTGTGGGTAAAATTGAAATAATTATTTTAAAAGAATAATTAGTAATAATATTATTGCTGTTATCAACAGGCTAGCACATGTCTAGTCATCGACTATACGGAAGAGTCCTATAAATAAGTTGCAGGTGGTCTGGGGTTCAGTAGCGACCGCTTGATAAGTGGGTCGTGAGGAAGTTGGACCAGTGCAATATTTATCAGTATGTCGTTTTTTTTCCCACCCGCCATGTGCACAAAGCACAGTCACGATCAAAGTGTTTGCTGCACAAATGACAATGCGAAGGACCCGCCAACTTCATGCTGAAAAAATATATTTTTTACGGCTTGACGCCTACATGCTAATAGAAATGTACAGGGCCAACAAAATACTCCTGTTTGTCACTCACGACAGATTATTTCCCCGTGAAGCTCCAGTCGCAGTTATGTTAAAAGTAGGGTGATTAGAGCACAGAGCTGCGTTCACTAATCTAGCTGACAAAACACATTTAAATAAACACCACATTTAAAAACAGGACAAGTAACTATTGTCATTAATGTGGCATTTTGTAGCCACAGTCTCATTAAGACTGCAGTAGTGTTAAAAGAACAGTACTAAGTAAAAGTGGGTGTGAAACATTTGAGAAGGTTGTCTTGTTCCACATCATAAAATATTTTGTATCTTCTCAAGACAGTTTCTTTTTTTTTTTGCAGTCTTAAGCTTTAGATCTCTTTTTAACAGCTTAGCAGTTGTGCCAGCGTAGTGGTTAGGGCGTTCGCTCTGCGATCAGGAAGGCATGGGTTGATTCCCAAGACTGCTAAGCACCTCTGAGGTACCCTGAGCAAGGTACCGCCCCCACACACTGCTCCCGGGGCGCTGTGTTCACGTATGACAGAATAGTGACTTTTACTTTCACTTTTCACTTTCACATCTGTTAACAGTCTTATGTCGTTTTACTCTTCATGCCACTGACACATTAACTTATTTGCTTACTGTGACAGAAGGCTCTGTCTAGCTCACCGTAAATTAACTGTTTGTTTGATTTACCGCTACTACCGCGGGGGTGCACACCCGACGTAATTAGCAGGTTTACAGTAACACACACATACATAAACACACGCGCACATGAAACTCGCGTTGTTTTTCCCCTGTCGCTTTACATAGCTCTACTTTTGTCTGTCGTGTGTGTGTGTTTTGTCTGTCCTTCTTGCAGTGTATTTTTGGCGTAGCTGTTGTTTGTAGGTCCCTTCGCTGTTTCGGCGTTTGTTTGGGAAGTTTGGATGCTGTGCGCGCCGCCATGACAGGCCAGCCCGAGCGGTAGCAAAGGTTGGGCTACTTCAGTACTGTCTGGCCGGCGCAATGCGGCGTGGGTACAGGCAAAACTATGAGTAGAGGGGTGTTTTGGTAAATAATAAAATATCGGTGTTTATGGTGTATAAGTTGTGAAGAATTTTATGCTAATGTAGCGTGTTGTTTGTCAGTAATACTAGGACTGTGTTATTTATGACCGGTAACTTTTATTGAACTGAATTGATTTAATGAGGTAAAATAGTACAACCTGGGGGAGGGGTTGAGAGTCCAAAAGGGATGCTGTGATCATTCTGTGAGAGAGAGTGAGCAGAGTACCAGCTCAGGTAACCTTGTTATCTTACAGATTGTGGCTGTGGTTGTTGCATTGGATACTTGTTTGCTTTTATTTGTATTCTTTCTTTTGTTTATTTTTTTTAGTCTATCAAAGTATTTTGTTTCTTTAGTAGTAGTATTTTTTTGTGTTAATTAGTTATTTGTCAGTATTAATTACATTCTACAATTTTTCAACATTTTGCACTTTTTGGGTGCACTTAAAAAAAATAAATAAATAAATAAAAAAATCACCTTGCACTAAAGTGTTGTTGTGGCAGAGCCTGTGTTTTGATGAACCTACGGCTGAGCTGAGTGACTCTGTGACTCTTACTTGCGGACTGACAGATTTGTTTATTATTTAGTCAAGTTTATGGATGAGTAAGTATGATCAGTTTCCGAAAACATGAACTGCATATTTATTTTTATTCATCTTATATAAAAATCATTTAAAACGAAAAACACAATAAATATTAGGTTAAACAGGTTAATTACGGTAAAACTAATTACCATGTGAGACTTGCAGCAGATTACCCCTTGAGCCCACTGTTAATAATTCAAGTACACACTCGTCAAGTTAATTTTCAAGGCTTAGTTAGTCGCCCTGCAGGGGCTAAATTCATCAAAATAATTCATATTGACTTTGCTCTGTGTTTTGCACCCTTTGAAAGAAACACCCAAAATTGCATATTCTTTAAGGCAGACATGCAAATTGTACAGTGCTTGCTATTTTGCTCATTAGAGAACCACAGTCTTCCACGGACCCTGTTAGTAGATCGGCATGCATGTGGGTTTTTTATTTTTTTTGGGGGGGGGGTGTGGTGCTGTCGAGTTTGCATATGTTCTTACACACACAAACTAGTAGTAAATCAGGATCTAAATGTCTTTTTTTTTTTTTTTTCTTTTTTTTTTTTACTGAGGCATCTTTATTCTCAAGCTATAACCTTTTCCTTAGTCCATTAAACCTGAAAAGGACAGTGTGTGTGTTCCCAATACTAAAAAGTGCAGTTTCATATTGATTGATATGTTTTTCTCTGAGAAGAAAATTAATTCGACCCCTTTAAAGTAATGGCCATAGCTGCTGCATAAATACAAATGCTGCTCTAATTTTGTTATATTTTTCATTCAGTCAGAGAAACAAGTGAGGGTTTTGTTGAAAATGTGTTTTCTCAACCAGAGGTGGGAGACTTGAGTCAAATGGCAAATTTGAGGACTTGAGACTTGCTTGACTGACGCTGATAGCAGACTTGACTTTGACTTGGAAACCATGACTTGGATTCAAAGTTTGGATTCAAAGTTGATGTTGATAATGATGGTAAAACGAAGAGATCGTCCAACTTCATCCGTCACTAAACCCACAAGTGCACGAATATGCTGGTCGGCTGGTCAGATATTAGATAAAAGACTCATGTCATTATAAAGCTATGTAAGACTTGGCATAAATTATGCATGTTATTGAGAAGGGCGACTGATTCTGGGCTTTATAACCAGTTCAACTCTCTGGGAACTTTACTAACATGGCTATGCGTTCATGAATACAGGTGTAACTTTAGTCTTCTAATAACTTGCCATTGTACCTCTTTCTCTGTTGTTTTAAGTGCCATCTTTAATACACCTTTAATTTAAATGATGTGTCTGTTCGTTTACAGTCTAGTGATGTCATTTGTCAGCAGTTCTTTTCTTTCTGCTAAATTGTGACCGCTTAATCACTTTGCTGCCAGCGTTGTTATAGCAAAAGAAATGTTCACCTGAGACCCTGCTTGTGCTTGAAATGCATCGTGGTCATTGTCATATTAGAAATTGTCTGAAACGGCTTCCCCATTGTAGCAAGGAAACTGAAAAAAATAAGATCATTACATAACTGTGCAACGCATAAACACATATTGGTGCCACATATAAAAGCTCTCTGCTCATTTAGCATTGTGGTGAATAGGCAGACTCTCAGTTATATAGGTTATCAGTGTGGGTGACAGAGTGATAGAAACACTGGCATTTTGGTGTGTTATTTAGCGGACGTGTTTCCAAGATACATTTGATTTGATGTACATTTTATTATTTAATAATTTATTTATATGAAAATTGTTAGTGTTATGCTAGATTTCCTCAAGCTTCTGTGTTTGACTTAATTTTCACCACAGTAACTTGGGACTTGTAGGTTAAAACCTGAAACTTGGTTGAGACGTGCATGTGTGGGACTTAGTCCTACCGCTGTTATAAACTAAGCTTTTAAACACTAAGCTTTTAAAAGTCAGTGTTGTGTACAACCTTGATTTGCAGAAAGAACAACATTTTCTTTTTTTTACTACACAAAACAAACAGAAAAAAATCAAATGAGACAAATGGGGGGGGGGTTATTTACATAACTGACCATATAATTAACCATGTTATAATGTAATAACCATATGATATGATCTAACCTATTTTAAGTACTATTGAAAGTGAAATGAATGACCTAAAGTTCATAAATGTTTATTACAATTTTTTACATATTAAACCGGCTTAACTGTATCTACATCTAAAAGACTTGGGCCGTTGGCTGTCCACCAAACCGCTGTAGTTGGTCCTGGTCTCGGCAACCGTATGTTGAGCTTCTTGACCTTCATGTGTTGTAATGCTGATTTTTAGCCTGTGGTTAAAAAGCCAACCATCTCATCTTATCCATAGGACTGTATGTGTAGCTTGCCATCCATGCCAGTCTTCTACAGTTAAGGTATAAACCAATCATAAACATTAGAAACACATGTGAGTGGTTTGTGATTAACTTTAATTGTCTTGTCACCATGGCACCTGTCAAGGAGTGGGATATATTTGGCAGGAAGTGAGCAATCAGTGCTTTAAAATGAACAAACATAAGGATCTTAGCGGTTTTGAGATTTCTGTGATCCTTGTATGTTTGTAGCTAGAAGATTGTGTCAGAGCATCTCCAAAATGGCTAGTCCTGTGGGGTGTTCTTGGTATTCAGTGGTGGTTCTACGACAGACAACCAGTGAACGCAGTACGAGGTCAAGGGTGGGGAACAAAGGCTAACCCATCTAGGACAGTCCCACCGTAGAAATGCTGTAGCACAAATTGCTGAAAAATGCTGGCCATATGCTAACCCAGTCTTCTGCCGAAAGCACCTAAAAATGGGCATGTTAGCATTCAGAAATGGGCCACGAAGCAATGGAAAAAGGTGACCTGTTTATCAGTTAATAATAATTTCTTTTGCATGATGTGGACAGTTGGGTGGGTGTGTGCGTCTTATAACTGGAGAAGATGAGATAAGATAAGAAACCTTTATTAGTCCCACAAGTAGGAAATTTGCATCGTCATTGCAGAAGGTGGACAGTACAAAGGAAAGAGCTGCAAAAATATTTAAAAATAATCGAATAGAATAAAAAAAACTATACCAACAGTGCAGTATAAAATGTACACTATACAATCTAGAATTATAAAAATGTAAACAAATGATACCAGGATGCCCTATGGGAAGAAGGCAAGCTGGTGAAAGACGTTTGATGATCTGGTCAGTTCTAGCAAACCTTGGTTCCTGGCATTCAGGTGGATGACATGTACCACTTACTTAAACACTTTTGCAGACTAAGTACACCCATTTCTGGCAGCGATTTTCCGTTATGACAGTGGCCGGATAATGTGCTCTGCCACACTGCAAAACTTGTTCAGGAACGATTACGAGTTTAGGGTTTTGACTGGGTCTCCATATTCCTAGATCTCAGTGCATCCTAGTCTGATGCTCGTAGGATCTGCTGCATATTGGTGCCAGATGCTGCTGCACATCTTCAGAGGTCTGTGCCTTGTTGGGTCAAAGCTGTTTTGGCAGTATAAGGGGACCTTGTGTGTTGTACTGGTGGGTAGAAATGCTGGGAATTCTGGTTTATGCCATTTACTTCATGATTTCATTGTGCAAGTGAACTCATTTACTTTCATTTCTTGGTTGATTTCGCTCTCTTTCTGGTGATATATTGAAGGGTTTAAAAAAAATTCAAAATTTAGGGTAGAACATGTTCCTTTTTTGCACTCCAGTTAGAATGTACTCGAGTCTGCTGAAAACGGGATTTTCTTGAACAGTGTAAATGCATGTTTTGAAAGACTTAGTCAGGGTATGAAATTCAAATTGATCTTTCAATTATGCATACCTACCAGGCTCAGACAATGGCAACAGCCAGAACATGACATTTAAATGTAGCTCTGAAGATGGAAATTTGTGGTAATTAACTGTGATTGGTAGGTTTTGTCAAATACTGAATTTGAGCACATCAATTAAAAAGAAGAGAATTAAAACTTACTTTAGGCGAAAGAGCGGCCTTCAGAGTATACAACTGCCAAAGTTATCAGCCTTTGCAGTCTGATGACTTGAATGAGGCTCTTTTTGTGTGTGTAGTGCAGCAGAGGCTGGACCCCTGCAGTCTAAAAGGCACGACCAAGAATTTTATCACCAACCCGGAACCCCATGACGGCCATTATCAACAGTAAACACAGAGCCAGTCTTGCTCTGTGATGGAGAATGTGCTGTGCCCTTCACATCTGGGTGCTCTCCCTGCAAGGCTTTGCCCAGGAATTTCAGGACAGGGAAGAATGTCCAGGGGCGACAGCTGAGTGGCTGAGGGTTTTTTGTCAGGGAAATCACGTCTCTTTCAGCAAATGCTACATAGTGCAATAAAGAGCGAATGAGAGTTCACAGAGGAAAATAGAAAGAGAGAAATTCTGTACACGCAGCAGTGGAGAGGCTGAAAGGAAAGCCAGACGCCCCCTGCCACCCCCCATCACTCCGAAACAATGGCTTTGAACTTTTAAGTGCAGCACAAGTGGCCTCTTTTCCTCTCAAAGAGACAGATATTGCTCTGATAACAGCCTCTGTCCACCAGGCCTGATGGACTTCACTGTCAGCACAGGCTTAATTTGACCTTTCGCAAGCCCCTCCATGCCTGGGCCGTCTAACACAATAAGTACTCTTACAAAACGTGTGTGCAAGAGTGAGAAACAGAAGTGCATGGAGGCGTGGCCACTTGTGCACATGCTTTTGCCACATTACTTTGAATCTGTCACTTAATGCATGACCATTTCCCCCCTACCTTTTCCAAGTGCCATACATTTGTATTATTGACATTATATGACATTATATGACATCCATGTAAATATTCAGTCTGTGTTGCTTCTGGGTCTCGAATGGTTCGCTGCTGGCTTACTGAAAACCTTTTCTGTAAAAATAAAAAGGGGACCCAGAACCATTTGTGTTTAGATCAATATCTTAATGCAGTCTGTAACCTTATTACACAGTGAACACATGGTTTTAGCCCTGAAAGTACTGAAAAGTATGAATACAGGTGTGCTAGGGAGCTTGACATTGTTTTGAGGTTTTTAACTCTAACACATGGCCCATTATCTGTGATGTCATTTTCTACACACTTTTAAACCCTATTGGGTGCCTGTAATTCATGATGTATTTTCAGTAATTGTCTGTGGCTCCTCAACCTTCTGTTAATAATTCTTCTTTACAGTACCAGTATTATGGCAATGCATCATAATATGGTGCAAATATTGCTTACAGTCATGTCACCTAACTGATATAAACCTTTCAAGAAAAAACAATTCAAAAACCATTATTTATGTATATATATATATATATATATATATATTAAAAAAATCACAACTCTTTGCCAACTTGAGAATGAAAAGTTCCTCCAAGAATGAAAAGGTCCATTTAGTGTGCAAATACTATAGCTGTTAACATATTACTATCAGAACAAAACCATTTTCTATCTTTCTTTGTCATTTTATTTAAAGATGATTCGCTGTGGCGACCCCTGAAGGGTAAAGCCGAAAGAGAAAGAAGAATTTGTCATTTTATTTAAAATTTCATGGCAAGCCATGTGATAGAAATTGTCCAGAATTAATGAAAATGAAATCTTGATGCATTAACTTGGATTGAAAATCAAGCGCATTGTTTGAAGAGGCAGCTATTTTTAAATCATGATGATTTGCTCAAGAGGTCAGAAATGGCATGCTTACCTTTGTGTACTTTCATCTAAGGCCATTAACATCCTTCTCTGGACAGCCCTTGGTCTTCAATGCAGAGATGGGACTTTAGTACATCATGCAAGCTTGCAAGTTATTTAGAATTATGGAAACTGCTTGTACTGATTTAATAACCACAGTTAACAACCGCCAATTTTACTGTAGCGCTCACTGAAACATTTGGTACAAAAATTCATGTAAAACCTTTAATTTAGTTCAGCCTGCTGTCACACCATTAGCATAGTTTTCCATTTTGACGTGTTTTGCTAATATTACAGGTCGGTGTTACGTAGGTCGCGAAACATGGCATTAATGCTGCTCCCGTCATCAGCAAGATGTGAGTTCAGAACTTTATAGCAGGAAAGCTAATTACAATGACAGATTGCGCTGAGGTAATTGTGGTGATTATATCCTTGGAAATTGTGACTCACGTTGAAGAAACCCATGGCTGAGTGCAGGGACCTTCACAAGTTTGGGTCCAAGAATTGTGCTTATGTGTGTTTTCTTACTTTTCATGTTATTGCACTGTTTTTTTAAAATATATTTTTGTATCTACAAAATAGTTTGTATCTACAAAACAGAATCTTGAAATGGCTTTTTTGAGAGAATTTCTTGAAAATAAGCCTCTTCACCGCTGAGTCAGTGTACAGAGTACCAGAGACAAGAGTCTCTTAATTGTTGGAGAGGACCTTGACAATGTGTCCTGTTCTGTGACTGCTTTTACCTCTCCATGATAATGCTTTCCAATTTCTCAGATCTCTTTTTTCCCACTGTGTCATATTACAACGAATCTGAACGCAAAGTATTACAAACCACCAAATAATACAGGCCACCACCAAGGGACCAACTGAAACATTTCACCAGAACAGACCAGTACCTGCGACATGTCAACCTGAAGACAGCCCTAAGAAGCAGTCTGCCTTCTGAAATGTAATCTGGCCTGTAGTCCAAGTGGGATCCCTGCAGGCAGAACTGACCATATCTGGCAAGAATGGAAGTAGCAAAGTACCAGAAGAGTTGCTACTTGATTAAGCTTCAGAGATATGAGAGCTTCAGAGCAATAGAGAACCACAAGAGGAAAAGAGAATTCTGTTAATTTCAGGAAATGTTCCTATAAACAATGATTGAAGTTCTCTGTTTGTCAAGCAGAGAGACCTTATAGCTAGTTTCCATCAAGACTTGCCTTGAACTGACCTCCTAGCCACACTCTTTATTGTAATTGAAAAGCCCTTACCACCAGTGCACTATGAAAAAGCAATGAACATTATTCTAGATATAGAGCTCCACTAGACAAAAGGCTATAGCTGATTCAATGGTTACATGGTGTTTTTTGGACCCACATTTGGATCCCGAAAGGACCTTTCATTGGATGAAATGGGCAGGTGTGAAAGGCTCATTTTTAATTTAATAAAAGAAATTCTTGATTCCTCGTTAGTGTACTAGTGCATTTGGCATTAATGACAAAAAGACTAATGTCAACTAGGGCTAATTACAAAATCTGTGAACTCAATTATTTCATTCTTAATAACATGCTGTTAATGATTGAGCCTTAATGTAAAGTGTTCACCAACTTACATGCCAGTACATGAAGAATAATAGAACGTAACATAATGTGTGAGAGTCAGTAGACGTGAGCAGAGAACAGTTATTGTGGTGTGTTCAGAAATTATAACCTTTCCCTTTTTTTGTTGGTTTGTTTGAAACCACTCCCACTTAGTACTCCAGATAATGCGTACTGCTACACCCAGCAGTACTCTGCTCTTGCACATGTATGCTAAATGAATATAAATGCTGTGCAAAGATTTCAGAAGTACAACAAAGCCTCAAGTAAGCATGCCTGTAGGAAGTTCCTGTCAAAAGACTGACATCATAACCAAGAGAAAGGAAGCAAATTTGATGACCTTTTAAGCTCTAGTGTTGCCAGTCACTCATGCCTCATTCTACCCTTCACCACTCCGATATTCACTGAAAGGTTGCACTGGTGTCATAGCCCTGGTGATGCACAGGGATAGTGTTTATGGAAGCAGTGACTCCATCTCTGAGGTCACTGAGTGGTTCACACCAAATGTCTGTGACCTGACTTGTGACCACTGTGTCTGTGTGACTGTGGCTTGTGCTATATTTGAGTGACTTGTTAGTCGATGTGTTAATAGCATGTGGTTGTGATGTTGGCTTGTGAGATACACCCTCCAAAAAGGTGTGAAGCATCACAGTCTGTATTGGGGAGTATGACGTTAACTTTATGGTGTAGTTTTAATTAGGTCAGCCTGTGGGTTAAAAGTTTGTAGCTTGTTAATTGAGACATTTCTTCCTCACTTTTCTCCTCAAAGGGCCCTCCCAAACCTGTTGCCATGGAGCCCTGTTCAGGGGGAAAAGCGGCAGTACTGACGGTGCTTATGTGTCTCCCACGAGGACCATCAGGGGTTCCACCGCCTGGACAGTCAGGTATGTCTCTAAGTTTTGCATTAGTTTTGACACTGGAATTGAAGCTGCGTTCCTTTAATTACAAAGGATGCACAGTGATCATATCTGTGTCAACAGAAAACGGCTTGCAGTAATGGTATAATTGGTGCATCTTGGTGCATCTTTTTATTTTTTGCAATAAGACATTGTAAACTCTGAGTTATTTGGGCCTTTGGTAAAGATCAGACAACAGCTGGCTGTGAATTTTAAAACAATAAAATTTGATATGACAATATCAGCAGACTGGATACTGCTGGTCCATTAAGCCCCATTTCTAAGCTATAGAGTGTGAATGATTTTGCGTAGAAACCTGGAGTCTATAAGAAGCACAAGGCAGCCAGCTGGTCACAGATGGGTTAAAATAATGTGTTTAAATGTGCCCTTTCAAGGCCCGTAGTCATTTCATTATTTTTAAGGTAAATTAACCCTTTTTTCCCCCCCTATTAATTCTAAGATATTCTCTATATGGAGAAATGTTTTTTGGTTTGGCCGAGCTTATTGGGCTTTTTCGGAAAAAGGAGAAAATGTACAAATCAAGGAAGTGTGGTATGACGGTGTAAGAAAAATGTTATATCAGTTCTGTGCACCATTGTATTTCCAGTGCAATGTTCAGGTATACTTTGGAGCTGAAACAAGACAAAAGTGCAAGCTAGATCTGGTGCCCTGGGACTAGGAGAAGTTGTTTAGGCTGAACTACGTACAGTCAGTAACCAGACTGTACCACTACATTTAATTGGTAGTGAAACAAGTAACCCAGAAAGCACCATATCTTTCCACTAGATTTATCCCAGTACTCTCTACAGCAGCGTCCCCAACCTTTTTTACACCACGGACTGCTATCATGTAGAACAATATTTTCACGGACCAGCGTAGATATAACTAAAAACAGAGTGCGTAACAATATAACTCACCATTCTGCTGAATTAGTAGGAGCCCTGTGCTTGTTTCCCTCCTTAAAGCCACAGCAAACAGTCAAGTGTGACCGAGACAAGTGTTTTTTTTTTTTTTTTCAAAATAAAAGATCTTTCAGGCTCTGATAATCAATAAAGAATTTTTATTCTGTCTTTCTGTGCGGCCCGGTATCAAATGCCTCACGGGTCGGTACTGGTCCACGGCCCAGTGAGTGGGGACCTCTGGTCTACGGGGTCTGGAGGGTTGAGGTTTCATGCATTTTATGGATCTTTACTTTATCTTCTTGTTTGCTGTGGTAATGGTGACTGCTTTCAGTAGCACATTCAGAGCCGTCCTCCCACTGTGTGCTCTTGTGACACTGACAAAGACTTGAAGGTGCTAAAAGCACGGTCAACACCTTGTGCTCATTCAGTGCTAACACTGAGACCTTTTCATCACTGAAAGATCAGCAACAATTGAGTCACAAATTGTGTCTAAAAACAGCATCTGCCTACTTTGTGCCACTGAATCAAGGTTCCTTTTGAGGAGCATATTCTCATTTTACCTGTTGAACAGCAAAAAACTTGCTGTTTTTTGTTCAAGAACATTTCATTGTTTAACATCGCTTAGTATGTTTTTTTGTTTTTGAATGCATAAAGAACAGGTTGACCAAATAGGGTACATTTTATTCCTTGATATTCTATGTATTCTTCATAAAATCAATGTAATTCCCATCTTAATTATAATTGCTAAAAATGTCTAAAAAGGTCATGCATTTCTATCTCTACTTTGTAAAGGTGGTCAAAATGACCCATGTACAAATGGTAAATAGTTGTCATACAGCAAACCAACTCTTTACATGGAGGTTCTGTGTTGATGCTCGAGGTGTCAGACATCATGCTGAGCTTTGTTTGGTGTTCCTACACAACATGAAGAAAAGTGTCCATATTGGGACACGCCTGTTTTGCAGGTTTTGGGCTCGGCCCCTTACTTCCCGTGAAAGGCTTAACGTTTCAGCAGACCAAGACATTTTGGACAGCACCATGCTTCCAGCTTTGTGGACACAGTTTGGGGAAGAACCTTTTCTATTCCAGCATGACTGTGTCCCAGTGCACAAAGCGAGCCCCATAAAGACGTGGCTGGAGGAGTTCAGTGTGGAAGAACTTGACTGGCCCACACAGAGTCCTGACCTGAACCCCATCCAACACCTTTGGGATGAACTGGAACGGAGACTGTGAGCCAGGTCTTCTCCTCCTCCATCAGTGCCTGACCTCATAAATAACCATCTTATATCACTTTTACTATTTGTAAATGGGTTCCGTCATTGTGACAAACGGGATAATATAAAAAACATATATATATATTATACAATTCAGTCTAATGAGGAATTGTCATTATTTAGTGTCGATGCAATCGAGTTTCCAGTTTAAACTGCTACCAAGATCTCAGGCTGGAAACAATGATACAGCTGTGTTAAAGTCAACATAAAACCCCCCACAAAAGACTTCTTCAGTTGTATTCTCAGTGTTAAGTATCCATTTGAAAATAAATATGTCTCGTATTAGGTTGCATTTGTGGTCAGTTAGGTCAGTTGTAAAATAGAGGAATGAAATGTTCTTCTGTCTTGTTACAAAACTGTGGCAGGTGGAATTGCATGTCTGCTGTAAGCGTATGACTACATATGGTGCTTCCCAGACTGGGTAACCTGAGCTCAGACAGGAAGTCGGAGCAGTAGATGCATGTCCCTGCGGTGATTTGGTGTAGCTAGTCTGTCTCTGTTGGACATATTCTCTTACACCGTAGTGGCTAACCTCCAACGTACTCTGTGTTTCTGCTCTGGCAGCCCTGCCAGCCTTTGTGGCTAATTATTGCATGTAAATCGAGAGATACATTAGTGGATATCATAGCCGCTTGTCTTTGTCCTTGAATTTGATGGGAAGGGTTGTTGTGTTCCCAAGTGCAGCAACCTGCAGCAAGTGTACAAAGTAGGATCAGAACAATCAATGACAGGATAGCGGTGTTCGGTTCCTGTCCAGGGCTCAAATCTTTACTTAGTTTCTGCCTTATTACAGCTCCTGCGATCCAGAGCCTCCATCTGTGTCCATTTTACAAAGGCCTTTTCTGTTACAAGACTGTTAGCATCAATCTAATGCACTTGTACTTCAACATTTCTTACGGAACTGGCTGCCGCCTTTCCACTTGCACTATTTTGAGGTTGTTGTGCTTTTAAGGTACTGTTCTGAAGGTCTGCTTTCATAGATTTATCTGCTAAGAGCTAGCTGAGTGGCGGTGTGTACCAGAGAAAAGCCCATCTTACCCCCCCCTTTGCACAGCAGGTCTTTCAATCAACATGCTGCTGTATGGAACCTCAGCCCTTTAAGCTCTGCTTCCTCATCAGAAACTGCCTGATCTGGGGAAAAACCTCCTGTTTCAGAGCATCTCTTCTAATAGATGTGCTTGACAAGCAAAGCGGCTGAAAACATATAACAGCAGCAGCTTCCACCATTGTGCAACAAGAAAAGAAATGAGCTGTAATGGTTTGTCATGGTAAGTTCTGGCAAGAGGCACTTCAGAGAGAAAGCAAGCGACAGTAAGAAACGCCACTTGCGTTCAACAAAAAATATTTTAATAGGGGAACAAGGCGCAGTGAAATGGCTCTAGTGCTCAGCAGATGTCTTTTTCCTGTCACAGTTGAAAAAGGCCTGTTTTAGTTCAGCCGCTGTGCTTTTTGGACGTTACAAAGCAAGAGTGCATCATGAAAGCAGTCTGTCAAGCTAAAATAGAGCATCACCTGCACATAGCAAGCCAGTGTGTGAATGATGTTGAGTGTGGAGTCGTCAGTGATATTTGCCGTCTCCACACTACTTCTACAGATCGCGCAGGACCACTCACTTCTGTAATGAACTTGTGAAACACGTAGTTTGCATCAGGTATAACTGACAAGTAGTGTACTGTGCAAAAGTGAAGTTCACTGATCTTGTTTCGTGATTACTGGTAGGCTTTTTCATATTTCAATGTGTTGCTCTCCTGTACTGTAGCTACTCTGTCGAAAGTCAGGAAAAATTGCACATCTGGGTAAGTATGTCAGTGAACAGAAAGACCCAAGAATTACCTTATGTTGCATGGAAACAGTCAAAAACTGTGGGGAGCGACTTCACTTACTGGTAGCACAAAAAACGTATTACTCATGCCAGTAACACTGAAGCCACTTTCACAAAGCTGCCCTGCACTGAAGAAATAAACCTGTACGACCTGCTAACTGCCACAGGTAGAGCAGCGAGTGGCAGGGCTTCTGTGGAGAATTCATGACAGCTGAAGTGTCAGCATGTGGAAGTACTTTACATACAAATGAGCTCCATGTTCTTTCCTTTATTTATTGCATTCAACCACTCAGTGTGGAAAGGTCAGATCCAAAAATGGTACATTTAATGGGATTTCGGAAAAAAAGCTTATGCGAATTAACCAGCATTAGCGACATTAATCGCAAACCCATGAGGGACTTTGGCTGTTGCATTATTGTCTGCTCACATCTAGTAATTGCACAGGTCCTAAACACACAAAAAAAAAAAGTGTTGAGAATCACAGGAGTCATTTAGGGAAACATTTCAGACAGAAGGAGAGAAGCAGTCATCTGTGTTTCTGGCCCATTAGTTTGGTCCCAAAATCTTAATTGCACCAATGGACTGGGTTTTTTCGACAGCACAGAA
Source organism: Alestes dentex (assembly GCA_037576975.1). NCBI lineage: Eukaryota > Metazoa > Chordata > Actinopteri > Characiformes > Alestidae > Alestes > Alestes dentex. The sequence goes on along the minus strand of JBBIGA010000106.1, from coordinate 34,637,838 downwards.
TGTGCGCTAAGTTAGCTGTGTTCTAAAATGTTATTGCTGGTAACATGAGTGCTTGTACTCCGTGCTTCTTGGCAAACCACACTGTTGACATCCCCTTTGCTCTTGCCCAGGTGTGATGGCTAATAAATCGAAACAGGCCAGAGTGGCTGTCGGCTCGTTTTTGGATGTAAATTCAGTTCACCTGGAGCGGCTGTGGCTTTGTCTTGACATGCTAAATTCAATTCCTTTTGGCTGGCCTGTCCTGAAGTAATGAATTGTTCCCCTCCAATAATTGTATTGCTTCAATAGCATGGAGGGAGCTGGGCCAGGTCAGTGCGGAACACAAGTGCCTGTTTTGTTTTGGGGATGATTTGTGAGATGGCTCTGTGAAAAATGGCCAGAGGCTGTGGCCATGGTTCTTGCCACAGCCTTCTCTGACAGAATGCTGGCATGGAGCAAAGCAGTATAGCACGCTAGGCTCTGGGCCAAGCTCCCCACACCACGGAGATAGTGAGTGAGGGATGTCCCACCCGGCACAAAAAGACTGGAAACATGCAGTGAGGGACTTTGCGCAGAAACTGCAACAAAATGCTGAGGGCTCAAGAACCGCTTGATGGAATTGTACGTCTGTTCTGATGTGATTATTCTTTCTTTTACTGTCAGCATGAAGATTTTTTTTTTTCTATTTGTTTTCTCTTAGTCCTATGTTTGTGTTGCTTCTCTTTGTGTGAGCAGATCAAATTTATGCTCTTCACATTATGAAACATTTTAAATCCCAACCACTGTAATCAGCCAGTATTTTAAAACTTTAGCCCAAAGTTTTGTTTCTATAATTGAAGCCTTTACAGACCAATTGCGATTTATTCGGCTGTCAGACAATGAATTCAAACATGTTTAACATGGTTTTTCAGACCAAATGCAACAAAATTTTATTTGCATCTGTTTTGTGAACTTCAGTTGGGGTCTTGCGAACCAATGTTGTCTCTTGTGTTGATGTCGCAACACCAATCGGCAGTGTCTTAGCAACGACAGCATTTAATAATTATCATCTCCTTTGTGGTGCTAGCAGCTCTAAAAGAAACTTGAAAGGATGAAGTAATAAAATCCTTTAATTCTCCTCTAAAATAAAAAAAGTTTTCTAATTTAAAAAAATCAGGTCAGAATGTTTTGCCTGTTTATTTACACAGGGTCTGTATTTTTCTTTTGCATGGCATTGATCATTTCATACTGTAATACTTATGTGCTACTTGTTTCTCTCCATCCTCCCTTCTTCCTTTGTTTTGGTCTTTTACGGCCCTGCTGCAGCTAACTGTGATTTTTTTCTCATGTTTTGATTCTGTTTGTAGGTATTGCCATAGCCAGCGCACTGATTGACACCTCTCAGCAGAAGCCCATGGACTTTAAAGAGAAGAGTCAGGGCTTGAAAAACCGCAAAGCTCTGCCAACAACTCACCAAGGCACGTGTGTGTGAGAGACCCGTGGCCTCCTCTCGCCGGGGCCAGAGTGTCCTGCTCTGATCCACTGCTGCAGACCACCGGCAGCTTCTGTGTCCAGAAGCCCCCAGTGACGTAGCAGAGTGCTTTTCTCCTTTCCCTTCACCATCACTCACTATAACACTAAGGGTCCCTGCAGATCTGTGCTTACCAAATATACCAAATCCCTCATACCCAGCTTCATACCCACCTGTGCTCCAGTACACCCCCTCAGCAGCGCTTAGGTCTCGCAACAATGTATCTAAGTTTTCATTTTCAGCACCCAGTTCAGCTCCTCTTCCCATGTTCACTGCAGATCACCTCTCTCAAAGCCTAACCTTCACTCCAACAACCTCTGAGTTTGGCATAGCTTATTTAAATGCCTCCCGACTGCACTCTGCAGGCCCTAGCTGTGAGACCTCACGGTGACTACCAGCAGCCCTTCAGAACTGCAATCAGTGAAAGGGCCAGATCCACTCATCTCCCGTTCACAGCCTCTATAACCAGCCAAGCACTGATGCGCCTCTGGCCTGGTTTGTACTTTCAGTGAATGAATTCATCCCCATACTGGGGTGTCGGAGCAGAGGAAGTGTATGATACATGTCGCATACCTAGCGGTAGAGCTTTTGAGGGTAATTTATGGACTATTAAAGGTGTTGTTACATGGGTATAAGTCCCATTTGTTTGCTTGCTAGGTAGACAGTCTGTGTTTGCTAAGGAGCTACTTAATCACACTTTAATGCGTTTCCAGCCTTTTGGGCATTTTACTTCAAATCCAGCAAAGAGAAAATTCTGCCATACATATAGCACAGGAAAGCTGTTAGGGTTGATTAAGCTAATGAAGTTGTTGAATGCATAAGATATATATGTGGGTTGTAGAAGTTTTGGGAGAACAACAACAAAAAAAATACTAATATTTGATGAAAAGAAACCCATAATTTCCTAGCGAAATTTTCTTTCGCCAGCTACTCTGGCAACGTTTTTTGCATGAACTGCACACTAAATGCTTTAAAACAGTTTGTAAGTTGTAAGTCAAACTGTCTTTATTCAGTTGGGTGTCGGAGTGTACAGCCATTCACAACCCTTCACCGGTAGCTACGCAATCCATAGCACCCTGATGAAGAGGGCGAAGCAGGGGACCACGGGTGTGACTGAAACTGTCCAAGAATTAGAGCACCACGTGTCGTCCACCAGTCGTAGAAACAGGAAGGTTAAGTGATGAGCCCTGGCAAATTTTAGAATTGTATGTAATACAGGGGCTTGGTGCCTTTGTTGTATAGTACTCTTGCTGTATAATGCTACGGAATACTACTAGTAAAGCTTTTGTTGTCATTGTTTTGTTTTTCCTTTTTCGTTTTTCTTTTCCGAACAGCCCGGTACCGATTCAGATGAGTCAAGTTGTCTGTTGACTTTGCAGTAAAACTCTTTATAATGGATTTTTGGACTCCAGATTTTCACATATTGTGAAAGGAGAAGATGCCCTTTGGACAAGGATATACTTCATCCAGCCTGTTTGCTTCCCCCTGCAGTCTGCTTTTGTACAGCTGCCCCAAACACCTCACCATAACCAGCTCTTCTGTAGCCTCATCTCAAAGCTCACGTTGTCCCAGAGGCCGAGAAAGATCTTGTGATGCTGGGAGAAGCACAGACATGTTACAGGACCTGAAGAAGACAGGCTGAACTGCTCTACGCCCACCTTGTCTTTAGGATGGTGACGAGAATGTGTACAGACAGCGACCTTCCCTTCACGTGTTTGCATTACATGAACCTGAACATGCGAATCAAATGTGAATCGTTCAGTTGTTCTTCATCTAGCTATTTTAATGTTTCATTCATCGTTTTTTTTTTTTTTGTTGTTTTGTTTCATTCATTTCTTTTTGCTGTTTTTTTTAATAAAGTATATTAAAAGGTCACATTTATTTAGGGGCCCATTCTCTATATACCCATGATGATGATGATGAACAAAACCATGTCTTTTACAATGTTTGTGAAAAAGAACTGTCGAGGTTTTGTTTTGATAACTGATTCCTGTGTAATACCTCTGTTATTATAACTTTAGTCATTGGAGTCATGTAGCTAGCTTCAGTGACCTTTTTTTTCTTACCGTGTACACAGTTGCTGTTCACCGCAGCTGTTCCTGTATAGTATTTTGGGCATTTGTAGTTACTTTTGTCACATATGAATATGAACTACATTTTGATGGTTTTATTTTGTAAAAAAAAAAAAAAAAAAATAGCACCTGTGGATGGGAGTAATTGTATGCAGTAGGACCACAGTGTACGGTCTTATTACACAGGAATCATCTCACTGTAATGTCATAGAGAAAAAGATGAATGAAGCCTTCATTCTTCAGTGCATATCATTAATCGTCAATGTATTTTAAAGATGGACAGAAAAATAAAACACTTGAATATTCATAGGTATCTTTTAAGCTCTTTTGGACCATCATGGAAATTCTCTTCTTGGGCGTCTCGCTGTTTTCACCAGCTAGAAGAATTTGAGGCTAATGAACAGGTCGGTAGTCAAATTGACACTATTTCCCCTTAACCCACGCACTGTCAGTCAGACAAGAGCTCGCTCTTTTTTTTTTCTTTTTTTTTTTTTTTTAGGCTAATGTAGCTATCTACACAACCTTGTGTGAAAGTTTATGTACCCCTGGACAATGTACTTTAATGGTTTAGTTTTCTGAGTGAAAATGAGCACACGTTCTCTGCATTTTAAAGTGAGATTACTGTTTATTTGCTTAATTTGACATTGTAAGTTGGGAAAAACCAACTTACAATAAGGCCTGTGCAAGTGTAATGGCACATTTTATTTTTTCGGTATGTTAACCCCAACAGTTAAATAGAATCCATGCACTAAAATGCCATTTTTATTTCTTTGTTTGTACATGTCGTGTATTTGTTTAAACAATCTAAAAGACCTCCTCTGTGTTTTAGGCCAAGTCAGTGTCACTCGATAGGGTGTTCAAACTTTAGATGTGTGTGGACGTATATATATGAATGTGTGTACATATCGATATAGAATGTGCATTATACAGGTATATACATGGACAGTTCTGTGGGTGTTGAGTATATCTGATAGGAAGGAGAATAATTCTGCTATTGCTATTCTGCAGCATACTACTTATATATTACAATGTATCAGTGTCAGTGTCTGCATCTGTGTTACTGAGGCTATTCAGCACTACGGCAGCTACTCTATGAATTGTGTACATACACTAAAATGAATTGTGTACATTTTTCAACTATTCCATTTGCAGTTTTCCCCTTGTCTGCATTTAATGAAGCAAGTGCCCTAAATGCATACTTCATCTTTGTGTATTAGAAGAGGAGGTGAATGGAGTTCCTGGGGAGTTCAGGGGACTGTCTCTCCCTCACCTTTTCCGACCCCTGCACCTCTCTGCGTGTGCACCTATATCTCCTACTTAGTCAGTCAGTCTGCTCAGGTATGCACATCGCCCAGAGTGACAGAGACAGAACGAGCTGTCACTGCTGACTAATGTCCGTAAACACACTCTGGGGAGCAGTGTGAATAACTCGATGTGGATCTGCGTGTGCGTGTGAGAGAGAGAGAGAGAGAGAGAGAGAGAGAGCGAGAGAGAAAGGTACAGAACAGGAAAGAGAGGGAGGGATATGTGCCGGCTCTGGTGGGAGAACGATGGGAGACATCCGGATCGTTGCACGCCGTTTCAGAGGCTCTGATGAATAAGACCAGCTAGTTATTTATTCACACTATTCCTCTCTCTCACTCTCTCTCCCCGTCTCTTTCGCTCTCCCTTCCTCTCTTTCACTATCTCTCCCTCTCTCTCCATCTCTGTCTCTCTCATTCACTCTCCCTCCCTCCCTCTCTCTCTCTCTGTGTCTCTCATTCACTCTCCCTCCCTCCCTCTCTCTCTCTCTCTCTCTCAGTCACTCGCCCTCCCTCTCTCTCTCATATTCACTCTCCCTCCCTCTCTATCTCTCTCACTCATTCACTCTCCCTCCCTCTTTCTCTCTCTCATATTCACTCTCCCTCCCTCTCTCTTCCTTTTTCTCCCTCTTCCTTTCTCTCACTCTCCCTCTCCCTCTCCCTCTTCCTCTTCCTCTCTCTCTCTCTCTCTCTCTCTCTCTCTCTCTCTCTCTC
>JBBIGA010000106.1:34614598-34626520 GCA_037576975.1 Alestes dentex | reverse complement strand
CTCTCTCTCTCTCTCTCTCTCTCTCTCTCTCTCTCTCTCTCTCTCTCTCTCTCTCTCTCTCTCTCTCTCTCACCTTGTAGTTTGAGTTGGGAGAAGGGGGCTCGTACATTGTCAACATTATCAGTGAGTCAAATCATTATCTGGGCTTATTACCTGTGCCCTTCTCCAGCACTGGAGGAAATCATCTCCGCACAGCCACTCTCCGCAGATCTCTCAGCCCAGATACACACACCCTGACATTTACTGCACACAATAAGATAAAAAAGCCAGGTAATAATGTTGGAAGTGGCACTTTTCTGTGAAATGGTAAAGGTGAGGGCTGTGGCAGGGGCTGTGGGGAAAGAAAGAAAAAAAAAAGAAGCATTCTCTGAACAACAGTAGGCGATGTTGTCAGGCGCCGAGTTCAGAGGTGAAGTAATTAGATATAATTTCCTCTCTCATAGCAGACAGTGCTCTCTGATTACATTGTCTCTTCTCCTTGGCCCCTCTCCTTTATTTGAGGGAAGTCATTATTTCATGGCGGGTCGGTCTATCTCTCTCTCTCTCTCTCTCTCTCCTCTCTGTCTCTATCAGCATTTCTTTCTTATTGAACGGTTATCTGGCCACAGAACAGACACCCTCATAACATTATTCATTTATTTTCTACGGTATCATTTTGCTTTTTCATTGGCTTTCGTAGCTCATAATGTTGCTCGATGCTCATCTGCAAAGTCGTTTACAAAGAATGTTTGGATTCCTCACAAAGGACCTTCTGATATCATATTAAATCTTACCTTTTGTCCTCCTGTTTGAATTTAGCACAAACTCACATTTTTCCAGATTTGGCGAGGCACATCTTAGCCCGTATTAGTTGTGCTTTTATTTATTTATTTATTTTTTCCCTCAGGGTCCTTTTGTGACATTTGTGTTGATTTATGTGCCGAAGAGAGTCAGTTAGTTCTTTTTTTAAATCTGTTTTTTCTTTTTTTTTTTGTTACTGGGCCTTAAAGGGTAGTAAAATGCACAGTTCAAAACTTTTGCAGTGTTTACACACTACATCAAACTCATCATTTCCAAAAAGCGAGGAAAATTCTGTTTTCCGTGAGATGTGTGCTTCAGTAAATCCTTGACCACACTCGTGGGCACACGCTCAATCATAATGTCTGAGGTAATGGCTACCGGCTGGTGTTAAAAAAGGAAAAAGCCACGCCTCAGTCTGGCGCTCGTGACAGGGACAGGGCCGCGTCCTTGTGTGTGTTATTGTCCCTGGTGGAGCGAACTGATGTGATCTGACTGGCAATCATGCCATGTCCCCTATTATCACTTAATCCTGCCTGCTAGGAGTCCCGAGTTAATACAGGCTGATAAGCAGAGCAGAGACTGAGGTAGCACTCAATCCGCAACAATGCAGGTGGACATCCTAGGTAACACAGCCCTGAGGCACCGAGGACCCCATACTGGAAAACTCAATCTGTTTCAGCCCTGGTGTCCGTCAGGCCGAAAAGGTCAAACTTGGTAGCGTTCCGGATAAGGCTTAAGGTGTGGCTCCCAAAAATGACCACATTTTCATGCTCTTGCTCATTTGTGATACTACATTAACCCCGTCATTTGAATGTCGTGAACATTTCCACTGAGGTTAAGTACATCTTTTATGGCGCAAAGTGACCCATATTTCGATTTTTTTTTTTTTTTTACAACACGCCTGTGTCGCCACATCTAAAACAAACACAGCATTTAGGCCTTTTACGGCTGCTGAGGAGGAGAGAGAGAACTTGAGTCATCTGTCAAAGTGATAGGACCTCACTGAAACCAAGGCAGCATTTATGACACCCCATTTAAGCGTCAACTTCAGTGTTTTAAAATGTAATGGTGGAGAAAAAATATCACAAGCTCCAACGAGTTTTACTGTGTTTGATCAGCGGCGCCACCAGCTCCGCCTGGAATGATATGACTAAGCGGAAATGGATCGCGGAGTGCAGGTCTTAATTTAGAGCGTTCTGCTCCAAACTGAGCAGATGAAAAATGCATTCGAAAAGCAGGAACTTCCGAGCTGTGAACCATGTATGCAAGACGACCTTTGTCACTTTTGCCACACTCACTGGGCTAGGCCGAAAAAGGTTGGAGGAAGTTGAGGAAAATGACCTTAGCAAATAATGTTATGAGCGGGGAGCTCATCCAGAAGCTGATAATCTGTGTAAAATCTGTGTAGTTTTACCAGCCAGCCCACTGAAGCCATCTCTCAGGAGGAGGGGTGCTGGATTATAGCAGCAGAGAAAGACTGTCATGCTGAAGATAAAGTGTCAAGTGTGGGAGTGAGTGATGAAAGTGAATTATATCGCTCTCTACTTAGCTACTTAACTATTGATTCCACTCAACTAATCATTGGCAATTCGTCAGTTAAAAACTGACCTTATTGATGAATTGGCAGTGATTTATTTTTTTTTGCATGGGTTGCAGTGGTGCAGTGGGTAGTGCAGGTCCTGGTGGCTGCGGGTCCTTTCTGTGAGAGGTTTGCATGTTCTTCCTGTGTCTGCACAAGTTTCCTCCTGGTTGTCTTGTTTGTTCCTTCAATAGTCCAAAAACACGCACGTCACGAGATGCTAAATTGCTTCTAGGTGTGTGCATAAAGTGAAAGTGAATCATGACCTCTGGACCAAGAGGTCATGGGTTCGAGTCCTACCTTCATCATACCACCACTGGGTCCCTGAGCAAGACCCTCAATCCCAGGTGGCTCCAGGGAGACTGTCCCCTGTAGTTAGGGAATGGAAGTCGCTTTGGATAAAAGCATCTGCTAAATGCCATAAATATAAATGTATAAGTAGAAGAACCATTTAAGCATCCAAATGGTTCTTTTAACTTGTTGTGGTTTAGATGTAACCGCTGCCTTTATGAAAGAACTAATGAATCCCTTTCTGTCTTACCAACACAGTCATATACAAAAGTGTGGGCATCGCTGGTCAAATGATACGTTTGGAAACGGAGAACACACCTCTGCAAATTTTAATACACAATTACTGTTTATTTGCTGAATTGAACATACTGGGGGGGAAAAAAAAAAAAACATAAAAGGCAATAAAACATTTCACCAAGGGTGTTCAGAGTTTTGCACATGACCGTCTGCTTCATGACGACGGTCCTTTGCCGAACTATTTCTTTTAAGCACAGAAATCAGCCCTGCTCTCCTGGATGTCGCGTTCTTCTCCTCAGCGGAAAAGACTTATTTACAGCTTCTGTGGTTTTTTTTTTAATGGGCGAGTGAGATTCCAAACTTTTCACAGAGATTAAAGGGACTTATTTAACATCTTCTTCAGCCCCCTTTCATTTCTCCCAGCCCTGGTTTACATGTGTATTTATTTATTTATTTATTTGTTCATTTATTTATTTCCTTTTACAGTTAACAGTAGCACAACAATGCTGAAATGCGTTTAGGGCACCTCAATTAAAAGAAAGAAAGAAAGAGAGAGAGAAAGAGAGAGAGAGAAACCATGTTCACTTACTGTACAGCACATTTTACATATGGGTACGCTAGATTGATTCGTCAACCTTTGTACACTTTTCTGTGACTCGACACTCATGTACACCGCTAAAACACATCAGATGAAACTGTACACAGCAGCTGTGATATTCTGGCATACGACTGTGAAAAAAGAAATGAGGAGGCATAAACAAAGGCTGGTATTGTACAAGCAGGTGGTAGTCAGAATGGACTAAGGGTTTTCTCCCCCCCCCCCCAAAAAAAAAGGATTTCTCCCTGGAACCAATGCTGGACATTCTTCGTTTAAAAGAAAACGTCCCTTGAGCGACACCGAATGAACCAGACGTCCGTTAAGATGAGGGAATTGACCAGTGCTATGCTCGCTGATGCGCTCTGTCATAGCAACGACTGTGAGGTCAGACAGGCCTTCACTGACTGTTGGAGAAAAGACCATTCTGAAGTATTCGGGTTGGAGTTTACAGTGCTGTGCTCAACAATGCGAGTGATCTAGTCTGTGACAGGGAACTGAATGGAAAAAAGAAAAATACAAATGGGCTGCTATGCTAGTCTGATGACAAAGAACATTGTGGCTTTTATACACATACAAGATAAATATAGTTTGAAATAACACATTCTAAATACACATGTTTGGAGGAAAAAATTGGGAGTTGGTTGAACGGGATCTTTGCCCGGGTTCTCTGTAGCTTGTCCAACCTGGCAACAGTTGCCACCAGAAATTGCATTTGTGTGCAGAGCATGGACACATCAATTCTGGTTCCAAAAGACTACCTGCCAGACTGTTGGTCGGTCGGTCTGTCTGTCTGTCTGTTTTGCATTGTGTCTTCTCCCTGTGCCCTATGGCTCAGAATCTATCTGCCATGCTGGAGGCGGACAGGAGAAACAATGGACAGGATCAGTTCTCTGAGAGATGCGGGGCTTCCGCTGCAGCCGAGCATGAGGTTTGCAAGCTTTTCTCCAACGATCGAGGAAATAAATGTCTATTCTGGAGTCGGTTCTCGTTAGCAGAAAAGTGGAGGGTCGTCTTATTCCCTTTAGTGATCTTTCGTTTTTTTTTTTCCCTTCTTCAACAGCCCTTATGGACGAACGATAAAATTCTTGTACCAGTGGAAGTCATTCCCAACACGATTGACCACATGCTGTCCAGTTGCAGGTCAATGACTTCGTTTTTGTCCCATCAGCACGGATCCTCCATCAGTCAGAAAGAAAAAGCAGCTTTAGCACATGTAGACGTCACACCTGGCACAGCATCACTTGCAGGAGAAGATCAAATACGACAGAGTGGTGAATATGATACAGGAGCAGTCCGACTTGGGGGCTGGGCTACAAAAGCAGGGCCTTGTGAGGCAGCAGCTGGAGGGTAAAGAGCAGAGCCAGCAGCAGCACATGAACGGCCACGGATTGGGCAGGGCTAGCTGAGCTTCCTGCTATAGCGTTAAAGCTGCTGGGGTCAGCCAGATTAGGGTCCTGTGGAAGACAGACATGTAAGATCTCATAGCTGTCAGCTCAGACTCCATTGCCTGCACTAATCCGACTGGTTGGGTTTTTTTTATACGGTATTTTGATTCTACTCGGTCAAAGATTTGGGCACGCCTTGCTTTTCATTAGGAATCTGAAACATCATTAGAAACTTTCTTGCAGTTACTTTTCAATTAAGTATGAAAATCCTTAAATATTATACAAGAGTATATATATATTTGTACACTCTAAGGGTATATTATGCCTTTCTCAGCTTCGTGCTCTTCAAAGCATTTTCTTTAGAAGACAGTATTTTGTTTAAATAACGATTTGCCTGATTTTTTGCAATCACAGCTTCCTTTTCAAACTACTCTTAAAAGCTCATCTCATTTCATTCCAAATGGATCAACCTTTCATTACACATCATTTTCGTAGTCAATTTGTCATTAAATGTTCGCAGAATATAAAAGGCAGCAATGACGTTTTCACAGTAGCCATAAAAATGCAGTTTCAGCCTTTTTTTGAAGGTCCCTAAGTTTGACCTTGAATTTGTAAGCATTTTAATTCATAATTTTAATTAAATTGGAAATGTTCTTTCACTTTTAATTATTTACTGAATTAAACTATTATATTTGATGGCATTAATAACTATTTCTGTCGAGCTGATTTCCACCATTAGGAGGGGATTACTGGGCATTTATGTTATTATGTGTATTAAAACTAGGTTGTCCTTTGAGTTGGAACTGTATGGCCTGTAGTTTTGTGAATGTGACTGCTACTGTGTTCTGTGTATGTACATTTGAGTGTGTGTGTGTGTGTGTGTGTGTGTGTGTGTGTGTGTGTTAGAATGACATGTCTCAGTAATGCAGTGGATTAGTGCCATGACATCAAAGTTCAAGTCCTCTCTCACATGATTAACATATTAGTTTCATAGTCGTTGCTGGATCATTTATAGTTAGATCCATATAAATAAACTATTCTATATATAAATCAAATATGTTTAAACACAAGCTGGACTTACCACACACACAACATCGACTGTGCCGTTCGTCTTTCGTTTCTGAGCCTGCGAAGGGAGAGAGACCAAAAGGGACTGAATGAAACGTCCATTAATACAGAGAACCATTATGCTTGAATGATAGAGATGGTTGTTCTGTTTGGTCTAGCTGCAGGTACTCATAGTCTTTTAGTGTAAAATGGTTTGGCCTCCTCTGGCTCAGGCCAGCAGGGTAATAGTCTGCTCTCACCAGTGGTCAGAGCTGTGCTCCTCTAAAGAAGTGTAATGTTACTATATTGAGCGCTATAGGCCTCACCGACTGCAGTAAACTCACGCTGGGCCTATTGCTCACAAATCGATCCGCTGCTGTGTGCGCGGTTGTGTTCCGGTAGCAGTGACTGCATTAGCGTGTGTGTGTGATGGACCAATACATTACAATACCGGGTTTTATGAAACTTTGCTGTGCTGTTCACTTTCAGTACACACACGCGCGTGGAGATGGGATTTGGTGGCATGATAAAGTGATTCCATAGAGAGTTTAGAACATAATAAACCTGCTGCACAATAGAGAGAATGGAACTCATTCTGGGGGAATAGGATTGTGGGAAGGGATGATTAATGGCCTTCCCGGAGGTCTATCCTGCTGAAGAAACCGCGCCCTCTAATAAATCATATTATCACCATTAAAACTATATGATGAATAGTTGCACTAAAGGTATGAGAGTATATCTAAAGCAATCAGATTCAGCTGTAAAAGTCTGCATGTTTGGACGGCAAGGAAAACGCATGAGCTTAGCCGGGCCCAGAATCTTTTAAACAAGGGTACACCTACACAGCAGTTCTGGACTGATGTCGATATCTGATACCTACATATCTGCCAGTGCCAGTGCTGAACCTGATACACACACTTTTATAAAATGTAGACACTGGGACCATTTCCAAATATCCCTTCTAGAAAAAATGGGTGGATGTGGGTGGGTAGGATGTCTAAACCGTTTCGTTTTTTGCTAAATCATTTGCACAATTTCATAGAAAATTCATCATTTTGTGTAATCTACAGATGCACAGATAAGCTTTCCAACTTATTTCCATAAAAGTGTGTATGTGTGAAGATGAGAATGATTTGTCAGAAGACAGCATGTCAAACATTGACATTTATTTCTGATCACAAAATAGAACAGGAAATATCAGCTTCCACCATTAAATTGAAATAGACTTTATTGTAGTATGATTTTGATGAACCTGAGAATAAAAAATGGCAAAGGAAGTGCTGGGCATCTTAAAATGAACTTAAAATGAGCTGTGTAGAGGCAGTTCTTTAGCCCGGAGATAGCCAGGAATGCAGCAGTATGTGGGGATGGCACCTTGCTCAAGGGTACCTCAGTGGTGCTACTGGCAGTCCTGGGACCTTCCAGTCACAGGGACGACTCCCTAACCATCAGGCCCCCAGCTGCCCCAGAAGTCTGCCTTTAGTCGGCTTTGAACCCAGAATGCTTAGTCGCCAGCCCAACACCCCTAACCATTCTAACATATAGTTATTTATAAGAGAAGGACGATGCATGTGATGTGGTCAGATTTTCTCTTACTTGTGTTGGGACAGGTTATCTTATTTCTTTGACAGGTTATCCTTTTTTGAGTGGGCCCAATCATATTGAGGTGTGTGGGGATGTGCACAGCACTTCTGACACTGGGGTATTCCAGCTACTGCTATGTTACAAACCTCCCCGCACTCCCCGACTGGGCCAGCTGGTGGTCTCATGGTTAGGGAGTGAACCCTGTGATCAGAATGTTGTGAGTTTGAATCCCAGGACTCTCAGTGACACAACTGAGGTACCCTTGAGCAAGATACCGTCCCCATTGACTGGGCACTGTGTCGCTGGCTGCCCACTGCTTCACTTGATGAATGGGTTAAATGCAGTGAAAGAATTTCACATAGTTCACACTGTGTGCTGTGCTGTGGTGTTCATGCGTGATTATAAGGGGCCTCTGTACTGGACTCTGTCAAACTACGCACAGAAATCACACCTTCCTCCTTTTAACTCACTGTCCTCTATCATTTATCTGTAATCTGCATGTTACAAACGCAGTAAAATTAATGAAGGGAGGCATTTCAGCGTAGAGCCAGTGTCACCTAAACATTCTTCAAAAAATGTATATGATCAAATACTGAAATATTCAGATATTGGTCAAATCTAAAAATCAGTCTGATGCCAGTTATATATATATATAGTGTGTGTGTGTGTGTGTGTGTGTGTATGTATGTGTGTATGTGTGTGTGTATGTGTGTATATATATATATATATACATACATACATCACAAATTTTCTAATACCGGTCTGATTTCAGTATCATTGTGCATTCTTACTTTTTTAATCATCTTTGGAAGTTCTGAAATCTTGATATACCAGTGAGCCACATAGAGAAAAAAAACCCCAGTGTTCTTTGAGTCTGGGTGTGTGTTTCTTAGCCCTGTCTGAAGCTGCCTGCCAGGCTTGGCAGAGTGAGATGAGGCAGATGAGGGGGAAGATATGCTATCCTCAGTGGAGTCTCAGTGCTGCTGGTGTGAAGGGAGAAATGTTATGGGTGGGTTGCTCCTGCTTAAGGGTTTTCCTTATGTTAATACGACAGCCAATTAGCTATGACATGGCAGCTCTGGCAGTTTGATGTATCTCATTTCCACCCATAGGGGTTGTGTGTCTGTATGTGTGTGTTATCATTGTGACGGCCCACGCCCATCAATCAAAAGTGAGCCAATGTCTCACTCGCTGAATGAAAGGCATCATATGCAGAGCTTCATCTGTAAACAAGCTGCCGGCTGTTTGCAAAGTCAACATGGGTCACGCTCCGACTGTGAAGGGCCACCTCTGCTGTGTGTGAGCCGCACTGTTTGCTGTGCGTGGCGTCTCCTGACTGGCACAACTCATGCAATATCTGGAATGCTTTGTCTCCCCCTGACACACACACACGCGGTAAAGAGGCCACACTCCCACTGCCAGCCGTCAATGCCACTCGCCCGACTTGCCCTAATTGACAGGTAGTACTAATTGCATGCCATGACTTGCGAGAAGATCCCACAAGTTCCTTCACACAAACAGATCTTATTTTAGAACAAAAAAGGTGAAAAGTCCTTAATTTCATTGAGTTTACTACTAAGTTTACTATAAAACAAATGCCCTTAGCTCATTAATATGATTGGTTTTGCCTACTCCCCCAATCAGCACACTTTTACGAGTGACAAGTTCATACAACATCTACATGCTACAAACTGATATGTCACCCTCCTACAAATTTTAATACACAATTACCAGTTATTCTTTTTGCAAGTTGCATTTTGCAGGGAACCTAGAATAAAATGCATGTAAAAGTTTGGCTACCTTTGCACTTGTGGTATTTTGTATGTGAGGTTTTAGAACCTATTTGACTTATTAGACCCTAATCGAACCAGGGGTACACGATTCCAGAGCGTAACAGACCAGTCTTCTCAGGGTGTTGCTCTAACACTCATGAGGACATCCTAAATTGGCACACTGGCCAGACAGTGGTACCAAAATGGTGCGAGGATAGAATTTTAATTAAGAAAGGATTATACTAAAAATGAACAAATCCAGGAACGAAATTGAAGCAACCAAAGAAGAAAATGCATCAAAACCATCCTTAAACCTCTTAAAAAATGAAAAAGTAAAGTCCGAAATTGTCTCTCTTTGGAAAAATTGTGATTTCATCTAAAAATGCTATGCATGCCAGATGTAGGAACTAGAGGTGTGACAGTATGACAGCAGCTGGGGGTTAAACAATGTGATGTGACACAGATTCAACACTTTAAAAAAGGGGTAAATTGTGATGACTGTTCCTCCTACCTGCAGGTTTGAACAGAAGCTGTAGACCGGGTTACTGTTGGGGTCCAGGACGCTGGCGAGTGTTTGGTCCTCCAGTGCGTTTGATGTCCTGTGCTGTCCTTTCTGAGGGGTGTTGGGGTAGGGGGCATTGGGTGGGATGGGGGGCTGGGGCTGCCACACTCCAACATCTGTACCGTTACCAAAAGCCTGGATAGCATTACCTACACAAGGTACACACAGAGGCACAGGTGCAGATTTACACGCTGCACACGCACAGCTACTGTGCTGACAGAGGAATTACATTCATCTCTGTTTGTTTTGTGTGGCGCTAATATTAATAGGTTCGGTCCACTCTATTCAGCGCCAGAGCCGATAAGCTGATAAAGATCCTCACGCTGCACAGAGTCTCCACGCAGGAGTATTACTATTCCAACATACAGGACTCAAGAGCTTTATACAATATTTGGATGATAAAAAAGGAAGATCATCATAACAGCGATGCCTCTTTTAAAACAACTTCATTCTTTAAACCCCCTTGAAAGGAAATTCGTCACTCTTCCTCTCTATTTTAATGTGTAGTAAAGGATAAAGTACTTATAAGATACTGTGAGTGTTTCCACACATACACACGTGACACATTCTTTTGAAAAATAGGAGAGAAAAATAAGCAAAACAGTGCTTTTACACAACATTCTTCATTTTTGTAAATCACCAAACATTTTTCAACTGGAAGGGAAAAAAAAAAAAAATTATATTTGGTTTCCAAGGTTAATGTTAGAGTAAGAGTGAGGCTACATTCTTATACAGGCGGGTACTGGGGGTGCTATATTTTATAATAATAAAAATATATATTCATATTTATATCACTGACTGTGAATCAAATGGAAACAAGATTAAGACACTTAAGATCACTCTCGACTCTGATATTAAACACTTCATGATATTCCTAAAAAGGGGCACTTATGACATTAAGGAAAATAAAACCTGCGCTCAAAACCATTTCTGCTTAAATGTATTTGTCTTCTAAGAAAATTGCTTAGTTATTTTGCTTTCACCAGGCACTATGACCTTGTTTTGAATTTCGACCAAAAAATTTTTGTTTTTTTTTTATGGATGATATAGATAACCATGACACATGTCAAATTGGTGTATAATTATATCCATAGGAAACTGATGTATGATTATAGTACAGTTATACATGTAACTGTATCCATTTACAGGAAAAAAAAAAAAATCACAAATTCTTCTCATTGCAATTTTGGACCACTTCAGTATGTCGGTTCACCCTGACATTTTCACTCAATGTAAGGAGTAACTGCTGTCTGCTATCAGGCTGTGTATGAAAAATGATATTAATGATACAAGGCTTTGTCCTGACAGCTATAATGTAATACATAGACTATAAACCAATTAGCCATTACATTAAAACTACTGAGAGGTGAAGTGAATAATGTTGATAACTTGTTACAATGTCACCTGTCAAGGGGTGGAGTTGATGTGCTGGAAGCAGTAAAAAAATCTGAATGACTTTGATAAGGGGCAAATTATGATGGCTAGACGACTGGGTCAGAGCATCGCCAGTATAGAGTGATTAGTATCAATCAAATGTAGTCCAAAGAAGGACACAGTGGACCAGTGACAGGGTCATGTGCATAAAAGACTCACTGATATATGTGGGGGAGCGCAGAGTAGCCCATCTGGCGCATTACTGATGCGTTACTGTGCGTCACAATACGCAGTGCATCGCAGCTTGCTGCTTACCAGGGATCTGGCATTCATATGGATGTTACTTTGACACCGCCAACCTAAACATAGCTGCAAGCAAAGTACACCCTTTCATGGTAACAGTGCTCTCTAATGGCAAGGGCCTCTTTCAGCATGGTAATACACCCTACCACACTGCAAAAAATGTTCGGGAATGGTTTGAGGAACAACAAAGAGTTCAAAGTCTTCATGAAATTCCCCAGATCTCAATACAATTTGAGCATTTTAATTAATACAATTAATTAATATTAAGTAAGTGACTGATCAGCGTATGCTCTGCTTAGACCAGAGATGTTCACAAGTCATTTTTCCCAAGTCCAAGTCAAGTCTCAAGTCTTTGCGCTCGAGTCCAAGTCAAGTCTCAAGTCTTTAGCTGTGTCCAAAATGTGCACTTG
>JBBIGA010000106.1:34581810-34606349 GCA_037576975.1 Alestes dentex | reverse complement strand
TCTCTCTCTCTCTCTCTCTCTCTTTCTTTCTCTCTCTCTCTCTCTCTCTCTCTCTCTCTCTTTCTCTCTCTCTCTCTTTCTTCAACCCCCCCCCCTTCTCTTTCAGCCCCCTGATCAAACAACCTCAGGTGAGTTATGCATCATCGCTCATATGGATCGGTTCACGGCCCCACACAACCTTGCTGTTTGTGTCACACACATAAACGTGATCAACAATCCTAATTTTTCCTGCGGAGCGTTCAGCCAGCAGTGGTCTGTTCAGACTCTGTGCAGTGTTCAGACGGCTGAAACAGCTGTAGGGTCGACATAGGTTGTAGGGTTGAGCTGTCTCTTTGTGTTATGTTAGTAATCATGGAATTCGTTACACAGATTACTTCGACGATTAATCAAGATTTCTGGGTTTTGTTTAAAGATCGAAAAGAATAAAAACATGCATATCTTACATATATATATTACAAAGACACCAGAATACTTTTTAAAAGATATAAAAAAAGATTTAAAACAACTGTGACAGTAATAGATGCCATTACTTTCTTCAAAATGTATACTTCATAGAAGAATGAAAAAAAAAATACTCTAACAAAATAACATAGCTTTAACATAATAAAGTAATTCTGATCTTTTTCTATTCATCATAACGTGGTCACAGTATGTAAACTGCAGCAGGTGCTGATAACAGTATAAATGAGTATGCCCATCTGTTTTTTACTAAAAGAGGGAGTAGGAGGAAATTTAAATATACGCATTATTATCCTGCAATTTACCAGTTAATAATCGCTGATTAATCAAGAAGGTCCATTTTAATCAATGATTATTTAAAGCGACTAATTGAGTTTAATTGAATAATTGTGACAGCCCTAATGGGCTGTAATCTCTCGGCTCCGAGTCTACCTGAATAAGGCTGAGGGTGAGTCAGAGTGCTCCATTATTGTTTCTTTTTAGTGGAAGAGTGTACCGCTTCACTAATTCATCCCACTCAAACGAGCCGGAGCTTCTGAATGAGCATGGAACGCTGCGTTCTGCAATTATGCTTTTTGTCATGGAATTTAAGGTTATTGTGACCTTTCATGCATCACAGATTTAGACATGATTAAATGCGAATAACATCTAGAACCAGAGGTTAATCACGTCTTACAAAAAGACATTATTACGTTTGACGGGGACATAAAGGTGGCTTTAATGATCACTATAGGGATGTCTTTTCTATATGATGTGTTTATCATTATATCAAGTATTGTTATATGTACATGTGTTTATCATCCCATACAACTGAACACATGCACTTTGCTGGTTAATTGTAGACTTCACTCCTGTTATATGCATTATCTCAGCTAGGACAAACATACATCTGCTACAGTACTCTGCACAATCTTGAGCCAGCCCTCATTTCTTCATATTTTGCTTCCAAAAATGACTTCCGTACAATTTTTATGTTGTCTTGAGGAACAGTTCTTCTTTAAGGTCTTACAAAGGCTCTCATTTTCAGTCCAGTCCCTGAACCTGACCAGTTTTCTGTTTATTTATTTGTTAAGTCACACAACAACCTACATGTGAATCATTCAAGTATTAAAAAAAAGCCATCTAACGTAAGTCCTGACCCAGTGAAGAAACAGGTGCAGATGATTCCAGATGATCAGGCGGTGATCAGTATACTGGTCGTGCTGAATACTGAGCGGTTGGAACTCCTTAGTCTAGGCTTCTATTATCTTTAGGCACTTTGGAGTCTGTCACAGTACAACATTTGTTTTTTATCTACTCAATATGTCAGATATAGGACATATGGTGGTTTGACAGACATAAAATTGTGGTGGAGGTCTAGAGGGTAGGATACTTGCCTCTAGACCAAGCGGTCATGGTTTCGAATCCTACCTTCAGCACACCACTGGTTTGCTCCAGGGAGACTGCCCCCTGTAGTTAGGGAATGGAAGTCACTTTGGATAAAAGCATCTGCTAAATGCCATACATGTAAATGTATTTTTGCACCAACATGGTGACTCAAAGTGAAATATTAAGAACTGAGGGGTGGTTCAAGACTTTTGCACAACACTAATCATGACCAAAAGTTTGCAGACCCCTGCTTCTGTGATTCTTCTCAAATCTGAATGATTAAAAGACTGTTTGTCTTGCTGTTGTTGTAATCACATCCTCAACTCCTCTGAGATCAGCAGTTGTTGGGATTAGAGGATTTGATTGTATTCAGCCGCAAAAGATGTAGTGAGGTTAGGTTCTGTTATTGACTGACTATGTGGTTAGGATCACAAACCACACTTCCAGTCATCCCGAAGGTACTGGAAGGTGCTCAATCACTTCCGAGAATGCAGTTCTACTCCTCCACAGCCCAAAGCTGGGAGGCCTCACACCTTCTAGCCCAATGACTGGCGCTGGGCATGGTGACCTTAAGGTCAGGTCTGTCTTCTCCAGAGCATTCCATTCTGTTGGCAGAGCTTTTCTGTTGAGGTTATATAAGCTATGTATGTGCAACTGAACACCTGTGTCAGCAGTGGGAGGAGCATAAAGTAGATGAATTCACAAATTACATGCAGTCTGGATACTTTTGAACATATAGTGTGTCATTTTCATGTGCACTTTTTTATGTAATTAAGGACAACCTTAAGATACATCACGCATAATGATGCATCCTGCATTTGTTTTATCTATCTGTTTGTGTGCCTATCTATTTTTCTCTCATCCAGCCATGCATCCATCCATCCATCCATCCATCCATTTTGAAAGTACGCAATTTGCTATGGATCTATTTCTTAATAAATTATAACCCAAATAGAAATAGATTTAATCAACGTAAAAATTTAAATATTAAAGTAATTTTTAAGTCAAGAGAGGGCAAAGACTCTAATTATGACTGATTCTTTGAAAAGTCACGCTGCGTGCAAACACAGAGAATCTGTTCTTTTGGTTATTTCTGCTCTTCTATGGGTTGTTCTGTGCCATACTCCATGTACTCTGTAAAAAATGTACGGTACAGGTCCATTTTTTGTTCACCATGGTACAAACAATGTAAATCTTTTCCCACAATGGTTGCACACACTTCTCAATACTTCTTTCAAGTTATGCAACTCTGTTTAGACGCATCACATTTCACACATTTCTAAATTGTTCGAGTACCAAAACAGAACACGCAACTCTACTAGAATTATTCTCTACTTCTGTAGAAAAATCATACAAAACACATTCAAAATCTAAATAAAAAATTGAATGTTAAAAAAAAAATAAAATCATTACTTTAGCTGAAGACCTAGCCAAGTGTTTTGACTCTACTGCATTATCATCGATCAAGTGGGAACATCTTTAAACTGGTTTTAGGCTAAACGGGGAACCCAAGCAGACATGGAGAAATGGCCTTACCAGAAATGGCCACACCAGAAAAAAAAAAGTGGCCAAAAGGAGGAGAAGAATACATAAACAATGTTCCATACAAAAATGTAATTTACTGAAAATATATTACAGTATGATATATGTTTTGCGATTTAATGCCATGCAGTGTATTCCATTTTCCTCAGGGTGGAAGACAACTAAGTGGAAGAGCAAAAGTGTTTTATGGGCAATTCTTGAAAAAAAAAAAATCACTTTTCCACATTATTCTGGATGCGTGGTCATATCTGCAGAAGATGTTCAGGGATGGATTAGACATGCCCAGAGATTTATTCTCAGGTGTGTTGTTACAGAGAAAACAAGTGATGTGGATAAGAACTGGTACAGTATATCTTTATCAATCTGGACGGACCATTCTTTGCAACAACAAAAAAAAAAACAAAAACACAGCAGCATTTCAGATTAATTCCTGTAATATATACTGTAATACATCCCATGCTGTAGCTGATTTTTCTTTCAAAATAGATTTACTTATCTACTTTATAATGGAATTCTAGTACGTCTAAGCTTTGGCTGCAGTAGGGAGAAAGGTGGAGTGTGAATGCCGTCCTAGATGAAGGGGAAAACAAGTCACAGGTGTTTGATACTCGATCGAGATGGAGTGTTGTGGGCACGCTGTCAAAAATGGGGCCGATCCAGAGCCAGGCAGAGATGCTTAATGTGGTACAGAGTGGTCAGTTTGCAGTTACTCAAATAACATTTGACAGCTGTTTTTCTTGCCACTGTATTTCATGCACGGTCTCGAGTAGCTCACTGCTGCCCTCAGGACTGACTAGTGAATTTATTAATTGTCTAATCTATGCACCCCCTGCTGTAAAGACATGAAGGGTAAACTCTTCATCAGATATGGGGTTTCGTTCTGACAGTGATGATACACAGTCAACTCCACATTTTTTGGAGCCCTTCAAGAAATGAAATAAATTACACAATACCTATAATGATTCAAATGTTCACATTTACCTAAATCATTTTTACAGGAGTGTTGTTTTTCTATTTATGAATACTGTACTCTTTCAGAAACAAATGGGGCACAATTATTGACGTGACTGAAAATATTTTAAATAAAACCAAAGAAATTTCCATCTTTGAGAATAAATTATTGCTCCTAGTCTCCATAAGTCTAAAGTAAAGTTACATTCTTTCATACGTGAACACACCACACCATTTAATTAATGGATTAAATGCAGAAATTCTCCCTCAGCATTTAATCCATTCACCAAGTGAAGCAGCGGGCAGCCAGGAACACAGCGCTTGGGGAGCAGTGTGTGGGGATGGTCCCTTGCTCAAGGGTACCTCAGAGGTGACACTAGCAGTCTTGGGGTTCGAACCCACAACTTTCTGATCTCAGGGCAAATGCCCTAACAACTAGGCCACCAGCTGCTCTGAGGGTATAAATATACGGTTACAGGCTGGTAAAATCTCTGTCATCCATCAACACGAGTAAAACCAAAGAGCTGTCTGTACAAACAAGGACAATCTAGGTATTAATAAAAACGTTTTGAAGCAAGGAACAGTTGAAAATTTGCCAGGAAAGGAATGCATGATCACACTGCCCCCAAGCACAATGAAGAGGATGACAAGAGAGACAAAAAGAAACCTGAAGATCACAGTTTCAGAACTAGTTTAGTTGAATCTCAGTTCAGTTGAATCTCAGTTTAGTTCAATCCAACACCTTCATGACCAGAGAATTCCATGAAAGAAGCCCTCCCTAGAGCAAAATGCAGTGCAAGATCTTTGCAAAATGTAACTGGAAATACAAATGGTCATGAACACCATCATTATGTTTGGTGAGAATAGGACTTCATACAAAGAAAAGCATCTGAAAACCCACTGTCAAATATGGTGGTGGATCTTTAATGCTTTGGGCTGGTGGTCCAGGGGCTCTTGTAGCAAAATGGAATAATGACTCCACTAAATACCAGCAAATTGTACCTCAAACTCTGTCTGCCTCTGCCAGCAGGCTGAAACGTGGTCATTGGTGGATCTTTCATCAACTCAATGACCCTCAAACACACATAAAACAGAAGTGGTTTCAGGAACACTTAAATCAGAGTTTCTCTCTGCCTCCAGGTTTGAACTCAGATAAAAATCTGTTGTGTGTTTCGAAGGAGGCAGGCCATAAGCAAAGACCCAAGAATGTTAAGAAACCTTATTAAATATTGCAGAAAGGGATTCACCGGGGGAGGCTTCACCAAGTATTAATAAGGGGGGTGCCAATGTTTTTTGGTGAAAAAAGGCACATGTTCTTAAAAGAAAACTTTTGTTCCAAAATGGAGTGTAAAATAAAAACGGACGTATGTCTCAAGCCTGATATATCACCCGTTGCTAACTGTTAATTGTATATACTGATTTTCAATATATAACATTTTTCATATTAGTTTATGTCCATGAAGGGCATCAATCATTCTGGACATGGGAGCATCCCATACAATACATCTTGGCCAATATATTTCTGAGGGGCTCTTGTATCAAAAAATGTGTGTGTCCGGCTGAGTTAGTACTGGTTAGTTGGCCGTGTGCTCGGATAACTCTGCCTTTGTTTGCGGTGTGGGTTTGAAATAATAAGTGCACTCCACAGCTGGCTCCTTGAGTGGGCTGAGAGTGCAGCGAATGTAGAAAGTGCTGATGGAGGGCACCTCAAGCTCTTCTGGCTGCCACTTAATAATCTCACTGCTTATCCCCAACTCTGCTCCACTCAAATAAAAACACGCCACTGCGGCAAATCAAATCATACAAGGACTCGACCTCCATAATTGATATGACGCTCTCTCCCTCTCTCTCGCTCGCCCAGTGTTGCTCTGCTCTCTCTCCGGCACTCAGTGCCTCTCTATTTGTCTTTTCCATTTTGCTGTCTCCTCTCCTTCTCCTCTTATTCACTCCTCTTTCTTCATTAGTTTCTCTCACACATGCCAGCAGGCAGCTGAAAACAGAAGAAAAAACATTACAGCGATGGAGTCGATTCGCCTTCAGGTCTCCATCAGTCGGAGAGAGTGCTGTTTCAGCACACTGCTGGTTTGTTATGAGATGAACTCTTTCCGACCATCTCTTCAGTGCCGTAATGAAGAGGTTCTGCTAGTCAAACAGGCTGTGAGCTCAGGACTGCAGATGGATCAGCTCTGTGCAAATGACCAGCCCAATAAACAACCGCCCAGGGACACTTAATGGACCTCTGGTGTGATCCCTGCCAATGGATCCGCTTTGGAGAGCTTATTAGAGCAGAGCCTATTGATTTATTGATGAATGTGTTTTAGTCACAAGATGAGCGCTATGGTTGTGATTAATTTATATCTTTGAGTTTAATTTAGAGCCATTTGGATTAGACAGTGGTACTCAAGGACTAAACGATCCAAATGTAATTTGGAAACATTAGAAGTCACTGCGATCAGTGGTGATAACAAAAGCTTGAAGTAATTTGATCATTTTTTTCCTCACTGACTGAAATTTGATATAAAATGTTTTCCACTCATTAGGTTCTGCCTGTTCCACATGATTTTTGTGTTTGCAGGTAGAGGAGGAGGACTTGAATTTGTGGAACATTAAAGGCGAAGACCACCATTCTTTCACTGCACCATTTTAGCCTTGATTCCGGCATGTTTCTGACACAAACGGGAAAATGTGAGCAAGTCGTCTTTCCATACAGAACGTAAATTGAATGTAAAGGTCATTTATTGTGTAACTCATTATGCATTTAAATATGCCATTCCATTTGAATAAGGTAACAACACAAAAGTAATGACCCTCTGCTGCTAAGGGTCAACTCTTAGGCCTCGTCCACAGGGACGTCTGAATCAGGCGTTTTTCGGGCGTTCGTGGCGCCAGGTGAGCGCGGACTGAGCGCCGACCGTTTTTCTGCTTATTGGAGCAAATCACAGCATCCACACGGGCGTTCAGCCCCGGCACTCGGTCGGCTGCGCGTTCATGTGGCTTCAAAAAAACACTGCATGCAACGTCTTCTTGGCATCAATTTCTGTCGAAATCCTCTCCGGCCTACGACTCCGTATCAGGAGGATTTTTAAAACAATAATGTTGACTGAAAGTTTTAACAAAGAATAAAACTTCGTTTTCAATGTAGAACTACAAATCAAGATGTCCAACATGTAAGCAATCTGGAGAGAATAATTACTGCCCCCCACAGGTGAATACACGAAACTACACATTGGGCTGCAGGCTGGCGTTAAACAGCGTCAGACGAATGCCAGTGTAACGGCAATTAAGCGCAGATACAAAACGCAACAAAAACGCCTAAGGCGTTCAGAGCGCGTTCATTTATCCAAGATTCAAACGTCCGTGTGGACGAGGCCTTAATCATAATAACAGATCAATGATCAATGACAAGCGTAAATGGCAGTGGAGTGAGATTCGTGTTATCAGCAGGTTTTGGAATAAGCTGAAGTTCAATCTTTTGGGAGAAAAAGTTGCGATTGAATCCCGCAGATTTCCAAAAACTGGGCAACTACTTTTATGCAAAACCAGCGTACGGCTGTTTGCATGAGCAAAGTGTCGGATGCAATTGAAGTTCAATCTGTAGACCCTCAAACTAGTGATGGTAAATACTGCTACAAATTAAAATAACCTTTGGAACTGAATTTAAAACATGTAATATTTCTGTTTCAATATCAGTCATACACTAATCATTTGTTACAAGGATTAACTGTTGCAAGCTAAACTGTGATGGCAAGAAATTGATAATGTTTTGAATTGATGCGTTTGTGTGAGAGTGTGTGTTTGAATGAAATACAGTTCTTATTCTTCATGTTCTCACTTTCTGTGTGTGTGTGTGTGTGTCGAGCAGAAGAGTGCCACTTCTAGTGCGACCCCTTTGTACAGCGTGGCTGTGGCTGACAACAGTCAACAATAAATCATATTCTTATTAGGAATGAAATTGCCTTCTGCATGAAGTGTGTGTAGCTGAGTAGGATAAGCCTGCTGTATTTTAATGTCGGTCATAATGAAGAACCCAATATTTTCTGCTGTAGCCCATTCAGGTAACAGACCTTTGAAGTCGCTCTGGCAGTAACAGGATAGAATTAGAGTAGCTGGTGTCTATATATTACAGTGTTTTAGTTCAACGGTAGACTTTGTAATGTCATTTCAGTGCACAGAAGTGTTAGTTTACTTGTATCTTGTATGTAGCATTGTTTGTAATTTGAGTGCTCATAATTCAGAAGGTCCTTTGTGGGGGAGGGGGTGGAATGTGCACAGGACAAAGCATATTGGGTTTGGGTTTTTTTTTACTACAAGGCACAGCTATTTTTTTTTTAATTCCGATCATTTTTCTTGTAGAAAAAATCTGTGCACGCTAATATGGGTGAGATTTATAGAGTTACATGGAAAGTCGTGCTGCAGCAGGGGCCACCAATGGTTAACGCATAACAATATGCCGTGTGTGTGAAACAAACCTAGAAACTCCACAGCTGGCCATAAAACTGGTGCATCACCTACGAATTTTCTTTAAATAGTGGTGTAACTTCTTTGGATATATCGCTGGCTCAATGTAACTACTATTATTAGATATGTAAATATAAACATATATAATTACTGGACCCCAGGCACACTTTTTGACAGTCTAGATCACATAATGAAAGAGGTCGTTGGGTATTTCGATTGTGATAATGCTTGTTTTGACAAGCGCTTGACGTTACCCTGCTCTTTGTAGTCTCCGCTTTGT
This sequence comes from Alestes dentex, assembly GCA_037576975.1. Lineage (NCBI taxonomy): Eukaryota > Metazoa > Chordata > Actinopteri > Characiformes > Alestidae > Alestes > Alestes dentex. The sequence goes on along the minus strand of JBBIGA010000106.1, from coordinate 34,597,291 downwards.
TGAAGCGTGTTCGGATCCCGGCGTGTTATGTGGCTAGTTAACAGTAATTACAATGAAAGCGTCGTAACACTTGATGTTTTTATTGATGTTATTCAAAGAGACAGCTTTTGTTTCATTTTCCTGCCTGTTCTCAATACATTTTTCTTCTCTCCATTGAAAAGGTATTAGCTGTGTTTAAAACAAAAACATAATGTCAAACCAGAGGGGGTTATGAGAGGGTTTTGGATACAATTAAACTGATATGTATCAGTTTTGATGATTATAATGATTTTAACAATTTCTGTAATGAAAATGCCTAAGCTGCATAAAGACCAACATTAATTTGCTTCAAAAAGTTAAATATATTGTATAAATATATTGTTATTTTTTGCAGGGAGCACACTTGGGGCAGCTGGTGGCTTGGTGGTTAGGGAGATGCCTCTACGATCAGAAGGCGGTGGGTTCGAATCTCAGGACTGACAGTGACACGCTTGAGCAAGATACAGTCCCCACACTCTGCTCCCTGGGTGCTTCAGATACTGTGTGCCATGCTGTAGTGTGTTAAGTGACTATACTTTACTTTGATTCGTGGTCAGTTGTGAAAATCCAAAATTTTCAAGATGCAAATGCACCAGAAACAGGCATCTCAGATGTGTTCCCCCGGTAACAAGCAAAGATCTCACAGGTGCAGTGAGAAGGGTATATGAGCGGTGTGCACTTGAAAATGTGAACTACTGATGTATGGTAGGCTTGTGTAATGGACTCTATGAAGCTCCTATGGGTTCATGCCATTAGACTGATCCTATATAATTAACAGAGGCTTAGAGCTATTTGGTCATTGATACTTGAACATTGCAATGGACTTCCAAGTGACAGCTTTAAGATTTACCCTGCCGGGGAGGTTCTATTATGACATAGTGTCAGAGTGGTGGGTGTCAGGTCAGTGCCCACAGCTAGAGTGCATGTGTGTGTGTGTGTGTGTGTGTGTGTGTGTGAGACGGAGGGAGGAAGAGAGAAAATAGAGTAAAAAGAAAACAGGATATCTGTGTGTGTGTGTGTATGTGTGTGTGTGTTTAGAGCCTGCAGTAGTCATGGCTCTGAGGTGAATCAGGTGGCCAAGGTTGAGTAAAAGGAATGAGGAACCTATCCAGCATGAGCTCATGCTATTCTCTTACAGAGATTGGGAGGATCCTTTTACGTGTGTATATGTATGTGTGTGTGTGTTTCTGCCTTTCATGCACATATTCAGAATATTCACAAGGGAATACATATGTAACCATGAAGTTACACCATTCAGATCTCATTTCAGTGATTAAATACCATGTAAAGTGGGAGGTTTTCATTCTTGAGCAAAATCAATGTTTAATCAGCTGTTGCATCACTTAACGGTTCACTTCTGGTGGCTTTCTAGCCATTTTTTACCCATGGGTCCTCGTTCTCAATTTTTTCAAGCATTAGCAGTGAGACATATGAGCCAGTATTAGTTAATCAGCAAAAAATGAAGCCAAGACTGGGCCATTAGTAGAATGAGACTGAAATACAGTGACTCTTGACTAAGCTCTTTCACAGTGGTGGTACCCCAGCGCCCTGGTGATTATAGAAATGTGTTCCAGCAATGTGACAAGTGTGCAAAAATGGGTGCTGAACAAATGCTTGTGAATAGGCGCTTTCCACTCAAACACTTCACCACCGACTTCGCCATCTTCGAACACATATTCATCATGCATATGTAGCATAAAATGTAAATTTTCTGAGAACTGCCAGGTCTACAAAACAGCTGGGAAAAATAAATGAACCAAACCATTAGGACATGATGGACAAACTTACTATGTTGTGTATACAGATATACAGTTGACGTTGCTGTTTACATACTCTGTAATGGTCTAATGATCACTTATGATACATGAAGTTATTTAGTGTTACATCAGAAACCCAGTTGGGATTTACCATGATACCAACAACTGTCATTTGCCATTCATTTTTGTTTTAAAAATCTGTGGCTAATATATATATATTGGACCTCTGATACTGCTAGTAACCACTAGAGTAAGTGTGTTTGTTTAACCGTCTTTTCTAATTTGACTTTTTTCCTTTTTTTTTTTTCATTAGAAATTATATCAATTTGAATGAAAAGTGTGCACTCGAGCTGGCAAGGATCCTGCCAGTTTGTGCAAAAGCCTCATCTCATCTCATCTCAGATCTGATCAAATCTAAGACACTTCAACAGAAGATAAGACTAAAATAGATAGTAATAGAAATAGTGCAAAATCTCTCCTCATTTTTATGTTATAACTGTTCTTTTGACACCCCCCCCCAAAAAAAAAAAATCAATAATTTCCAAGTTTTAATAAAAAAAGATCTAACACACATCATTGTATGCCTAAAGACATATTTTAATCATGATTTCCTCTCTTTTTCTTTTAAGGTAAACTGAGTCATAATGCATAAATATATGCCGCCTATTCATACTATATAGGTAAAAGCAACAGGTATTTATTTCTCAATTTTAATTGCTAAGTCATTTGCATGTGCTCAATGGTTAATCATTTATCTAACATTTTTTTATCTATAGTTGAGTGTATCTGAGTATTCTCAGGCCTCATGTTCTGTAGTCCCCTAACTTGACTGACCTAGTCAGTAACCTCCCATTATGCATTAGATCTGTGTTATGGTACACTCACACATTACTGAATGTAATATTCACAAGCTGCTACACACTACTAGCTGCTCCGTGAGTGTGTGCGTGCGTGTTTGTGTGAGTGTGTCTGTCTGTTTAACTGCATACACAAACACAGACTGTCAGTGTAGTACTGTATCTGTCCTTTTTGTAAACCAGAGGTCACAGTGACTTTCCCATTAGGGCTCTGTGGCCTCACTCTGTAATGCAATCGTAGCAATTCCACTGTTTATGATGGACACAATGTCAAACATCTGTGTCATAATCTGATGCAATGTCAGTTCTCTGCAGTGTAAATGCCTACAGAGGTCAGGCAGTCCGGCAGTGTTCCGCACTGCTCCAGAGTGGCCTGTGTTAATGGAGCTGCCAGTTAATCACTCTTGTCTCTTTGTTATGCTGTTATGGTGACATCAACACTATGAAATAAGACCTGGAGTTCCACAGAGACCAAAGAGTAAAATAAATCAAACCTATCTTCTATTTCAAACTCTTTGAAACGTTATTTTTATTTAAAATGGTTGCGTTTTACACTTGGGTGTCAGTAGGTGCATGTTAATAAGTTCGTTTGATTAAAACGTATATCATAATAAAAAATATATATTGTAACACAACATACAGACATATGTGTGTGTGCGTGTATGTATATATATATATATATATATATATATATATATATATATATGGCTATTTCAAAGATTTCACTTTTCACTTTACATTCATTAACTACTCACAAAACAAATGCATACGACATAAACATCCGCATGCATTTTCAAAAGTTGTAAAAGTCACAAGGTTCTGAAACAGTATTTTATGATACTGAAGATAAGATGCAGTGTACTGAATGCATAGAACGTGAGTTTCTACAGTGAGCTCAGTGTTCCCAAGAAGAAATGACGCAGCTTTTGTTTTTAACCTCATGGTGGAAGGTGATGTTTGTCCTTTGCTCCACTTTAACTGCTCCACACACATTAAATGTGAATGACTTTTTAAGCACCATTAATCTTTCCTTAAAGTGGTGAAGAGCCCTGTAAACTGTACTATTTAATGGTTATCTGTAAAGCAGCGGTATAAGCGTGGTCAAAACATGAAGACCACTGTCCTCTGCTTTCATTATATCCTCACAGTGCAGCTCTGCATGAAGCAGATTGCTAGAAGCTCTACCTAGAATTTAAAGTGCATTCCCTCTTTTCGATCAGGGTTTAGTGATGAATTCAATGTTTTATAAAAGCATTTCTTCCAGTGATAACAATGTACATTATTAACTCCTAACTGGCAACAAAAAAAAGCAGCGTTTTCTGCCTTTTTCCACTACATTATCACGGTGCACCCACACAGACCGGGGGGAAAGGGTGTTCATGTGAAATAAAAGGCACCATAGTGAATAATGTTCAAGGTCATATTCAGAGATTCCTGGAAAAAGCATCATATCAGGAAATGTACTTGTGATTAAAGCTGACACTGAACACACTGAGGCACAAAAGTTCCTCAACATGGTCCTCCCTGTCGCATGATGGTAGTGTGTGTGGTGCTATAAGGTCAGGAGTCCACAGCAAATCCTTCCTCATAGACACAGAGAAGGTTCAGAGAGTTTATATTACACCATTTGTTTTTATACTACACTATTAAACTCATGCAGTGATGAAAAGCACAAAGAGATGACAAACCTATCATGCTTAAAGGGGCAATGTCCTACATTTTTCGTGTTACTTATTTATGACGTTTGTGTGGGTTGATGTAGAGGAAACATTCAAACATTTTTCATCAGATTTGTTGAGACGTCATAGAATGAGACTGGTTTTGTTACTGTGCATTTAAGTGATATATATAAAATATGAGTGACTGTTCAGACTGGAGAGTGAGTGAATGGTATTAAAAAAACAGGATCCGTTTTTCATGGTATGGGCTCTTTAAGTTATTTTTGAGACTGCTTGCTGTGCACTTCTTTCTTTTCCCTTTGTCTCTCTCTCTCTCCCCCTCTCTCTCTCATGCTCTCTCTGTCTCTGTCTCTCTCTTTCTACCCCACATTCTTTTCTCTTTCTCTAGCTCTCTCTCTGTCTGTCTGTCTGTCTCTCACCCCCCATATCCCACTTTCTTTTCTCTCTCTCTTTAGGTCTCTCCCCCTCACCCTCTTCTTTTCCTCACTGTCTTTCTCTCTTTGCTTCAATCCCCTTCTTTTCTCTCTCTCATATATGTCTGTCTCTCTCCTCTCTCTCTCTCTCTTCTATATCTCTCTATCTCTCTCTCTTCTATCTCTCTCTCTTCTATCTCTCTCTTCTCTCTCTCTTCTCTCTCTCTTCTCTCTCTTCTCTCTCTCTCTCTCCCTCTCCCTCTCCCTCTCCCTCTCCCTCTCCCTCCCTCAGGCCTCTGGCAGCTGGCTGGTTGGCATTCAAGAACGGCGCAGGCCTGGTGTCCATATCAATGATGTGAAATGAGACTGGAAATCAAATTGCACTTCTGAACGTTTGCTGCTGACAGGGCCATATTTTCATATTTAATAAAATCTTTCCCTCGTAGAGCTGTGTTAAAATCCGCATCAATACCAGAGAAGTTTGAATGGATTTCCTTCAGACAAACCATGCCAATTCTCCTGAATATTACAGTCAAAGAATGATTTAGACCAAGGCAAACATTTAAGACAATGAAAGAGTTTATTCTGAACGTCCAGAGCACTGAGCTATAGCTTCAGGAGACTGCAAGAATGAAGGCAACAAAAGATGCTCTAAATGTATTCGAATCCACAAATTAAATTAGAGACGTATCAATGGCTTTTAAACATGAAATGAAAAGACCCTAAAATCCATATTCATATTCATTCAGGCTAACAATTTCCCGCCCTCATCGGGTAGCTTCTTTATTAATCTCCTCGCTGCCGTTTTCACTGTTTGCTCAGGCTGGTTCAGGTCTGTTTGGCTGGCTTTGAGTGACAGTTCCTCGCTCGTCGCTAATAGTTTAATTGCATTTTTTCCGAAAAGAAGAGGCAGTTTCTCTGCGTTTTGCTGTAGAAATGGCCCGGTCATGCTCTTGATGCTCACTCACTTTTCATAAGAGGGAAAGGTCTTGTGGGACTTGTTACAGTGTTGTGTCTCAGCCTTAGGATGTGAATTATTCAGCAGGCCAGCGAGCCTTGAGCTTTACTCTTAAGAGAATGTGCAATATTCTTATGTTTTTCATTCCTCTGCTCCTCTTCTCAGACTGGCAGAACAGGGGTCAGAAAGTCATGTTTACACTGCAACACTGCTTATAGCAGAATGAAACACATGGCACATCCCTACTGCTGGAACACAGCTTCTTCAATATGAGCAGTAAAAAAAAAAAACCTTTAACTGTACAGAACAGCATAACAAGACTGAGTCATCTTTGACTGTCTTGGTCCATTTATGAAATGTACACACAATATAAAGGGCGGCTACTATTTTCAAATGGCATAAACAAATAAAAAATGTGGGGGAAAAAAATTCCAAGGGTTTGATATGCCAGCTTTGATACAGTTTACAGTATTGAAGATAAGATACATGTGTCTACACAGTACAGAATGCGTAGAACGTGAGGTTTCGAACATGACCTCAGTGTTCTCAGTGTTCGAACATGACCTCTGCAGCTGTGACGGTTTTTTCCCCCTTTTAACACCATGGCGAAGGGTGATGTTTTTCCTTTGATCCCCTTTAACCACACTATTTACACCATTTAAACATGGGCAACACTTTTTTACCACCATGATCCAGTCCTTGTTGAAGAATCGTGCAAACATGGCAGAGCAAGTAACCTCTAAAAGCAATATAGAAGACAGCGGTATGAGCTCTAGTCAAAACTATATGACTGCTCTACCGCGTCATTATATCCTTACAGTGCACCTTTGTTGCAATTTTAAGATTTTTAGATCAGGGCTCAGAGACATTTCTTCAATAGATTACAATATACTTCACCAGATCAAACCTCTGAGCTGTTTTCAGTATTACTTTGTTAAATATATTATGAGTAAAAAGAACCATGATCCCTAAATAGTCTTTTGAATCGAATCATGCGTTGACCATATCGTTCCACCCCAAAAGGTAGCTAGTGCTTTACATGAGCACAGATTAAGCAAAAGACAAACAACTACGAACATCTTTATAGATGTTATTCATCACAATTATATATATATATATATATATATATATAAACGTGTGATCTATGAGGTCATCCTTGTTCTTTGCTGCTCATGAAGCAATATCGGAGATACAAAGTGAGCATCTGCAGAGCCAAATGAATGCTGCAGAGCCAAATGCACTGCGGTTTGTTGATCATTTGAGCTTCTATAGATCATGCACAGAGCACTATCTGCAGAAAGTCTGACTGAAATTAGACAAAACGGTTTTGTCCTTCTCACCTCACTCCCTAAATACTTTAACAAACACTTACATATACTGACACATACACAAGCAGCCTGGAGGAGGTTCAGGTTGGTAGAACGAATTAATGCCGTTTTGTGTCTGCTCCATTACTGGCCCAAAGCGCCGACACAAGGAAATCAATTAACAAGGCTTGTCATGAGATTCATCACAGCCTCAGCAGCCAAGAACGGTCAATTGGTTTGTGCGGTTCTTTCTTTTTGCACACCTTCTTCAGTCCATCCAACTATCAACTCGGACAGAACACAAGAGACGTATTTGTGAGAAATAACTTTAATCACCTGAACTGTATGACCTGCAAATTCTTATTTCATCTCTCCTCTTCTCCTTCTGTCCTGCTCTCTTTCTCTCTCCTCTCGTTCTCTCTTTTCTTCTCTCCCTCAGTCTCCCTCTCCCTCTGTCTCGACTCTCTGAACAGTCTTCCTACAGTCTTCTCTCATTTCTCTCTCTCCCTTTCTCTTTGCTCTCACCCTTTCTCTCGCTCGTCCTGCTCTCTTTGTCCAGTTTCTTCTCTCTCCTCTCTTTCCTGCTCTCTTCTCTTTCTTTTATGTCAATCCCCGTTTCTCTCTCGACTTTCTTTCTTCTCTCTCTTTCCTACTGTCTTCTCCGTCTTCTCTCCCTTCTCTCTCTCTAATTCATTCTTCACGCTCCCCCTTTTTCTTGCTCTTCCTCCTCTCTTTGTCCATTTTTTTCTTTCTCTATCTTCTCTGCCCCCCCCCCTCTCCCATTCTTTCCTTCTGTCTCCTGTCACTCATTCACTCTCTTTTTTCTCTCAATTTCTCTCTCTTGTTCTCCAGTCAGGTAGCAAGTGATCACCAGTCAGACATAATATTTGAAACCAGTGACAAGTGAAGTGAAAAGGTGTGGGAAATATTAGGCAGCAAGTAATATTAGGCAGTCACTTCTTAAAGTTGTGAGGAAAGCAGAAGAAAATGCTATAATCTCAGTGACTATGACAAGGCCCAAAAAGTGATGTCTAGATGACTGGGTCAGAAGGTCTTCAAAATGATTCTTGTGGGGTGTTCCCAGAATGCAGAGATTAGTACTAGCTGGACAATATGGAATCAGTATTGTCTCAACATGCCTCTCTGAGCATATCATGAAATTGTCAGCATTTAAAAAATTTAAAGTGCATGTCTCATTACATATTTATCCTGTTTAATTTGATTTAGTTGACGCTTTTATCCAAAGCGACTTCCATGCTTTACAGGGGGCAGTCTCCCTGGAGCTACTTGGGGTTAAGGGTCTTGCTCGAAAACCCAGTGGTGCTACGTTGAAGGTAGGATTTGAACCCATTACCTCTTGGTCCAGAGGCAAGTATCCTACCCACTAGGCCTCCACCACCCCATATGAAGGGCAGTGTGTGAAACGTTGAATGAGAATCATTTGTACTCCGAGCCTTTGATAGTATTTTTAAAATAACCGAAGGTGGTTCAAGAAACTAGCCCATTCCACGGAAGAGATTCTGTGGCACATATTGCTGAAAGAATTAAGCTGGCTACAACAAAAAGGTGCATCACAGGTAACTGCACATCGCTGTAGAGAATGCTCAGAGTACCCATGCTGACCCCTGTCCACCTCTGAAAGTGCCTCCAATGGGCATGTGAGCATCAGACCAAGGTGAAATGGAAGAACGTGGCAATGTCTGATGAATCACATTTCCTGTTACATTATGTGGATGACCGAAAGTGTGTGCATTGCTCACATGGGGACGAGATGGCAATGATCTGCTGGGAAACCTCGGGTCCAGGTATTCATGTGGATGTTACTTTGACACGTATTACCTAAAAACTGTTGCAAAACATGTATCCTTCATGGTAACTATTTTATCTAATGCCAGTGTCCTCTGCCACACTGCAAAAAACTGTTCAGAAATGGTTTGGGGAACTTGACAAAGACTTCAAGGTGCAGTCCTCTCCTTCAGTTTCCATGGAGGCCCCACCTCACAGCTTATAAAAATTAACTTCTTCATTACATATACCAAAGCCCACCTTCAGCGGGCTTATGGAGTCCATACTTCAGTGGGTCACAGCTGTTTTGGCAGCATGAAGGGGACCTACACAATATTAGGCAGGTGGTTTTAATGTTATGGCTGATCGATGTGTGTCAGAATGACAGTGTGACTCACGACGGATGGTGACAGTGTGATCATTTTTCTTCGTTCAAGGCTGGCTCCTCCATTGATTTATGAAGGAGACGTCTTTTCATTCAAACACTTCCTCGTGAATTTATTCCAGCGGTTATTGGTCTGCCGTGTCACACGCTTCTCGGCTTTGGATTAATGGCGTAATAAACACATCTGAGGAAAGACCTGAGCTGCAACAAAGTCACGGCGCGTTTGCAAAGCAGGGAGAGAAAACAACTGACCAGCCACGCCAACAGGAGCCGTTTACAGTTCATTAGGCGGCCAGTTAGACATGAACACTGTTCTTACCTCCCATTTCTGTGGCACTGCAGTGCAAACTTACGGCACTTTACCATAGGAATGCTGAGCCTTGTAATTGTCTGTAATTGGACAACCCACCGGCAACTATCACACATTTCAATTCACTTTTAAGACACTTTATGCTCTTGGCCTTTAGTGGCTGCTCGAGCATAACGGCTCTCTCGCTTGCTCGCTCGCTCTTGCTTTGGCTCGTCCTCCGCTCATTTTCTCTCCTCTTTCCTGTGACTGAGGGGGATCTGTTACTAAAACCTAATGCTGACAAAAGCCATGTAGAGCTAGCGGGGGTGGCGACACATCAAAGAGAAGAAAGTGGAGATACAGCATGGGGTCTGAGACAGCCTTTACAACAGCAAGTGCGGTTCCTCTGAGCTCATCGACTTCACCCTATGTATGCAGTGATATCTGAGCCACTTCCCTACAGTGCCAGTCTATATCGCATCCTTTTATTAGCAAGCTAAAAAGGAGAAATGAACCCCATCACGATATATCCTAGTCCATTATTTTCGGTGATGAATTCATGGGGAGGGCATTAGGTTTGTCAGACTTTGCTTTGTTTGTGCTATGTAAGTTAATTGCCTTACTCAGCAATAAACTGACTCTTAATGCAGCTATTTGTATTGATCGTGCACCGTAGCATTCCTTTGAGGATGTGTAACCTGAACACGTTTACTGAAATAATGGTATTTTTTGCATTAAGGGCTCTTACGGTAGCAATTAGAAGAAAAGGCATTTCTAGAATACGTAAAAAAAAAAAAAAAGAATTGGTGAAAGCGGATCCTCTTCTTTTCCTCACTTAGCTTCGAGTTTCCTCTGAAGATCTGGCGTATTGACCTGACTTACAACGTACGCAGGGATACGTTGCTATAGAACGAATAGAAAGTGGCTTTAAAAGATGTGCCGTGAGGGGTGTAGAGAGAATTGGAGGATTAGGATCAGTTACCCATTGTGTCTCATGGACCCATCTGCATGGCGGGTGAATGGCCTTGAGTGGGAAATGGGCGTAAAGTGTGCAGAGTAGGGCTACATGATAAATCATTTATTCATAATTATCATGATATTGGCCTTTGTAATAATGACATCACAGAAGAGATTCTTATGCAAATGAACTCTCTTATGAATTACAGGCTTTTCAATGCTGGGTTAAATTAAGCCGTCCAATTGATCAAACAAAGCAGTAACAGGACACTTGAATAATACATGGGAAACTAAAACACTTATTCTCCAGAAATCTTATTTATGTAACAAACACACATGTGTGCTGTTGGTTGCTGTGCTGGAAGAGGCTGTTGACTGCAAACTGTTCATGCAAAAATATGGTTGATGCAGAATGAATGGATTTATTTTCACCTCGTATTTTTTAACTAATGGCTTTCCTTCTCTTGACTATTATTTCTAGTGTATGTTTTGAACAACTTCTGTTACACTTATGCATGTCATTTTGTATTCTTCAAACTAACATCAATAACTTTAGCGAAAACTGAACAATTGCCATGTTTATTTGTATTCATATTTATAATTACATTTTAAAGGTTATATAATAATTTTAAAGACAAAAACACACTTGTTTAAAAAAAAAAAAAAATCATGGCTGCCTAAAGCCCAATGCATTAACTGCAAAATGGTATTTTGTGTGTAACAGGCAGGCCTAGTATTAATAGAAAGCAGGATTTTGTATTCAGTTATATCAGCAAAAATGTAATCAACTCATTCCCATTATAAATGCCCTAATTCCCATTATAAATGCACCTTTTTTATTCTTATTTTCTTCTGGGCAAACAATTCCCTTCTTTTTTTCAAATTTTACAGTACACATCTCAGAAATCACAGTTGATTTTACCCAAATATCATTCAATTATTGATTCAAGGCCTCACCTTGGCTACATGATAAATGACTTTGTAGTACAGGTCTGATTTATGCCATTATAATGGACTCAGTGCCACAGTATTCACTGCACAACCAGTTTTGTTCATCCCTGATTTAAAACACACATCCAAAGCAGCCGTGTGTCATACAAAGATAGGAACTTTTTTGTTGTCATTATTAACCATCATCATTTTCTTCTATCTGTTTTAGCTCGAGGACTCTCCAGAGTTTCAAACCCTCTTCCTAACAGAGCCTGGCTGCCTATTTTGGTTCTATAGTGAAAGCGTAAAAGTCCTGCCCCCTCTGTGGTGAGAGGGCTGTGGATAAGCATCTCATTGCTGCAGCCGCGTACGGCTCTGGCAGATGGACTCTGAGCAGAGATATGTGCCTCTAAACCAAATCAATCTTTTATTGAAGCCGTGATTTCAGCGGCCATAAAAATGCTGCTGGGTCCTGCATGGGCCAGCTGTGAACGATTACTGAAGGATGCTGCGATCAGCCAAGCCCACTGCACCGCTTTTCAGTGGCCTTTTATTCACCGACATCATGCTACACTTTAAAGGGGTAAGCAAACAGCCCCATGATTGGGTTTGGCGCTAGATTCATACATCTCTGTGCAATGCTTCCAAATATGGAGATAATTCAGCTAAGTGCACTCTCTGTCTCTCTGCCTCGTTCCTCGAACTCCGCTGATGTACTGCACCTGCAGCCAACTAGTGCACACAAGCTGCATGGTGTTAATAGAACTAATGCCTGAGAGCGCAGCAGCAGCTTGGTCTTGATGGTTTTATTTATTTTCCTCCGACAGGTCAAATGCTAATTACACTGACCGTTTAAAGCTGTGTTTCTTAAACCCAAAGACTACGTTGACCTGCTCCAAGTATAACAGAAGGCCAACATAAAGATGAATTACTGTTCCTTTTTTTGTTGTTGGGAAAAGTCTCTGATGTGTTATCTCCTGATGATCTTACCCAGTTGACACATTTGGAAAACCGACCAGCACAAGACATTTAAAAGTCCAGTTTTACTCTTTTTTTTTTTCCCCCGTGAACTTTTGCTTGCATTGATTGCTACCTAAGTTGCTCTTTCACTTAAATGTCTATTGATCGCAAAGGGGTAGGAGTAGGAGGAGGAATGTGTATGTTGTTCATAAGCCCTCCAGGCCTGGGCTTAAACCAAAGCATTTCATGAAACTGCATCAATCCATAAGTGATTTTGTCCATAGTGGGCCTACACTCTTAAAACGAAAGATTTCTAACTGGTTCTTAGCCAAAAATAAATAAATAAAAAAAATAATCTATACATATCTGGTAATTTTAGGCGCTTCACTCTTACACATCTCATTTATGAAAACATTTTTTAAAGTGTCTTCTTTAAAGCCTTTGATAAGACTTTACTTAAACCCTGCTATGTAACTCTGGAATCTAATCGTGCCATAAACATGTTATGGACTGTCACGACATGGCCATTAATATAAGAGTGTCAGGTTACCATTACTGGTAATTGTGATGACACTGTCATATTGATGATTGTAATGTCACGACAATTTATGACAGCATATGGCATCTATGACATGTTTATGACACGGTTATGACATAGGTAGGGTAACACTTGACTGCAGACCAACTTTCATACGGCAACATGACACCTCCAGATGTATTTAATGAAAACTGACATATATCTATATCAACATTTGTTAAAGCTTATTCTATCAAGAGTCAATGGTGATTATAAGACTTCACAAATCTTAATGTTGGTGTAGATCAGTTGTTATAAAAGATTCCTGTATGTGACATGAAGTTCTGTGGATAGTGACCGATGGTTGAATGCTTTTTTTTAAAAAGTTACATTACTTTATTTTTAAGTGAGAAAACCAATTAAACCATGGACCTGGGGCCTCATAAAGCCATGGAGAGTATGAGATGTGAATGTTCTACTTTGGTGAGTGACAGATTACAGTCAGTGTTCTTGTCACATTCTCCTCCTCTCTTATAATTCACATGGGCAGCGGCGTTCCAGGGGATGAACAGCACCATCTGCAGAGCATTACTATCCTTTCAAATATGACTCCAGCATTGCCTTCGGTCTGCCACATTTCCAAATAAAGTACAAGAATAAACAGCCTGTTATTACTGATAACCGCTCACATACATGAGAAGATAATTAATTGCTTCAGGTCCACCACATTGCCAGAGACTGTGATAAATGACTTTGTAGAGAGGGCCTGATTTCTGCCATCATAATGGCCAGTTAAGAGCAAGAAGCCGTGGAAGGGGAAGCAAAAGGGACTCAGTACCAACTGGAAATCATCATATACACAGTAATGAGTGAATAGGACTGGAAAAAAGCCCAGAATTCAGCGTTGTCTCCTCTGTACTGCTTTGTTCCAGCAGGCTATGTCATAACCACAGCAGGCTTACCTGATATGATGGGCGCCAGGCGGAATATGTCAGACAGACGGCTGTTCACTGGTTCGTACGGAGAGTCCTCCAGCAAATCATTGCCTGGAAAATGAGAACAAACAACTCAATTAGTGCACTCGAAAAAAAAAAAAAAAACAGTAGGAGAAGAGGATTCAGTGGGACTTCAGATAGCTCTGCATGCTTCCAGGTCATTACATACATGGATGGGTCTCCCAGATGCACAAGTCTGATTTAGATGTAAATTCCCTGCTCAAGAGTGGACTCTTTCTTTTTAAAAGTCATTATAGTCTGATCAAAGTGAACCTTGCGCGTCTAACATGCACAGCCCCTGGCGGGGAGCGCCACTCATGCACGTCTGACATATGGAACACCACCACAACATGTAGGACTTTTTCATTATTTGCAAACGTCTGGCCTGTGTGCCTACCCTGAAGACTCTGGTAGATGCTCCAGAAGATGCGCAGGCAGTTCTTCTCTTTCTTCATGCCTCTCCTGCACTTGCAGTTGTACAGGGGGCTCTGCTTCATGGCCTCAATGGCATTCCGGCACTCGTCCTGTGCCTCTGGCTCGGCCAGCATGCTCAGGTTGCTTGCCTTGCCAGCCACACACTGCCTCATGGTGCGGTACTTGGTGCTGCAGCCATATTTGGCCAGGCACTGTTCGTGAGCCCTTACGCAGTCCAGACGAGGCGCCCGAGACTGGTTCAGCTCCTCGCCCTCTGAAACGGGCAACACATCTGGGCAAGAGAGCAAGAAACCTTACTTTACATGGGTCATTTAGCAAGTTTTTTTTTTTTTTTTTTAACAAGGAGACAAGAATGTGATACAGAAAGGTCATTCTCCAAGTGTGATATAATACTTTTTAGCACGGTGTGCAAGAAAGAAACAGCATTTAGTTCATTTCATGCCATTCACGGTAAATACTGGTGCGCACTGCTTACTACGGAAACGCATTTACGCATGGAGGAGAGAATGGGGTGTCTGAGGACTGCGTAGAGGACGAGCATGTCTGAATATTCGTCCTTGAATTACTTGCAGTATTATAAGTGCTTTAAAATACCTGCGTACTCCGAGTCAAGTACTTTCACGCGCAATACAAACGGACCTTTACCCACATGTGTTAAAACTTACCCAGAAGAGGAAACAAGGTCCAAAAAGTTAGGAGGAGCATGGTGACTTGGTTGGGGTCCCTTTTTTACGAAGCAAACTTTACTTAGGAATCGCGACGCGTCGCCGTTTGCCCCATAAATCCACCGCGCGCTGGGTGCGCTCCGGACAGGCGGGGGGAAGCGAGCATGGTGCTGCCGTACATCCACACAACTGACCCTCTGCTGCCGGACACACCCCGGGGAGAGCGCACAAAAAGCAGGTCCTGGGATGTTCAAATCAGCACAGCCGGAGGGAGAGCGCAGCCTGAATCTCGTGCGTAATTGTGGCCATTCCTGCGCGCGTCTCCTCACTCCGTCTTCCTCGTGCTCAGCAGAAACCTGCCCTCGCAGCAGATGAGCTCATTTCCCATGTATGACAGATGTGTGACCGTGTTGGGATGTCTGTGTGAAGCAGTCAAAGCCCTCTAACTACACTTACTCACTCTCTCTGTCACACACACACACACACACAGGCGCGCGCGCACGTCACATGCACTTTCACATCCAAGTCGGTTCGGCGAGTGTAATCCTCAGTCCAGCTCACAGCGCGCTCTCAG
>JBBIGA010000106.1:34552157-34576914 GCA_037576975.1 Alestes dentex | reverse complement strand
CCCACCCCCAAAGCTACGCAATTAGTCACTCCGGCTCTGGGCTACAAGTTGGGCTCACTCCTCTCCTGCTCGGGGAAACAAGAGCAATAGCGGCCCCTACCTTCCACAACCTGCGTCCCACCCATAGACCTGGAAACCTGAAAACCAGCCCGGCCCTGCGGGGCGGCCTCGCGGAGCCAGTTCCGAACCCCAGTGACAATGATCAGGAAAACCACTCAGACTTTAAGAAAGAAAACGTTTCTGTTTTTATTACTGTTGTATGTTATATTTGTACATATATAATATTTATGTAATACAAGATCTCCATTTGTCGTTTTCAGTGCCGTTCTGCAAACGCTTGCTCAATGTACAGGATGTGTCGTTAAGCATGTAATTTGACCGGGAGAGTCTACTTATGCACATGCATACTTAAATAATATCAGAAAAACAGGTCGGACACACTTTTTCCTACACATCGGAATAACAGTGAAGACAAATCTGTGCAATAAGCCATAACAAATGTGCAGAGGCCAAAAAGAGAGTTGATCATTCTTAAAGTGGGTTCATGAGTGGATTCCCCATGAAGAAGATACACACACACATATAGGATGCACACATATAGTGTGTGTGTGTGTGTGTGTGTGTGTGTGTGAGTGAATTAACCACCAGAAATGTCATCATGGCAGAATATAGTATTTCAGCTGCAGTTCAATATATCTCTGTGTTCGATCCATGTCTGCGCTGTGTGTTTTCAGTCTTGCTGGGGTTGCCTCTTAATAATGTTAACAAGTTCAAATTTGTCCAGAATCAATTTTTCATGTGTTTTATAATTTGAAGAAAAAGCATGCAGCATTTATGACTTCAAATGAGCATTTATTGCTATGCTTGCAATGGGATGAATTAGGCAAATGAGATTTCATTGAACACACAGAGTCTGATTGAAAAGTCAATGAGCGATCAATGCTCAAAGTCGATTCGGGAAGTGAATGTCTTCCTGATGGAAATGCCATCTAGGAAATTAGGTGTGTTGCGCTGTGAATCAAAAACGGCGATACCAGTAGATGATGGGACAAAGAGCACAATGTACAAGTAAAATTTGCGTTTGCTAACAGCTGCTTTATGATTGAACCATCAGTGCATTCTTTAATAGGCAGCCTATTGACGTCTGGAAGCCCTTCATTCCAGCATGGATCATCCATTTTCAGGATCATAGGGTTATAAAAGCTGTGAATTTAATGCATGCTGTTTATATATGTTTAACCATGATGCTGTTTTATCATCATCATTTTATAATAACGGAATAGGCAGAGAATGAGCTCATTTGAAAATGGTGTATTTACATGTCTGGTGTTGGGCCTACTCAAAATATGCTCATTACTGCGCACTGTAATGAACCCATGAGCGTGATAGCGGTGCACATATGGCATGTAATTACCACCTCATAATACACAAACAATGTAAACATGTGTGAACGAGGAGTAAAGACCCTTTCATTCTGTTTTAAATGCAGCCGAGTTTCGGTTAACAGAGTTGTTGTCTTTTGAGAAACTATCCAAGCACTTAACAGGGAACAGCAGTGTCATCATGTTATTCCAGTTATTCCAGCACACATCTATTATTCCAGTGCCTCCTGTTAAAAGCTTGGTTAGCTTCATAAAAGCAAACAATCAGGCTAATTGAAAGCCAACTGTATTTAAAAGAAAATGGATCAATTGCAAGTTTGAGTGAAAAATCAATTGTGTGTATCCGCTGGATTACATTAGTACAGTTTTAAGGGAGAGCGTTCTTGTGTTGCACAGTAATTTATGTGGGCTGTGTAACATTTAAATAAGACAGCACACATTAACGTCCTAATTTATGTGCCTTGAAAAGCGCTGGAAAGATCTAAACAATTCCTTGACATACAGATTGGCAGGTGACACTGTGTATGTGTGATTGTGTGTGTGTGTGTGTGTGTGTGTGTGTGTGAGAGAGAGAGAGAGAGAGAGAGAGAAAGACAGCGGATGATGAGGATGATCTAGTCATTTGGGCAGTGGCGTCTGTTTATGCATGCATTGTGGCTTTTGTGATTTGATTGAGAATCTTCAGTGGCACATTATACAAATTTGATGTCCCCGCACATCCAATAACACGGTGCCAGGCCATTGTGCCAGCCAGTCTCATCAGACAGAGTGCTACAATGTCTTTCTATCCGAGTGCTGATAAAAGGAAAATCAATGGCAGATTTGTGGCAGGAAGTATCATATGTGGTGCTTCAATTATCCAGGCAGGATGAAAGGGAAGGGGCTATTCTGCATGTGTCAAACCCACAAATCTTAGGCCTCGCTGGGCCTTCAGTGTCAGCTGCAGAGGAATGGGCCTAAGGAAGCGGCTCTTGAGGATAATTCTTCGGTGCCACTCTCATTAATCACACTTGGGAGCGTGTGCTGTACGAGAAGGCACTTTTTCAAGAAATATCGATCCAGGGTAATTTGAACTGTATCATCTGTATAACTAATTGATCGCTTGTTTCAAATTCTGGATCGACATGTAACCATATCTGGCCTTTAGCAGGGCCTATTAGGCCCACTTCTTTGATTGCGCCGAAATGTGTTCATTTTTCAAAGGGAAAGATGAAATCCCATTAATTTTCCTTTTCATGTTGTGTCCTGTACAATCGTAAAGGGGAAATTTCTCTCTTTAAAGCAATCGCATGTAATTAATGCTATTATGGCTCTGAAACAGTAATTGCGGTGTCTGATAGCCCCCTTTTTGAAGCTTGATCAAATCTGCAGAAGACAAATCTTCTGCTGCCTCACTAATTGAGTTCACAACACTGGAATATGTAATGCGGAGGCCAATACACAGAGTTTTTAAAATGCATAATGCTGCTTTTAATCGATTAAAATGCACAAAAACTAGACAAGTTAATTACCACAGTTTATCGCTCACTGATTATTGATAGTTTCACCGCTTTGTTGACTGAGGCCACTGTAATTTGTAATTATACACTGTTATAAATTACAACAGAGGTTCCTTCGGAGAGAAAATACACTTTTGGTTCCCTAATGAGCCTCTGCCTTTTTGGTCAATAAGACAGGTGATCTAGAACCTCCAAATAATGTAACTGGTCTATACCAATTTACGTAGTTTTTACTAAACCCATCGACTGAGGCCAAGAGCCATGTAGGAACCTTTACATTTAAGAGCTCGTGAGACTTTATGACCGACATTATGAGCTAATTTTAGAGTGTAGGTCCAGTGTATTCATTCTGATAAACTATTCATGTCAGTTGAATTAGATGCTTGCATCCATTGTTCATTTATTGTAGGGGAATATGATCTAAACTTCAGTCAATCTGATGCCAAGGCTGCCACTTCGTTCTACTGAAATTCACGTCGGTGGTTTTAATTATTCAGCTGAAGTCCACAAGCCAACTTATGATGCTGAGGCAACATGGCCCACAAATCCAGCATACATAGCCCTCCACCTAGTGGCCAAGCTCTAAATAACACCCTGCCGAGCGAGACGCACCTTCACTAGGCAATAAAGTAGGTGGCGGGAGTCATATACTTTAACGAGTTGTGATGACAGAGGATGTTCATTAATATAATAGTGTCATCATACCATTACTGTCTATTGTCATATTATGCTATAATGTTTGAGCCTCAAATGAGTGTGTGGCATAAACTGCTCCATCAACATCAAACATTGATTGTCATGACAAAGGTGATGGTAATATGATACTGTTACGTTAATAAACATCATATATCATATAGAGGCATCCGCCATGTCATGGTTATGTCAGTGATATGCAGCAGGGTTCAAGGTAAAGTATTGCTGCAAAAGAAGATCTGAGCTGAGATAAAAAGCAAACAGTTCCCTGATTGTGAGCTGCATCTTAAAGCAGCGAAATGTCGACAAAATGTACATATCGTGACTGCAATTTGTCATATTTTAAGAACAAAGGCTGCACTGTTTTGGCCTGCATTGTTTTGACAAATGCAATTTACTTCTGTTTGATTGCATGATTGCAGTGATTCATCAAAACATCATTAGAGATCTCAGAGCTGTGATTGGTCACGATGCTTCCAGCACATGCTGTGGTTGTTTAGAGGGCTCATTTGCACATGGCTAATATCATGATCAAGACTGGGCACAGTAACGATTAGCAATGTATTGTGCAGGCCTTCTCTGCATTCAGCACACATTAGGTTTTATCACTGAAGATCGTTTGCATCCAGTGTTGGTGGGTATATGGCCTGTGACACAGACAGAAACTGATCTGAGGCTGCAAGTGTCTGTCAGTGGCGTCCTGCTGCCTGAGAAAAGACTTCTCCAACAGCCTTAAACGGACGCCCCGCTGAGACAAGAGGCATCCCAGCCCTGCTCTGCTGCAAGATGCAATCATGCTCTATCTCCCGGCCTGTCTCTTTAAGTGATATATTGTGATACACAGCGTGTCCCTTTCTTCTTTCATGTCTTTAAAGAAACACAATCCGTCCCCCACCTCACACCCAACTTGCGACACTATGGTGCAGCATCAGCAGATGGCAGTCTTGCACAATGTGGCCACTGGATCTGCATTCCCATCACGAGTAACAGTGATGTAAGGAGACATCTCCCATATGCCCTTTCTCACAGCCTGTCCAATTTCTCCTTAGCTGTTAGTTACCAGGCACATACAGTTGTGGATACTGCATATTGCTGAGTTCTTTTTCACCGTTCTTTCAGCGCTCCACACCCTGACGTGTCCAGTTTTAAAATGGTGTCTGAAATCCAAGGGAAAATTCACCCATATAGCCCCTGTTTAATTCTGGTACTGATTACAGAAAGACATTTTCAGCCTAATCTCCATCTGTAGCAAATAGTCACCGCAGGACCATAATTTGGATGCAATTTATTGAGGGCTGAGGCAACGGCCAATTGGTTTCTATTATTACTGTCCTCTGGGTCAAAGATGGGGTTTCTCTTCATTTTATTAATACTAAGGCATCATATGCTGTTACTAATGTTATATATTATACATTACTAATAGTGGTAATCAAACATATGCTATAGATATGACACAAAGAGATTAGGTAAAAAAAAAAAAAAATGGAGTACCCCTTTAAACTGAAAATGTTGAGTTTCTGCTGAATTTTCTGCAATAGATCAAATTAGCTGAGGGTGGTCATGGCATTCATGGAGAACATCGGGGGTCCTTCATTTTGCTTTGTTAATTGAAGCTAAGAGAAAGAGACTGTTCTGACAGGAGGTGCTTAGCTGTTGTGTTTCCTCCTCCCTCTTCTTTTTTGCCCTCAATATCACATTCTATATTCACCCCACACTTCCAATTATCTGTGATGTGATTGCACACATAATGTGACACACAAGGGCAAGTGGCTGCTCCCTACTGAGGGGACCTGCCTCCGTCCCAGGCCTGCTCGGGCCCGCCGGGATTGCACTGAGCTCGTCTTATTACTAGCACTCTTAAGAAGATACACTCTGAGTACAAACATATCAGAGCTCTTCAGCTTACGTCTCTATGCAAATGTGTTTCATCAGTCTTTTGAAGCTTTTCATGTGGTCTAGACGTGCGCATGTTTCTTTGTGTTGAAGATCCCATATCCTACTTGACTTTTGAACATTAAACAATATGTGTGCTTTTATGTACCAAAACCAATTCAAATGACCATTTTCCAGCCTCTCTTAATCTCTGTTCTAGAATGTTTTCCTCCCATTCGCTTGTTTTAGAGCCTTCTCCCACTATTCGCTCGGGTCAAGAATCTTCCTTCCTCGTTTACACTGCTCTAGAAAGCTGTTCTTCTGCTGCCTTCAAGTATGCCCTGAATAATCATAATTATATGAGAGTTCTAGGTAGGTCAAACCAAGCTGATGAATGGTCAAACCAAGTAGTATTTACCAGTGGGAAACTGGGAAAAACTTTTCAAGGATACCCGAGTTGCCGCGTCAAAACATGGTGCAGGGCAAAACAAGAGCAGATGGTAAGATTGTAATTTTTAAAATACTATGTTGTTGTATGTTGAATGATGCTCAAACCAAGACCATTTCAGAAACAGGTTCGATTAGTGAATGTAATTGCTGAACCGCCCTATTTTCTTTAAAAAGATCATTTGCAGGGGCATAGATAGCTGGCTAGCCATATATTTTTCCCCCATAAAAATAGCTAAACATAACCACAAAAACAAAATTTTTGAGAAATTGTCCTTATTTTTCAAAAGACTACTCCGTCATTTCAGGGAATTTCCAAGTTAAGCACTTGACAAGTCGTAATTACGGCACATTCAAGTTTCAGGGCATATTCTACCTCCCATTCACAGCTGGTGCAGCTGGTGGCCTGGTGGTTAGGGACTTGCCCCTGCAATCAGAAGGTCGTGGGTTTGATTCCAGGACTGTCGGCGACACGTCGACACCACTGAGGTAACCTTGAGCAAGGTACTGTCCCCACACACCTCTCCCCGGCCTCCCCTTGTTGGTGGCTGCCCACTGCTTCACTTGGTATGTGGGTTAAACGCAGAGAAAGAATTTCCCAGTGTCTTCACACTGTGGTGTTTTCACATGTGACAAATGGACACTTTACACTTTTACATCGTGCTAGAATGTTCATCCTAGATCACACTGTTCTAGAATGTTCCCTCTTTCTTTACACTGTTCTAAAATGCTATTCTGTTTTCTACTGTAGATTATTCTAGAGTATTATCCCTTCTATTCACAGGGCTCTAAAATGCTCTCCTATGTTAACACTGTTCTAGAATGTCAGGTCAGTGTGTCGTGGCCTTAAAGATCAATCAAGGAACCTGCATGGTTCTAACAGACGCCTGGCACTGAAAGCATGTTTGAACCACAAGTAGTATTTCATTTTTGTAATATCATCTCCTCAGAACCCCATGATGTGCATTTCAAGCACACTATGGTTGAAAGAGGGGCATTGGGGTAGTTGGAATATGAGGCACTGTCATGTTTAATCTTGTTTCCATGCTTCACCATGAAGGGATTTGAAACTTTAACCCCATGGTTCTGGATTAAAAATCACCGTACCACTACAGCATTACCAAAACCACATATAACACCTTCCAGAATTCTTTAATGTTATTACCAATGCTATTTTGCCCTGTTTTTTAGACTACTCAAGGAGCCATTCATGAGGGAAAAAAAAAAGATTTGACTGCATTTTTGACCAGACATTAAGTACCTTTTTTTGAAGAAGGGTGGTAAGTGAAATGATCAGTCAGATGAGCCTGTGCTGAAAGAAGCAAGGGCTTTTGCATTTTGTTTATGGACTCTGCCTTTAATTCATTCATAATGGAGAAAAATAGGCTCACAGAAGGATGCTGGTTTTACAGTTTTGCAGAGCCCTGTGTGCACATGCTTGAGAATCTTTAGAAGGCATGAAATATGAATGGCTTACACATCACTTGTGACCTCACAATAACTCAGCCCCATATTCTCACAATCCCATGGAGCTTAACCTCGAAAATCGGCCCTTTTCAGCCAAGAGGCTACAGCTCAGTTCCTCTTTGCTGTTCTGTTCACTGATGCGTCCTGCATCCTCCTTCCTGGGAGAACGCTTCTCCGCTGGCCTCCCACTGCCTCCGTCCCCTGCCAATACTGTCTTTGCCATGATTGACACTTTAAATGAAATAAATAACAAGAATGAAAAGCGAGAGCTGCCTTTGTCCAGCGTTTAGTCTGTACCTGCCGGTCACCGTAAGACAATGGCAGACCCGAGGGGGGCCGACGTGCCTGTCAATAGGTTTTTACTTGGAGCTTCTTCGCTTGCAAATGTCAGGTCCTCAGATTTGCCTGTGTCGACGAGCTGTTCGGAGACCACTCTTTCAGGCAGAGGCCCTCCCCTGTGCAGCTCAATGCTCTCCACCTCAGTGCTCCCTCTGCCTGGCTGAGGGGCCTCTCTCTCCTTTCAGTTAACTGCCTTTTGCCTCCTAGTGGGAGGCCGCAGGTTTCTGCTGTGTGAGCTTCTCTGTGGGAAGTGTTATTTTACAGTAAACAGACAGATCTTGTTTGTTTGTTTGTTTGTCTTATCTTGTCTGAATGGCATATAAAACTCTTTCAGTCTGACCGTTGCCAAGAAGACGTGCTTAACACATTATCACCAACAATTGTGGGGGTTTACGTTCCAAGAACACTTAGGATGGTGTAAAAACCACGAAGTTGTGATGTGGTTAAAAAAAAGCCTCAAAATGCCTAGCTTTATAGTGTAAACCCTAAATATGTATTAAGCTGTGTTTAAAATGAAATATGCCCCCAAATATGTAAAGATAAACCCATTTTTGTACTGTATAGTGTACACTGAACTGCTGTCTCCTGCAGTGCTAGAATGTAAAATACCGATGTTACCCCTGTATAGACTGTCCTGTAATTCATGCACTTGTGTTTTTTTTTTGGTATGCGCTGTCGTTTTCTTTGGTATAAGCAGATAAATACAGTAATAAATTAATTACATTTACAGTAACACAAACACTGGGTTTTAAGAAGAACAAAATGAAAAACACCTAAGATGTGCTTTCTTTGTTCTCTGGACAGTACCAAAAAAAGGAATAGTTATATTTTATATGGAAATGTAGCTGAATTTACATTAATATTTATGTTACAAAATTTGTAAATTGCATTTTTCCTAATAATTTAGCACTTAAATGTATGTAAAGTTATATATTGCCACGAAAAAAGCTGTGACATCCGGGCCTCACCCGCCACGCCTCCTCGTCCTTGTGCTGGTTGTTTAAGTTTGGACGCGGCACTGAGCAGCGGAGGCTCATTCCGTTCAGGTGCGTCTGATTGCTATGCTAACTTCTGCCCAAACATAAACAACCCAGTGCGAGGACGAGGGGTGTGGCAGACGAGGCTTAGATGTCACGAAAGCAAAAAATAAATAAAAAATATGCGGAGGATATCTGAGGTTTCTGTGAATTTGTGATGTTTCTCATTGTGCTACACCAGACAGAAAAAAGAGAATGAGAACCACACACAAAGCTAATCTTTCTTCCATATACAGTGTCTTCCCTTCTTCTGCACAGATTGTAATGTACAGCTGTACAGTAATTACGAATGTCCTTGACATCTTGTGGACATTACAAACATAACTGACTTATGTAGCCTCCTTTAGATTTCGGAATCATTTTAAGTGGATGTCGTATTCTACTCTATCACAAAACTGAGTTAAGAGTTTTTATATTGATTGCCTTGCAGTATTCACAGGAAAAAAGTCTAATGTTAAAAACTCCCACTACATTTTATGAAATGTTCCACCATTCATCACAAGAAGGTTGGAAATCTCAATTACACACAAAAAATTAATTCTTTCTAAGATGGGAATTTGTTTTTAGTACAATGATTGTTCTATACCCCTCTAAAGGCCCCTCTAAACTAATGATGTTCTATCAAATATATATATATATGCAATATTTTTGTTAATGTGGAAATAGGAAGACATTTTGGCATGCTTCAAGGCTGAATGTTTTTTCTTCTTGCAGTGAAACCTGGCTGTCTAGATGGTCGTGAGAAAAATTCCTGCATTCTTAATAAAATGAAAAAGAATAATAAATGAAATCATACCTTTTCCAATTGCAATCATTTTAATTATGAATATAAATGAATATATTTTAGCTTGAAAAACATTCATTAGAAAAGTTTTGATTTTTATAAACATACTTTCCATTTCTTGTGACAATGTATTGCACTGTAACCTTCCTTTCCACCTCTGGTCATCAAGGAAGGGTCCAATGTTCTAGCTTGAAGAATCATGTCATCAATGTTCTCACTCAGAATTCATTTCCCTCATTCAATCTATTGTCATACTACAACCAGATTATGAAGTTGTGGCCGAACTCACAAAACAAGCATTAGATAATGGGTTACATTTTTTCATTACCTCTTTTTTAAGGAAAGCTTCGTTTATTATTGTAACCATTAGAGAAATTTTAAACCGACCTTGGTGTTGAGGAAGTAAACATCCTGTTTCACTGGGCCCAAATCCCTTATGCACACATCAACACAGTTTCAGGATTACAGAGTTTTGAAGCATCTTGGGGTTACCATGTCTCAAAATCCACCATAAAATGTCACCTCCACTCCAGCAAACTGTCTGGACGGTATGCCAGAAAGAATCCTTTCCTATCTTTTCGCCACAAGCAATCTCGATCTGCCAGCAGGTCGCCGATCCAAAGCACACATCAAAATTCACTCGAAAATGGCTAAATAAACACAGAATCAAGCTTTTGCCATGGCCTTCCCAGTCCTCTGACCTCAATCCAGGATCCAATCTTGTCATCATTTTCAAAACATCTTAGAATTCTAAGGCTCACACCACTGTCCCCTCACCCACATACACATTCTGTAACATATAAACACACTGAACTCACTCTATATCACTTCACTGTTCACTCTGTGCCCTCAATCTCTGTCATATGATTCTTATATGTCATACATATGTGTATATATATATATATATATATATATATATATATATATATATATATGTATATGTCAGTGATGATACCTTGATTTATAATCAAATTAAGAAAACGAGGCATGCATCCAAATTGAAAGTCAAAGAAAGAAGCTCATTCAGCTGACTCAGTCTCACTCCTCCAGTCACGATTCTGGGGGAGAGCTAGCCTTGGAGTTCAGCCATGCAGTGAGTCCTCCTGAGCCTGCACGAGTTGTTGCACATTTGGTTGGAGAACGGAATGAAAGTTCAACAAGTGGGAGGGTAGAGCACGATGTCTGCAATGAAATTAGTCTCATTCCGGAGCTGTTTTTTCTCCTGGCCTCCTCTGTCTGCTGGGCTCCGTACCGGCAGGCCGGTGTTCCTGCAAAGCTTTAACTATGCAAAACATGTGAATGACTTCTGTTTCTGTAGCCTAACCGTAACAGCGCGAGAAAGGTGAGAGCATCACCATGGAAACGCACCGCAGGCCTGAGTGCGAGTCAGAGGCGGTTATTGTCAGCGTTTCATGTTTTTAGAAGTCTACCTTTCGCGCTGCTGAAAAATGCATCGCCCAGCCACGGCCTGGTGGTGGATGTTTGGAGACACGGGCCAGACTACGTGAAGGGAGCAGTTGCATGTTTGGTTTTGAGGGCCATAACAAAACCTCTTATGGCATCTAAAATGGGTCATGTCTTAAAAATAAAAACCCCTCTCAGTCCTGGAGCACCCTTCGCTGGCACTTCCCTTCAAAGCTCTAGCCTATTTTTTGAACTGAAGCAGCCTTGTCCCTACTAATTAAGCCATGCGCATAATCTGTACTCTTCATACGTGCAAAATTATACACGTCATTACATTTCACATGCTACATTATCGCCGTTCCACGAGTCGCTTTTGCATGAAGCCGGCGGTGTGCGGATGTCAGGCACACATGGTGAAGAAGCCGGCCTCCTTCCAAGCTCCACTTCACTCAAGTGAATTACTATTAAAGGCAATTGAGCTCAGCCTGAGCGATTCCGGCGGTTTACTCGTTGAAATGAATGCAGCCGACTGGTTTGATGACACGTTTTTGAGCTACATGAGTGCAGGTGTGTGTCTGGGGTGCGAGCGAAGTAATAAAAAGCGACATAGAAAGTGGCATGTGCAGCGTGATGGCTGAAAATATGGACTGTGGAACTGGTGACTGGAAACGAGCTCTCGCTTTGGTACAGTCAGGACCTCGGGCAAGTGTTTAAGTAGTTAGGGAGCAATGCTCATGATCTGAGAAGGCCAGGAGTAACCTTTTTTTTTTAATCTACCATGTGCAAGTACACTTCTGAGTCCCCACCGTTGCTCAGTATAAGTGGGTTATGAGGGGTAGTGGGTATTTCAGGCCTCCTTGGCGTATCCTCTGAAGAGATAAATAATGCAAAATGGGCTGACTGAGCTGCATACTAAGTTGTCAAAGCCACCCTCTTTTGTAGAGCTTCGGTTGCTCTGATGTGACATGTTTGGTAAATGCTCAAGCTCCTTTTGAATTCTTTAACAGCTTGAAGTACATGGGAGTCTCCTCTATTTGAATGTGTCTTTAGAACCATTTTGATCTTGAACTCTGACTTATGCATGACTCTTTAGCATGTCCTTGCTCTTGTATGATTATTTTAACATTTTTTGCTCTGTGCAAGATCTTGAATTCAGGAGTGTTTCCAGTCCACGCCACGGGAAACACTGGCTCTCGTCATGGTCTACAGCACACATGCTGACTGCTTTGCGCTGGCTAGAAGGGGTTTGGAGCAACAGATGAATGTTTAACCAGTTAGAGGCTGCATTAATGGCCAGTGATAACAAAAGCATACAGTCAATCCTATAAAGTTTCTTTAATGGTTCCTGGGTTAGATGCACGCCTCAAGATAAGATCTTATTTTTTTACGTGGTTTTTTAAAAGGTAAACTTCTCAAAGGTTCTTCTCAAGGGGCATCTCTAGACCCCGTTCCCTAGGGCATGTGCCCCAATAGATCCTACGTAATCACAAAGAAAATGTCAGTACTTAAGCCAGAAGGTACACTGACTTTGAATTTAATTGTTGGACTTCTTAACTTACTGTCATTATCATCATGATCTCTCCGATTCAGTTAGACATGCATTTCCCACAGTGGCGTAGAATCTTTGCTTTGAATGCTCTAACATTCTATTCTTTTACATAAGTCAGGCTGACAACCATTTCTTCCTAACAAATTACTCTTGCAGTAGTACTTCAGTACATTTTCCACTGTCAGAATCATTTCTTTAGAATAATTAAATCGGTGTACTTTTATTTCTAATACGCTTTAAATTATGGATTAGAAATAATGCATATATGAGCTTGAAAAAATAAATTATGGACTGTTCAGATTTAAAAGACTCATTTCTGGAAGACTAACAGTTCCCGGCTAGTAATAAAAACAGTCTTGGTGAGTCCAGACAGTGATGAAACACAGTGAGTGCATAGAAGAAAATATTTAACCCATTTGTCATCTATGTTCAATTTCAAATGCATTAAAGAAAACAGTGTTATCAGCTGCCAGCCTCTCACAGCCTCTAAATACTGGCAAATTCATACACAACCACTTTATAAGTTACACCTGCCATGTATCCATACTCATTGTCCATTTCCTCAGCTCCACTGACCACAGTGATGCATCTGTATAGCTTACAATTATAGACTTTCCATCTATTTTTCTGTGCATGATTTTTCAGCCCTTTTTATCCCATTCATCAACAAGCCTGGACCCCCGCAGAACCACCAGTGTGCAGGTATTATTTGTGTGGTGGATCATTCTGAGCACAGCAGTGACACTGACATGACAGTCTTGTGCTATTATGTGTGTGTGTGTGTGTGTGTGCGTGTGTGTATGTGTGTGTGTGTGTGTGTGTGTGTGTGCTGCACAGAATGTTTCACATTCTGGCTGCACCGCTAAATGTGATCTGCTCTGTGCAGCACACACACACACACACACACACACACACACACACACACAAACACACACACTCTAACACAAACATAATTCTTAATATAACAACCATGTAATTAACCTCATTCCCTACAATTACAACTATGCAATAAATCAAGTGATTATGTAAATAGTACTGTTATTAATAGTAGCCTATAGCTCTTATGATAGCCTATATCATTGTATTATAGCAGTTATAGTGTAGTATTATTGTATTATAATAGCCCATAGCTATTATAGTACTGTATTACCGTATAATATCATTATAGCCTACTGTTATTATGGTATAGTATTAGAGTTGCCCATAGCTATTGTTGTATAATATTATATTAGCATATAGCTAATGTCGTATAGTATTATGTGGTCGGTTGTTATTATAGTGTAGTATTATAGTAGTCTATAGCTATAATAGTATAATGTTATAGTATAGTATTATAATAGGTTATAGCTATTATAGTATAGTATTACGGAAGCCTAGAGTAATTATAGTTTAATAATAGTTATTAGGTGTTAAAGCTGACTTTGTTCATACCTGTCTAATCTAATCCTAAGGCTTATTTTTCAGTAACTACATGGGGAGCAATGCAAACCGAATTATTCTTCAGTTAGAAGTGAGGAATGAAAGCCTAGACCTACTGCTGGCCATTTTACGTGGTTAAAGAGTATAAAGAGAATAGCAAAAGGACAGTAATAACTTTCAACCTCCAAGGGTTGAATATGGCTACGCAAAAAAGAGGGAAGCAGAAGGATGAGCTGACACTGCAGAGGAAAATATGGGCCAGCTTTTTGCCTGAAGAAGAGAAGCATTTAAAGGCAAGTCTACCACCCTCCACCCTCCCATGTCACTCCAGCAAAGTGTCACTTAATCATCGCTCCAACAGCGGAGCAAAACAAATCAGCCGCAACAAAGTAGAAGCATTATCAAGAAAGATGGATGCTTGATTTCCCCCCCCCGGCCATCAGGAGTCCTATTGTCCAGATCTGTTGAGTCCCCACGGCAGCTGGATGGTCATGATGGATCAATAATGACATCACGCTCAGAATGCCAGGTAGTCTCTGCCTGCCATGCGCCTACAGTTTCGTGTTGACCGAGGGATTGAGCACCTCCTGACCTCGTGGCGTCCGTCACATTAGTGTCTCCTCGCTGTCCACAGTTAGGATGTCACCGGGCTTCATCCGACTGGGCCCCAGTGACCCAGGATTTAATGAGCCAGTCGGAGAGGTTATTGTCACCCAGTGACTTTTTTAATCGGAGCTATGAAATTAGCATCATTTCCGAATGTGCTGTTTAACCTCCCTCACCTTTAATAGCCGCAGCCTTCTTCCTTTATTTGGTGATATAATGAGAGCATTCCTCACAGCTCATTAGCTTGTGCTGACATGGTATCACGCAGGAGAGCCTTGAGCAAACAGGGTGCAATCAGCCGACATTTTCAAACATACAACTTCCCCCCACCCCCCGCCCCCCCCGTAATTCCTTGTGGCGCCCTCACTTGGGGCTAGGAAAAAGAGCAGCCTGGAGAGGCCGCGGGCACAGTCTGAGAGGAATTCATGTTGTCTTTTGCACGAGAGGACAATGGCAAGCGCTGAACCGAGCATGTAAACATGTAATTATCTGCAGGCTTTCATGCATTTTTGAATCCTCTGTTTGAATAAGGAGTGCGCTTTTGAGCCGACATGCGATAGAAACAAAAGCAGAATATGAAGACGTCTCACATAGGCGCCCGATGTTTGGCCTAAAGCCCAAATGAACAAGAGAACCTGAAGAAAACAATGCAATCCTTCCTCTTTTGCTGGGAGAGGTCTGTGTGTGTGTGAGAGAGAGGAGGTAAGCATGTTGTGAAGCTGTTGTGACTTCCCTTTTGAAGAAGATATGGAGCCATATAACAATGAAACCATGGAGAGAAAATGTTATGGAAGGACATCCGCTTTGAAAAGTGTATTCCTTCATTGGAAAGCATTTATAGAATTATCAGGAAGCGTGAACGCTGCAGAATGAAATCACCCTCGAATGTGCATGGGAGGGTATTTGAATTACGGTTACTTTTAATGTTGGCTTGTTCCATACACGCTTAACAGCCTTGCTCTTTTTCATGCTTCTACTCTATTCTAGTCTATTCTGTTCTATTTCATTCTACACTGTAAAGTATTCATCATTCTTACACTTTTATGTTCTCAACTGGGACATAACTGGGAGAATAAAAAATCTTGGATGTGATGTTAGATGTGACAAATACTGACAGAGTAACAAAAAAAAACAACTTGAAGATATCCAAGTTATACTAATTAGTATTTGCTAATATTTGTATTTGTAAACTGTGCTAATGTTTACAAAGCCAAATGCTAAAGCAAAATGATTCGGGATTGCCACGATCAGCATGTTTGAGAAATGTGTGAATGTGAAAAAACGTTTAAGGGTTTAAAGAACCTTCACATAATGCATAATGTAAATGTTATATACTAATTTAAAACTTCGTCGAGGTTCTTTAACTAAAGTCCTTTACATTCACATTCCTTTGCAATCATCTGAAGAACCATTTGTCCAAAAGTCCTTTTGTGAACCAGAAGCTGTTCTTCTATGGCAGTTTCTCATCTACATGCAAACATCCCTATTTAACACCTTTAATTTTAAGATTGCAGTTTGAAATCTGGCAGCAGCACCATTTTTGAGACTATTCATAGACAACATTAAGAGTAATTACATCTTAAACCTTTTTCTCATTAAAAATCTTACATATAGTACTTTGTCACAATAGATGACAGCTTAGCGGAAATCATGTCTTTTCAATCTGGCAAAACAATGCAGTAAAACGTTAAAACATATCTTTTCGAATCGACAGGCTCCAGTTAAACCCACTTTTCTTTCTTCTGAGTCGGGACCTCTTCAGCACCTCTTAAACACTTTTCCCTGTAGTTTCGAAAAATAATTTTCTTTTCCTTTGTTTTTTTTTCTGTTTCTTTCTTAATTAATGTGGTGCATTGTCCTATTATTTTAACTGTTCTTATTTCCTCATAATTGTTCACATTCGTTGTAAATTTTCCCTGTCACTGCTTTAATTAGTTTGTACTTGACCTTTACTTGTTTCTTTTTTGCTTTTTGCACACATTGCACAACTCTTTGCGATGCATTGTTAATGTGTGCAAGGTATATCATACAGAATTTTATATTGTTATATTACATTATATTTTTTGCACTCAATGCAGCATCTGCTGTGGTTCAGCTCTGCTATAGGAGCGCAGGATGTGGCCCAGAACCAGAGTATAAAGCCGTGTCACAGTATGCAAATCAGTTAACTAATGTTCCCACCCCCTGATGACAAAACTCGCCTTGAGCTGTGCTGAACAAATATGAGTGTGAAATATGAGCTAATGTTAGTTATGGTTAGCTGTGTGAGCAACTGCCACAGCAAATCACACAAGACATCTGGGGGGGAAAAAAGCATGAAAAAAAGCATGTACAAAGCTATGTCTTGCCTTCGCTGCTTCAGTAATGCTCATTTCTGAAAGCCTGTCTATGGACTTGCTTTGTTAAATGAGCACACCAGCTAACAATATTGAGATTTTAAGTCCCCACCCTTGGTTTAACATCACTCTACTTAAACGCAAGATGAGTTTGGATATCTGTGCAGTTAGATAATCACACTTGTTCCATTCATCTATCTGTTTTTTATTCTGGTGATGCTCTCTCTCGCTCTCTTTCTTGCTCCCATTATTTATGTTTGCGTGTGTGTGTATGTGTGTATGTGTGTTTGTGTGGGTGTGTGTGTGCGTGCTGAGACTATAGGAAAGAGATAAGGCATTCTGGAAAGGTATGCATGTATTCCTCCAGCATTATTGCAATAGTGTTTGCAGGTTATGTTTGGGTCGCAGACAATGAAGTTAAGAGGACAGAGACGGAGCTTTGCCAAGACGGAGCGAGTGTAATTCCAAAGTTTGTTTTTATGCACCATATCTCTCACCCTCGTACATTCATATTTACATTTGCAGCATTTAGCAGACGCTCTTATCCGGAGCGACTTCCAAAACTGCTTTGCTGTCTACTCAGAGAATGGATCCGAGGCTAATACAATAGGCCAGAGTCCAAAATCCCCTGGAGCTAAGATACTGTTAGAATAAAAGTCATTACTGCTTCCTAGGAAACGGAAATATAGGAGGTTCTCCGAGACAGCCTCGAAATGAACAGAGCCAGAGCAAAGTAAATTAAACTCAGGGTCGCGCTTACCAATCCCCAAGTCAGAAAACACAAGCACACGAACAGTCCCTCTCAAACGCTCCAAAGTGTCCCTTCCATTTTTGAGCACTCTTCTCAATTTTCTCTTTACTCGTGGTGGAGTTATCTGAAGCCAGCAGGGTGTCTTCACTCTTTAACACATTTAACAGACGCTTAAATCCAGAGTAAGTGTAGTGACAAGAGTCTTGCCCCAGTTTTAAGGACATGAGAATTCTGGCCCTCTCCGCATGCAGTGGTAGCGTTATCCAATGTGCCACCTGGCAAATTTAAATTTGGAACTACTGGGAACTATGTATGGATGTCTGTATTTCGAACATATCACCGTTACTCAGAACTGAGATTCAGTATCTATTCATTTCTCACCACGGCTCTACTGCTTTGGCGAAGCACATTATGTTCATTATGGCCACTGCAAGAAAAAGGTCACGCGACTGATAACCTAACTGTCCTTGCAGAGGACAACACTCTGCTGTTCTTGCAGGCTCAGAGTCTCCTTGGGTGCTCTTTACCTGGAGTGGTGCCAGGTCAGGAATTGGTGGCAGAAGAGTGAAAGGCACGATGGAGTGATAAAGGGGGGTCTGATGGGGAGTAAAGAGTTTTGTCACCAGAACTGTTAGAGCAATAATTAGAGCCCTCGGAAATGCCGTGTTGAACACACAGGGGCAGCGTATTATAAATCAACAATCTTCTCTAATTCGGTTAGAAATGCAGGCAATTACAACACAGATGTGCACAATATGGAAATTTAGCATCAATTAACTATCACTTGGCGTGCCTCACATGCCAAATTGAGTGAGAGGCTCACTAATGTCAATGGCAATCTGGAAGTCCTTTTAATAGTGTTAATAGCTAGGAAGAGCCAGTTATCCCCCAGCACAAGATTCGGAGGAGAGCCCCTCATGCTCCTATCCAGTGCCAGTTAGGGATAACACAAACAGGGGCAACGTCTTGCGGGAGTGCTCTTTAAATGATTATATGTGGTAGGTGACTGTGCAATATGCATGTAGTATTTACAAAGGGATATGTGTATGTGTGTGGCTGAATTTTCATGCCAGATGAAATATTTAAGGCTCATCCTGGATCTGATTTTGCTTGACATTGGGACGACTGGGAATTGATCAGATGTTGCAAAGACGCATTCAAAAGGTTCGGAGACAATCTGGCTTTTTCAGGATACTTCTAACATCTGTTTGAGTATGTTACTACATAATGCATCTCCCCTTCCAGAGGGATTCTCTCACTCTCTCGCTTCCT
Organism: Alestes dentex; assembly: GCA_037576975.1. Taxonomy (NCBI): domain Eukaryota; kingdom Metazoa; phylum Chordata; class Actinopteri; order Characiformes; family Alestidae; genus Alestes; species Alestes dentex. Next base: position 34,558,057 of record JBBIGA010000106.1, on the reverse strand, counting down.
CCAGCTCATTCAAGCTGTCAGACATATGAGAACAACTCAACACAAGTAAATTTGAGGACACGGGAAGGAATATGAGACTATCCACTTACCCGCTTTATTTGCATACATTACTTTGTGTATCTGTCCATCTGCTTGGCAGACTGTGTCCTGTTGTTTATTCATCTGTCTTTTTGACTGTTACTCGCTCTCAGTGTTTTCGTCTCCGTCCGTTCCAGTCCTGTAATATGAATATAATTGATACCCGCAATTTGGAAAAAAAACAAAAAAAACACATCGTCAGACCCATTCTGTGTCATGTTGTACTCATGTAAGCCTATTTAAAAAACAACCTTCGCATCCAAAAGCCCCCCCCCCTTGATAATGCAGTGGCTAATGGCGAACGGCTAAATGCCTGTATGAATCATCTGCAGTGGGTGCATATTACAGCATTACCTTCCTCCTTCTTACCGACTCTGGGGTGTAATTATGTCAATCACAGGGCCGCTAACGAACATGAAGCTCATCTCTGTGTGGCTCACCCCACAGCTGATGATGCCTGTTTTTGGTGCACATCCATTTGCCTGTTTTGTATACTCAGTGGGAGCAGGAATATGGGCTCATTAGCATGTTTGTGATGAGAGCGGCTGCCTTGCCGGTGGGGAGGAGGGGATCAAATGTGAGATGCATTAGCAGATGACAAACTGAAGCAATGAATGAAGGAAGCATAGGAATTTGCACTGGATACTGTTTTGTGTAAGATCACAATAAAGTCCCATATATGATAACATGTGCATGATTTTGCAAGTGTGTCGTGTGGATTATTGGGCCATTTTGTCTGGAGGTGCTATGTGCATTTCTGTGACTTTATACACAAATGTTCCCGTTAAACAAATGCCTTTTTTGAAAAATAGCACAATTACGCTTTGGAAAGTAACACAATGCCCTTTCTAAAGATAATCTTTTTGAAACAAAACACAATGTCTCTTCAAAAAGTAGCACAATGCCCTTTTAAAAGATAACACAATGCCTTTTCTAAAAAGTACACAATACCTTTTTGAAAAAAAAAAAACAAAAAACCCCAACACAATCCCTTTACTAAAAATAACACTATGTCTTTTTGAAAAATAATACAATTCCTTTTTTGAAAAACAACACAATACCCTTTCAAAAAATCACACAATGCCCAGAAATTGGGTAAGAAGGGTAGGGTTAGGCTTTACTGCATTTCTACACAAATTATCCATAAATAGCAGAAGTGTGATTGCAAGTTTCAGTCCTCATATAGCCCAGTTTACCTCTTTCTAATGTTCATGTTGTGATTATGAATCACGTTTTGCATTGGAACAACTTTCACGCTAATTTGATGAATGACTGCTTACATTACCGAAGCACACGCGCATGTCTACTCCAGGGTTTTGACAGAAATAGTTCGCAGTTTGAAGGGTGTAAACAGCCTTGTTTAGTGTTTAAAGACCTTCAGTTATCAAACAGCTGTGACATACGAATGGGGTTCTATAAAATGTGACTACAGATTGTTGAAACTGTGAAATCACAAGGTGAGAGGGAAAGTGCAGGGGTGGAGAGAAATGAATTATCAGCTTTATGAACTTTTTTTTAGTCAATGCACATGACCAGAGAATGGGAGATCTAAATGTCGTGTTATTCAAATATGGCATCAGTGGGATTATTTCTCAGGGAACTGAATTGTAGCAAATTATTCTAATTATGTTTCCTTCCTGGAACAATGATGTAGTTCTAATGGACTGATGATTAGTGTGGATAAAACTAAGGGGCTTAGTGATGATGCATCCGTGTAAATCCATTCAAGTATTTAGGAACATTAATTGATAATGAACTTACTTTTTACAAGCAATACTGAGCTGATTTGTGCAAAAGCTGCTGATATTTGTACCTAGGCAACTGAAAGGTTTGTGTTGATATGGAATAAATACTTTACTGAAGTCAGTGTCAGTTGGATAGAGAGCATTTTTAACATCACTGTCTAGATTGGGGATTTTCGCATAAAATGCAGGTTAGAATTGTTTTGATTGTTGGAAAAATAATTGGCAGACAGCAAAGCCAGCTGTGAGACCTGTATGACCGAGCTGTGAGAGAAAGACTGCAGCTTTACTGAGCAATAGCAGACACTTTTTAAACAGTTTGAGTTCCTCCACTCTGGTCAAGGCTTTAGAGCAGAAGCAGCCAAAAAGAATCTTGAGAAAAAATCTTGCATTCCAATGGCAGTTAGTGATCAGAACAAAATGACTTTTCCTCTTACTTTGTTATTTTAAAATGACAAGTATGATCTTGTCATTTTAATATAATGATTTAGCTCATGAGTGGTCAAGCCTGTCACTGAAATTCCTATTATTTTAATTTATTTACCCCTATAGTCACACGTGAACACACCACAGCACCATGTGAAAGTCTTTCTCTGCATTTTAACTCATTCACCAAGCGAAGCAGGGGGCTGCCGCCAACGAGGGGTGCCCGGGGAGCGGTGTGTGGGACGGTTCCTTGCTCAAGGGTGGTGACACTAGCAGTTGGGATTCAAACCCACAATCTTCAGATTGCAGGGCCAACGCCCTAACCACTAGGCCATCCAGCGGCCATCCAGCTGCGCCACAGGGATCATTATTATCAATCATATAATAAACCCATTATCAACTAAAACTTTAGTTTTTTTTTGTACAGGTTTTCTTAATGCTATAATCAAGCCAACCTTCATGTAGGGTTCAAATAAGGTTTGCGGATGTACAAAAATTAATTGAATTCATTCTTCAATCGTATTTACGTCAATGCCTTTATTAATATTTTTACATGCTGTAACAGTACTCTTACCCAAGCACGAATTTCTAGTACTTTTTCCATTCCTGACTAAATGTGTCAATAATGATTTGTAAGGCAAGAAACACACTTCACACAAGGACATGAAAGCAAATGCTTCCAGCTACGCATACAAAAATGCTTCAAGCCACACACACACACACACACACACACACACACACACACAAATGCTTCGAGCTACACACACACACACAAATCCTTTGAGCTACACACACAAACAAATTCAACGAGCCACACACACACACAAATGCATTGAGCTACACACACACACACAAAAGCTTTGAGCTACACACACACACAAATGCTTTGAGCTACACACACACAAATGCTTCAAGCAACACACACTCTCATGTGTTGAACTACACACACATACACACACAAACACCAAATTACAAATGCGTCAAGCTACATACACACAAATGCTTCAAGCTATACAAACACAAATGCGTCAGGCTACACACACACCCACACACAAATGCTTTGAGCGACATACACACACACACACACACACACACACACAAATGCTTCAAGCGACACACACACACACACACACACACAGTTTCAGGAGTCATGATCTAAATTCCACTATGCAATTCATAATGCAACACAAGTGTGAATTGCAGGTCTGGCCAGACTATCTTTTACTGACTGTTTGCTTTCTTTTTGGTTAACTGTCATGGCAAACCAGCAGTTTGACAAGTGTTTATCCAAACTGGTTTATGCATACAAACATATGTAGGATAAATATTAGCCTTTTCCTTGCAACTGAATAAGTGAAGCAGCACACATTTCTCTGCTGTCAACATGTTTAGATGCTGTGGCTATTGGAATAACTGTAGATCCTGTTTACTAATGCTCTCATTTGTCTTCTATTGCCCTCTTGAACACTGTGTCATAATTATGTTGTAATTACGAAATAAACATCTTGTAATCATGAGAAAGTATCTAATTATTATAAGATAGTATTTCATCAAAATGGCATTTGGCACCTCATAATTAGCAGCAACTATCTCACTATTAGAAGATGTAATAATATAATCAAGTGGCATTATAATAACATACGATCGTGTAATTATGAAATGATTTCTCATTATTCTGATTTTTATGACATGATTTTTCATTCAAGTGAGTTTATTTCATAATCATGACATAGTCTCATAATAATGATGATGTTAAAGAGTTTATTTGTTTATTTGCGACCTCTCTGGTGAGTGCTAGGTTCATGTAGTCTGCGTTCATGTAGTCTACTTGCTTTGAATATGTTCCTTGCCTAAACCTCTCATAAAAAGTCCATGTTGGAAATTTATGTAAGTTCAAGTTACAGTTTAATGAATCTGATTATGGGTTTGTGATGAATACAATTACAAATCCAGTGTTGCATTCACATACGATTCATTTAGCAGTAAATGAACTCCCTGTCCCCCTATTTGAGAACAGATTGACTGCAACATCTAATAAACTTGGCTGTTTAATGCATAAATGGTACATAATTCTGTTAAGAAATATCCAGCACTGTGCAAAAGTCATAGGCACCCATGCACCTCTTGGTCTCAGTATGTGATTATGTGACCATGTAAATGGCGTTTTCTGCAGTTTTTTTCCCCACAGACAAGCAAACGACTGAACTAAACACTGTGACATGTTCACGAAGTGTGAATCTAGACATTTGAAAGTGTTGTGTATGTAAATTGAGTTTTCGCTTTCTCAGTGTGTATGGGCCACGCTCCAGAACACACTCCCATTCTATACGGCATCCTGTCTGTTTCGCACTAATGTTGAGATTGTAGCCTAGCAACAACATAGCAGGAGTTGCAAACTGTAACATAACACCGTTTTCCTCACCTCTGTGTTCTCCTGTCTCCCACTTCCTACTCAAGAGCATGTGCCATCTCTCTCTCTCTCTATGTCTCTCTCTCTCTCTCTCTCTCTCTCTCTCTCTCTCTACCCCCTTCTCTCCCTCGTTCTGTATCCTCTCTTGGCATGTTGCCTCCCTGCCCCTCACGTCCCATCCTGCATCCATTTCCCAGCATGCCTCCATGCCCTTTGCAGCCCAGTGAGAGTGTGCCCACAAAAGCCTCCTCCAGGTCCCCATATTACCTTAAATCCAGCACTTGGCCTGGGGATAAAGTGTAGGTCTTAAAATCAATCAGGTTTTGCCCCAGAAGAGGGATAAAAGGGGAAAATCCCTCCTATTCTTTTTCTTTTATTGCTCTTGGCTGTGGCGCTCCTTCAGGCCACGCCCTCAGTACATCCCTACAGCTTCCACTTCATGCCTGAGGTTAGCTTATTTTTAAAACCTCTCAGGCTGAAACCTGCTGCCTCTGATTAGAAAAAGCTTGTTCAATGTTTCAAAAGGCACTTTTAAGCTGTCACTGTAATTACCTCCGGTTTGTGAAAGGTATTTCTTGCACCAAAGGGAAGGCCTTACTTATATAATCGACCAGTATTTATTAATGACTGGTAAATTGCAATGTTTTGCTCATTTGTTAGAGTTCAAGGATAATGAAACCTAAGAGGAGAGCCGAAGTGATTGGTGGAAAGGCTGCTCTGTTTTTTGCCAAGTCAGTAGATTAAGAAATTCATGTTCCAAGACTGTCCATTGGTGTCACTTTTCACAGAACAATGATTAATCACTGTCAGTAAAAAAAAAAAAAAATCTTGCTTACACTGAGTGCTCCGAGCATCTGTTCTGCTTTTTCACAACATCTTATACAGCTGTGAAACTTTTCCAAATGATCCACGTGATGTTGTGTGACTCTCTCTTTCCTTCATTTATTGATCAGAAAGTCCAACGTTTAAACCCTTACTCTCCAGCCGTATCTTTCACCGATTGAAGATGAGTGGGCAAAGTCTTCAAATTTGGCCCCTGCCTCTCTTGAAAAGGGTGAATAAGGTGAACTACAGTACATATTCAGTGCTTGGCAGAGATGGGGACTCGAGTCTGCGACTCGGACTCGAGTCGCACTTAAGTCACACAAACAGAGACTTGCCCTCAATGACTTGAGACTTGACTCGGACTTGGATGTTGTGACTCGTGAGTCATAAACTCGTAAACAATGTTCATTTCATGGAAT
>JBBIGA010000106.1:34526550-34552057 GCA_037576975.1 Alestes dentex | reverse complement strand
TGGCCAATTAGCATATCTTCTAAACATTTAGAGCTCAAAAATCCCATATTTAGAGTCGCTGTTTGTAAACATTGCCAGTCAAAGGCTGTTTCACTACGTAGGGCACTATGACTTGAGACTTGACTTGGACTTGGGAAAAATGACTTGTGAACATCTCTGGTGCTTGGTGAAACATTTTGTCACCTGAGGAGCCTGTATTTGAAGCTCAAGTCAAGTCAAGTTATTGACTTAACTAGGAATAATTTATTTACTCAGACAAATAGAAACTACTCAGAAAATACAAATAATACTACATTGTTACAATACAACAAGAAGTGTTATTTATGTCTATGTGGTTGTTTTAACCAATTCCTTACCTCTCCTCATGACAGCCCGGTACTGTTTGTCGTTATCATCCAACACCTGGTTTGGCAAATCGATAACATATAAATTAGTCAGATCTGGTGTTTTGCTCAGTAAATGTAAAATATATTTAGTTTTATTTACAATATTCTCATGTATATTATAATATCTGACACAGTATATTCTTGCTGTCAGGAAACTTGTTCATAAATGCACACACACAAACACACACACACACACACACACACGTGTACAAGACATAAATTACAAATTTATATAGTGAAAAATCAGTATACTGAACTACACTTTCTAGTCCTTCAGATGTTAGAATCTCATGCTGTAGTGAAGATGTGAAGAAGTGCGCCTGTGGAGTGAATGTCGAAAAACATTGCGGCACATGTCCCCCACCGGCTCATGTGATGAGGCCTAAAAGGGCTCCACCAAACTACCAGTGTGCTATCCTCTCACACATGAGCTGGCGCTTCAGAGGAGGTCAGGCATTACAGATCCGCTGCAGATTCCTTGGAGGCAAACAGTGAGTGAACTCGCTCTCAGGAACCCCTGAAGCAAAAAAGGGATACAGAGAAAGGGAGAGAAAAAAAAACTGTACTCGGTCCTTCACATTTAACACAGAGCTTCATAGTTCACCAAGCTGGTGTGAGAGTGAGGCATGAGGCTGCTTAGCCCTGTGGCCTAACGCAGGGATGGGCATCCAACACCACTGGCCTTTTACACAGAGCCAAAGTAAAAAAACAAACAAAAAACCCCGCTGAAGAAAACATACATGATAGAAGAGCTTTGCCATGAGCAATTAGAGGGCTGTGAGTCAGAGCACACTATTTATAAAGGCCCTCTGCCTTGAATATAAATCACCCCGTTTGTGTGTGTATGGCGAGCTTTTTCACATTTAACACTCCTCGGCCTGTGCAGACTCTGTCACTCTGCGAGATGGACATCGCGGCCACTCATTAAAGCAGGGATTTCTCGCTCACATCACAGATCTGGTGCCTGCTTAATACCCTCATGCTCTCTAAGCTGCCTTGTCATAGTCCCTGTCACTCAACACCAGGCCATTTTTAGCCGCAACGCATGCTTTCCATGAAGTAGCCGAAGGTGCCAACTGTGCTTTTTTTCTCTTTCCTAGTAACTGTAGCCAATGTCCTGTTCGTTCTTAATGGCTTATTCTGTCGAACAATGTGAAACGGATTTCATGATATTAGCTGTGCAGCAGATTTATGGTAGATACAACTAAAATTCCCACCAAAAAGGCAATATCCAAATATTCTTGCTATTTACCATTCAAACAGACCATTCCATCGCCTTTGTTGTTGTCAAAAGGAAAACGTCGAAACGTGCAATCATTCCAAGGCCACTGCACAAAGCTGTCAGGAAGAATAAATGAAAAGTGTAGATGCATTTCATTCTGTTTGCTCAGTCGATCTGCCTCACGAGTTCCCTCCTCATTGCTCTTAGCAACAAATCAGCAAGGATTGTGTGCGGATGTACACCATACAACCCTTCCACCTACTGTATACAGACCTAATGCTCGTGTATGTGCACATGCATGTGCATGTGAGTTTAGCATTTGCACCTGCTTTTGTGACCAACAGTTCTACTCGAAATAACTTCTACGATGTGTAAATGAGTTCTGTGTGACATGCGAGCAGGCATAGCAGTGATAAATGGAAAAGACGAAGCAGAAAACTGCCTGACTGGTCATTTGTATCCTTGGTCCTCTGACCTGAATGTAATCCTGCACAGCACAGCACAGCCCACACAACTCCGGCTTATCTCCGGCATGCTTGCCATGAAGCAGCAGCGCTCTGTAACTCACAGAGAGCGAAATAAGGTGCCAGCTCAGCAATACATCAAACACCCAGAGGCACACACACCGGCCTGAAGGAAGTTCTAATAGCCAGGTAAAAGCTCACATCATTAAAGCCTTTATAACTCTGAATGACTCATAGCTCATAACTTCATCTTTGTGGATGGGACATTCTGGCCTTTATCACGCACACACTGGGTAGCAAATCATTAAAAACCAAAATTAAAAATATGCTGTATGAACTCTACAGTTTGCTATGAGTTATAGTTACGTGTATGTTTGCAATGTGTTCATGCATGTTTGAATATTTGAATATTATTTGATTTGATCTTACTGGAAATGAGTGATGTAAATGTTGCAACTAACTAATGAAAACATTAAACGTTGTCATTTTTTACATTATTATTTTTTTTTTCATAATATCCCAAAAGAGGAAAAAAAAAAAAGCTCACTCTCAATTTAATGAAATGCATTATTGTAAAACTGATACTGTTTAAACGGCAGCTGACATCCTAAAATGATGTACAGTAATAAATAACAGAAAAAAAGTTAACATGGTTTTATTCTGACCGTGACAATTTGTTCATTTTAATACGTATTTAAATGAAGACACTGAACGGAGTAAATAAAAAAACAACTGCTTGAAAATTCAATAAATCTATATCATTTGTATTTTGTGTCTGAATGATAAATGGACACTCAAGTATACACAGAATGTAATGATCATAAATCAAACCGAATCAATCGGAATTTGACATGTGGAGACCGGGGCCAAGACCTTTGCCATTTATCCTGAACTGCACTTCAGACATCATTTGTTTCTAAATATACAGTATATGGCCAGTTTTTTTTTTTCCCAGGCCAAATAGATCCGGCTGTGTCTCTGTACACTGAACTGGAGTTCTGACTAATTCTGTTTAATTTACTCGTTCTGTCTGTGATCAGTCAAATTTAGTGACCTCTGTCCTTTGCAATGATTTGATGTGTTGTAGCATTAGTCGGCCAGAAATAACCAGAGAAGGAGTTAATGGGAGGAAAAGGGGCTTGTCTATTTAGTATACATTGTTAATTTAAAGCCTACTGAATGCATAATCAGTGACCTTCCACCTCAGTTAGAGCAATTTACTGATGAGTACATCATCAGTTATGGTACATGCAAGGCATTGTAATAGGGGTCCACATAGACAGAATCCTCTAAAATGAAGGGTTTTATGTCTTTATAAGTTTAACCTTCAAATACTTTCAGTGTCTTCCAAGCTGTTGGAGATGTTGGAAGTTACACATTCTAAAGAAGTCTATTCCTGAATCAGTTGTTTAACATCCCATAATCAGTCCTATGGCTAATAAATTACAGAACTGTTGCAGGTAACCTGTTTACAATGCCATCTGTACTCTTAAAATAAAACATCAATACATTAAAAATGTCACTGGAGCAATGCCACGGAAGAACCCGTTTTGGTTCCTTGAAGAACCTTCTTTAATGAAACTTTTTTTTTTTTATAAACGAGATGGGTGAGTGTAAACTTTTCCTTATTGAATTAACCTACTAGTACTTCCAGTTAGAACAGCATGTTCAAGCACAAAGCCATTTCGGAGTCGTCTTAATCTTTTATTTATGTTTAACACAATTAAGCTCACCAGCAACACAAGTGTCACTCTCTGTAACCATTTACATTCTCATTTTCAACATTTATGAGATGCTGTCATCCAGATGGATTTAATGCATACAATGATTCCTTCAACTATAGGAATGTCAAAGTTGTTGTTCATTTAAATATGATCTCCCTCTTCATAAACATGTAAAAGAAATGGTAACTTACTTTATAAGTAACTGCATGTAGTCACATTCAAACTAATAGTAATGGTTATAAGTTTTATGAATAGTAATAGTAAAAACAGTTTTACTATTACTGTTACAATATGCACAGTATGGACTTTAGGAAAAGACCAGCAGACCATCATGCCACTCTCTACTTGGCTAATAATGGTCCACCAGATAATGTCTAATTCTATGGTGGATCCACGAAGTACATAGATATTGTAGGCATACCTAATGTTCTGACAGTGATAATTCTAAGCTTACTCAAAGGTTGGAGCACGACCACCCCTGATTGGCCGAACTGTGTGAGAGTTTTTTCCCATAAGCCATCAGACTCTTCAACACACTGCCTGCCCCCCACTCCCCACCCACACACACACCTGAACTGTGAAGTGACACAACTTCCCACCTTTACTTTCTACCTATGATGCACATGCAGCTCCATGCACAAAGCACATCTGTTACATTAGTACCTAAAAAACTGCCTCAGAGCTCCTGTAGTACTAGACGTTTAAAGCACACAATTGCTTTCCTGTATTCTGTTTGTTCTCCACTTGACTGCTGATGCAACATTTGCACAGTTTTTAGATGCGAAAATTTACCCTTTGCACTACATTTCACATTTTCACTTATAGTTTAGAGTTTATATTTTATTTAGAAGTGTGTATTCTGTGAGTCTTTTTGTACTTCGTACAATCTGGAGCCGTGCCGTCTCGTCTCGCGGTACACGTTTATATAGCTGAGATGAAAATAAAGTTTATTTTGACCCTGATTTTGAGGCTGCCAAATCATTTCAGGTGCAGAACGTATGGTCATATTTCATCTCATCTACAGTATAATGTCAGATATTTTAACATTCAACCAATGCAGCTGTATTTTCCTTGGGTGCAACAGATGATATCCAGCATCCCGGTATGTGGTTCTCTGACAGATTGTGCGGGTTATATTTAAATACGCGCACAGAAAGTATCTCAATACTCCATGGCACTATATTGTTATATTGTTGCACTGTCATTTCGTGCGGCTTTTGCTCTTGCTGCACATTGTACCTTATTATAAGTTGATGTACGTTGCACTGCAGTCCATTTAGAAATGTGGCATAGTGGGTAAAACCCTTGCCTGTGAACCCCCCACTTTTGCAAACCCCACTTTCTACCATTGTGCCCTTGAGCGAGACACTTAACCCTCAGTTGCTCAAGGGGAACTGTACCTGTAACTAATGAATGTAAGTCACTCTGGATAAGGGTGTCTGCCAAATGCCCCTTTACCTTATACACATTGTTAAAGATCCCCACAGAACAGAATACAATTCTAAACCAAATTCTACACACAATAATGCAACATCACTTTGTGTCACATGGTAAAGCTAGCTTCCTAAATCTATGTTCTAGATGCATATTGATGCCAGTCCCTCCAAATAAAGGTTCATGTGCACATGTGGGCAATTAGTAAATGGTGAATATCTGCAGAAAGACTAGAATGTTTCAATTTGCACCTTTCAGGTTTTAAATATGGGCTGAACAAATGTTATAAAATTAGACACTCTGTAAAAGGGGGCATTTTAATGGTCTGGTAATTGTTTGTTATTCTTCATTCATTTATTGTTTTTTTTTTTTTATCCATTGAGCTCTAAATTGCCTGTTCATTAGGTACACCTGCTTTTAGCCTATACTCACTGGCCACTTCATCATGTACACCCACCATTTAGGTGCACTTTGCAGGTTTATAATTGCTGACTGTGGCCCATCTGTTGCTTCACAATTTATCAGCACCCCTCTACCCACTGTATCACAATTCTGAACCAGTATCCACAGCGATGAGGCGTTTGCCAAGCACTCCGACTTAAAAACAGGGCAAAATAAGGGTCATGAACAACAACAACAAAATAAAAATAAAAAGCAAAACAAAACCAATAACAACAGCAGCAAAATCCAAAACCTTCATCAGTGGTCATGGACTGGAAGCACGAATGTGACATTGTCCAAATCACAAAAGTAGCCAAGCAGAACTTACTACCTTACAGAAATATAATAACTACACACAGTTATCCATCTCTGAACATGGCTCATTAAATCTGAAGGCGTAAAGGCGTAAATAATACAGAAAATTGCGAACATATTAAAGTTATGTTGGTCATTATTACTCACAGTGAGTTTAGGTTTGTTTTTCTCTTATGAGTTCTGAATTTTATGTGACTCACTTTAGTTGCTTTCCTGTTCTGAGTTTGATAACAGACAAGTCATAGTTAATGGTAAGTTACTATTTTGTGGACAGGAGTAAACTTCAGTGTTCAGCCCACCCATTAATTTGCTAGTAGATGGTCATTCCCATCCCAAAAGTGACCCTAATGTGGAAGTATTGCGGCTCAGATGCAGCACTGGGATTGGGTTTCTTAAACAGTGTTTACACTTGTGTGACCGTGCGCAGTTTGAGACTCTTCTTTTTCTTTACACAGTTTGTAAGTCAGTCTTCTAAGCTACTCATTTTGTTCTTCTAACCCCAAGATCACAACTGTCTGCACTGTAAGAAAAGAACAACAGGCCACCATGCCACTACAATGTTAGAGTCTCTGCTGGGCTAGGAATGGTCCACCAGAGAATGTGATTCTATGCTGGATCTACAAAGTGCACATAAATTGATTGTAAAATGTCCGATTACTTCAAGGCAGACATCGCTCAGAAAACACCATACACTGTTTTCTTCAAAACATTTAAAACAAAAGATCAACTTCATATACATATGTGTGAATACTTAACATTTATTCTAACAAAGAAAGTAAGACAGTAAAAAAAAAATAGCAAGACTGTAAAAATAAAGAAATTAAAGTGGATTCAAATGTTGACTTGCACTATATGACCTTGACCAAGGCACTGGAGAAAAGACCTGGAGTGGGTCCCCGGGCACCGGCAACAGTGACTACCCAGTGTGTGTGTGTGTGTGTGTGTGTGTGTGTGTGTGTTGGTTTGTGTGTATGTGTGTGTGCGCTCACTGGCGTTAGGATGGATTAGATGTAGAGGCTACATTTCACTGCTCACTGCTCACTGCTCAGTGTATCTGTGTGTGTGTGTGTGTGTGTGTGTGTGTGTGTGCGCGCGCGCGTGTGTGCGACAAGTACTTCCCCTACTTCTTCTGCTCCCTTTAATGAGTGATCCACTTTATGGAATAAGCATGTTAAACTCCCCTATCTAGCAGTTTTGTGTCCTGAGTTTTGTGCTTAATGTGCTCATTTTGCCAACTGGCCACCTCAGTTGCAAGCTATTCAAGTTGAGTTTTCTTTAAAACGCAGCCATTTAGGGAAAATAAATGTTGAATCCATTTTAATGGGTCAGTGGTAGTATATCAATGTGTACAATTTTACTGTGGAAAATCTGGGCGTGAATGAGTCAAATGCCAGCTCATAGCCAAGCTTATTGTTCCAATGGAACCAAAAAAAGCTGTCTGTGGACTAAATATGCGCACAGAACCCACTCCAGTCTGCACCACTCTTTTGTCTCTCACAGTCCTTTTGTTTTTTAGCGGCTGGATAATGATGCTAGTCAGCTGTGAGGGATCTGAGATGGAACCTTCAGCCAAATGTGTTTCAATCTATATTTTCACAGTTGTTCTTGTGGAAATGATGGTATGAGTAGCAACTAGGTTTATTTTTAACACACTGACAGCCTCCCACCATCCTTGCTAGGGAGTATTGTAAGCAGGTTTGTTCAGCTGACAAAGTGCAAGCAGAAGAACTGCTCCCCTTCTGTTTGGGCACGGCAATATTTGTAGATGTCCCATTACCTTAGAATTTTGCAGTTTTTGTGCTAGCTGTATAGAGCAGAGAGATGAAAGGGTGGGTTAACGTTCTGGAGAACGGCCAGGAATGCATCTGAGCTGCCATGTACGTGGATCATTATTTTTTTTAAAAAGCCAAAAAAATCCAATAAAACCCATCCACCTTGGTAATGATAATCATTGCCAGTTGTGTTAAAGAACATTGGGTGTTGCAATTAGACCTGAGGGGGCGTACTTTTTTCTCCTTTCTGAAAATGCTACACGATGGATTATTGGTTTCATACCATAGAGGCTTCTCCATGTTGTCCAATTGACCTTGAGCCATTATCCTGATCCCTCCTCATTCAGCCACTGTAGGACTGCAGGTGCACAGGATACACCATCAATTCTTACGGCTTTTTCAGTGAAAATTCTTCAGATGAATCATAATTACGTAACGGAGGGAGCTGGACTCTTCCCTAGCTTATTTAAACCTGCTGCTCATCGCATTTGCGTTCACAATTGATTTAGTCACGCAATAATCTCCCGTGCTCCATTTCTTCCCTTATACACTCTCAGTCTCTCTGCCACCCTGCTTTCTGTTCCTGCTGCTTTTCTGTCTTAATTATTTAGGGGCACACTGCTAGCACTGACCTTATTTGATTGCCTGGAATCAGCAGCAAGACGAGTGTTTTTGCTCTATTTATGAAAATAAATCCATATTTGTCAAGTTGTGAACCATAATCCTGTTAAACACATCATCACACTTACTGCCTCTTTCCTGTTTAGAACTGGCTCAGCGCTTGTGGAAGTGAGAGGACTTGCAGATCATGGGGGTGGGGACTGTCTGGGATTGCCAGCTCCATCTGACAGCAATCAGCGAGGGGTTTGTTTCGCAGGGGTTGGAGGCACTTTCTGGTCTACTTTGCGATCCGAGCTGCGACCAACTTTTATCATTGCTGCGAAGTGACCTATCCACACTCCGCCCACGATGCCTCCTTTTGTAGCGACTGATGTGAGGTTGGACAAGCTTCTCAATGATAATTAGCTAAAGTGCACTTTTGCCTTTTTTTCATCCAGTTACTAGTGTTACTGGAATACATTCCTACACTGGATTTAACACTACTTAAACACCAGATGGGCCTCTGGACCAAACGGTCATGGGTTCGAATTGTACCTTCAGCACACCACCACTGGGTTCCTGAGGAAGACCCTTAACCCCAAGTTGTTCCAGAGAGACTGTCCCTTGTAGTTGGGGAAAGGCAGTCGCTTTGAATAAAGGCATCTGCTAAAGAATGTAAACGTAAACACAGGCACCCAAAGCATCAGCCATTCATTAAAGTGGTCCCTCAATAATACTGCTGGTAGCCTAAGGTTTGATTCACAAGACTGCCAAGCACCTCTGAGGTATCCTGAGCCAGGTCCCCACACACTGCTCCCTGGGTGCTGTGTTCCTGGTTGCCACTGCTTCACTTGGTGAATGGATTACATGCAGAGGAAGAATTTCGAGCTGTTCATGCTGTGGTGTGTTCACGTCTGACAGAATTTTCACTTCCAGTTTCTGACAATTATAATAGGAACTGTTTAGCTGGCTGGCGCCAGTACCTGGTCCAAATGCAAGGTGGAGCTGCTGCCTTGGTCGTAGCTTAACTACTGATTTATAATGCACAAGAGGAAGTTCACCTCTGAATGCCCCCCCAAAAAAATTTTTTTGGAGTGGTCTAGGTCAGTCCCTGACTTGCTGTGGCAGGACCCCATTGACACGCTGTGGCATGACCTTAAATGGCCAGTTCACGGTCGAAAGCCCTCCACTGCGGCTGAATTAAAACAATTTTGCAGAGAACAGCGAGCCAGAATTCCTCCACAGAGATACGACAGACTGCTCTTCCGTTATAGAAAGTATTTGGTTGCAGTTGTTGCTGCTAAATGTGGCACAACCACTTCTGAACCACACTGAAGACGCTGTAAGAGCTTTGCAACAGGTGTTGCAAAGCTATTACAAATGTAAAGGTAAAAAATCATTTAAAAACTTTTTGTGCTCCCTCGTGTCTTTCTTGTTTTATAATTTTGTAGGCAGATCGGAAATGATTTAATATGATCAAAAAATTATTTGTCTGAAGAGGTACATGTGTGTACATATACATACACTATTATGGAGTGGGCTAGGCTCCTTTCTTCCAGTGAAGGACAATCTTAATGCTTCATCATACCAAGACATTTGGACAACGCCATGCTTCCAACTCTGTGGACACAGTTTGAGAAAGAACCTTTCCTATTCCAGCATGACTGTGGTCCAGTGCACAAAGTCCTGACCTCAACCTCATCCAACACCTTTAGGATGAACTAAAACGGAGATTCCGAGCCAGGCCTTCTCATCCAACATCAGTGTCTGACCTCATAAATGCTCTACAGAATGAATGGGCACAAATTCCCAAATAAACTCCAAATTCTTGTGGAAAGCTTTCCAAGAAGAGTGGAAGCTGTTATAGCTGCCACGGGGGGACCAACTCCATATTAAAGTGTTTGAATGCAATGTCATTAAAGTCCCTTTTGGCGCAATGGTCATATGTCCCAATACTTTTGTCCACTACTACCTAGTGGGTAATACACTTGCCAGTGAACCTGATGACTGCAAGGTTGCAGGTTCAAACCTCCACTTTCTTTTTTACCATGATGTCCTTGAGCAAGACACTTACCCTCAGTTGCTCCAGGAGGACTGTCCCTGTAACTAATGACTGTAACTTGAGAGCGACCTAGTGGGTAGAGTGTTAAGGCACTAAGCCACTAAAACTATAGTGCTGGGGATGGAATAATCATTTACTGTTTTGCTGCTCACATGGACCAGTGAGTATGGAACTGTACACGCATGGCTGAATCCCAAGTGGCTCTTTGTCAGACATATTATACACTGCTGGGGTGCCAGAAACAGTATTTTAATTCTCATGTAGAGCACTATGGAGCCATTTGAGATTCAGCCCCTTTGTGAGAAATGGGACATCCAGTTTAGTGGTAGTATTATCAATAATTGCTACGCAATAATAATAAACTCTAAACTCACTGCATTTCTTGGCAGAAGTATTGTTTATTGCAGTTATTCTTAGTAAGCATCTAAATGATTCATTGAAAAATGAGTATTTTATTACAGTTTGTCTGTCAAAAGCAATAGGCCACTTGAGGCCATGCGTTATGAGGATTTTATCATGGCTAGGGTATTTTATGCACTCCCCTTTGTGCTCAGTATGTCCTTGCTTGGGATAAAATCACTGTAACACAAAGCCTATCATTGCTTATCTATCATTTTCCTCAATTATGACTTTTCAGAGTTATGAGATTTTCTTCTGACATAATCTTGTTGACCATTTTAGTTAAGAATAAAATACACAAAATCAATCAGTATAAAATGTCTTAAAATGTAGAGAAAAATATACTCTTTCATCAAAAGATTAAACCTGAATTGACATCCCGCTCTCATTCATTCAAATGCATGAAAGAAAACTGCCAAAGTCTATGTTCTGTTCTACTCCTTTTGTACCTTTTACAATATAAATATCATTTGACATCACTCACACATTCTGTATTTCTGTATTTTGATATAAACTGAGCACACTACAGTTTCTAATTGGGCTGAGTGGGATTCCTGTCCGGCCTCACAACAGAAGGTATAAACACAGCACATTTGTGGGTGGAGCAGTTCTTTGCCTTCTGAGAGCTGACAACCATTCTGCTGCGTAACTGGACTGTGTTGACCTGATCAGAGATGAAAGCCTTATCTGCTCCCCCTGATTCCAGAACAGGCTCTCTAACTGAGAGGCTGACATATTTCACTCTCCACCCCTCTATCATGTCTCTCGTCTCAGCTCAGCCTGATCCGCTCTCTCTGGCAACACACTATGAATTGTCACAACTTCAGCACGGCAGAAATCACTTCTCTTTCCTCCTTGTTCCCCGGCCGCTCTCAACTGCACGTCGTAAATTCTCTGATGGCGGTAATGCGATTTGGAGGTTGAAATGATTTTTTCTTTCTTTTTTTTTGAGAGCGCCCCGGACGGAAAATAAAATAAAGCGTGTAATTGCATAGTCATCCTCCTCTCTCTTATCTCTGGCCTCCTTCTTTCTGAGCAGAGAAAAAGAGCTCCCCTGATTGACGGACACAGAATAGCTCCCATTTTTAGGCAATCCACTGATAAGGACTGGCAGTGTTTCTGCCAAATGAAAACATGGTGGTGATTTAATGGAATTCCACGCGAGTAAGCTGTCACTATCTGCTCTTCATCACCGAGATCTCCAAGTTGAATTCCCAGCATAGCAGAAGACTGGACAAATCAAAGACAACTAACTGAAGCAAGTTTAACAGCCCTATGCTGGTATGTTCGTGTGTTAGCTAGCTGCTGAACTGCTCAAAGTGTGCCCTGCAGTGAAAACCTCTTGAGCTTTCGCGAGATTGCTATGAAACAAAAAAAAATCCTTCATCTGTCTGTATCTAGGAGACCTGGAGATTTCCTTCAAAACTAGTCGTCAACAATGCTCATTCATTTTATGTGTATATATGTGTGTGTATATATATATATATATGTATGTATATGTGTGTGTGTGTGTGTGTGTGTGTGTGTGTGTGTAGAATCAATGCTACTGCTGTGAATAGAGAACATTCTTAATTTTGATGCGTACCAATTGATTCATGTAGGCACTCATTAGAGTACTAGAGCAAAAAAATTATGTCAACACCTGCATATATATATATATATATATATATATACACACATATATATCTCACTGCAACGATATTGATTCTGATCATTGCAACTCCAGCTGCTCTGTTATTCCAGGCCAAGAGGAGGAAGAGTGAATACTGCCTCGATGTCCTGACAGCAGTGAGAGGGGGCTGGCAGTCTAGGCCATATGCTGGGGTGATAGACAACACTTCTTATTGACTGTTTGATCGAAGGCAGGATCAAAAGCGCTGGGAAAAAAAGCCATCTGCTTCTGTCAAAAGCCCTGTGATGTTTGGCATTGTGGATATTCCGATTCCCTTAAAAGAGATAGCGCACCTGCATCCTGAGACATGCACGTACAGCCGCAGTCAGCGGAGTCCAAATAAACGCTTTAATTTAATCTACATTTGATTCTCAGCAGCTTGTGTATTCCATCAAAATGCCTCACCCTCTTGAATATAAATAAGGTTTTTAACTCACGCTCAAAAACAAATATATCGCTTTGGGTGTTATCTTCATGCTGTGGTAGACATCAATTAGGCGAACCAGGCATGTAATTGATTTTCACCCTGTTAACTTTGCAGCCGTAACCTTTGACGCTATGCCACCGGGGCCCTAGCCTGGGCTGTTTTCAGGCCTGCGCATTGCCAGTCACTGTAAGAATACTCCCTTCACCTGCGGGAGCAGGTTAAATGTCTATAAATCTGCTCTATGGAGTCAGAGAAGAGGCTTGTGCATGCACTCTGCATGCCTGACTAAAGCATGAGCAGTCTGATGAGCTGAGAAGCCAGAGGGCTTGGGTCAGTAGAGCTAGCGCTAGATGCATATGTGCTGGTGAGATAAGAGCTGGATTTTTCCAGAGCCGCAGGCAGGTGAGGAGGTGTAGAGTGACCCAGCCCTGCCCAGAGACAGCACACATAATGCAGACACAGATATGCTAACTACTGACATTCATATTGTGCCACTGCTGCGGTTTTTCACACTGTGTTGTTTAATTAGAATATATATATATATATATATATATGTATGGGCAAAAGTATTGGGATGCCTGGCCATTACACCAACAGTACACCAACTTTGATGACATTGCATTCAAATACATGGACTTTCATCTGGAGTTGGTCCACAAGATTTTGGAGTGTTTCTGTGAGAATTTGTGCCCTTTCATTCTGTAGAGCATTGACTTCTACTCTGAATCCATCCAACCATGTCACTGTGGACCTTGCATTGTATACTGGGACACAGTGGAACAGAAAAGGTTCTTCCCTAAACTGTGTCCACAAAGATGAAAACATGTCGTTGTCCAAAATGTTTTGGTATGCTGAAGCATTAAGACTGCCCTTCAGTGAAAGTAAGGGACCTAGCCCAAACCCTGAAAAATAGGTGTTTTTATGTTGTTTCTGAATATAGTTTTTATATACAGGGGTTCTTCGAGTTACAACAGTCTCAACATACCTTACGAGTTTGCAATGCTCAGTCCCACTCCCACTTGGCTCACACCGTTAGCCTCGTACTTACGAACTACGTGGGTGAACCAGTTTGGTTGTGCGGCGGAATATTACAATAATGCAGCATAAGAGTGAGGGAGTTTTCATTTTACAACTGTGTTAGGCAAGTGACTTAGGCTAGGGTGTGTTTTGACTTACACCAAAATTTGTTACATCACCGTCAAATGAACGGATCTGTGGCGTAACTCGAGGACCCGCTGTATATTGTGGCACTCCTCAGCCAGCGCTGTCCGTGGTGCTGAAGAGGATGAGCACGGCAAGGACCGGGCCAGAGAGCGCACACTCCTCTTTAGCACCAGTGTTGTGGGCTGTCAAAAAGCACACCCATGAGGGATGTTCGCTCCAACGAGTTGCACCGCCAGGCACTCTGAAGTCATCCTCAATGAGGCGAGCGCACTATATAAGAGCCCTGTGAGGGAACACCGGAGAGAGAGGAACGAACCCAGGATTTAACCACTGTGCTTCTGTGTCATTTCTGCAGATTCGAGCCCGGAGGACTGCTCCCACTTGAAACCTCTCGGACCCTGAATTAGCCCATCCTCACCCAAGCCCTGCACCTCGCATGACCCCTCCACCACACACTGCCCTGATTTGAGCACGTCTTACTTCACCTTGTAAAGAATATACATATATATATATATATATACCCACTACCAGTCAAAGGTTTTAGAACACCCCACTGTTTCTGTTTGTTTTGTATTGAAATTCAAGCGGTTCAATGTCTCATTGTTCATTCTGCAGAAAGTACTTCCCAACTATGTTGCAGAAGTTCCCACAAGTGTGCAGCACTTATAGGCTGCTTTGCTTTCACTCTTCTGTCCAGTTCATCCTAGATGGGGTTTAAGCAGCTAGATGGAGTTTAAGTCTGGAGACTTCTGGCCACTCCATGTTTTCCAGCTCACCATCTTGTTCTTTTTTCTAAAGTAGTTCTGGCAGAGCTTGGACTTATGTTTTTGGTCACTATCTTGCTGTAGAACGAACCCGACCAACTCAGCACATACCAGAGGTCCTGCATGGTGCTACAGAATTATTTCCCACTTCTGGGTAACCTTACCATTTTTAAACCTCTCGCAGTTCAGCACTGTCCTTTGTACTATTTCATGATATTCATTGCACTTGAACTGTTTGAATTTCAATAAAAAAAAAGCTTGATACACTGTGTGTGTGTGTGTGTGTGTGTGTGTGTGTGTGTGTGTGTGTGCTGTCACTGGGCAGGGTTGGGTCTCTTTACACCTCCTCACCTGCCAGCTTAATGTCAGCTGTGTCATAGGCTATTTTGGCAGCTTGAGATGCACTCAGGTTAATAAAATCTGCTTCTTTTCATTCTCCAGAACAACTGGAGGCTCAAAAGGCAAACCATTTATCAGTCCTTGGATTTTGTTTTACTGCATTGGATCAAATGTGAGTGTGTTTATTGACTAGCAGGTCTCTTAAATAAAGTTGATGGAGACAAAATTTCAGTGTAGCTATTAGCTTTTCAAACAAAGCCACTCACGGTACTATAGCCCATTCTAGCAATTTCATAAACAAAGTTTTCTTTTTAGTTGTTTTGGTAATTGTGGAAATATAATATAAGCAGTAAACAATGCAGGAACTTTAAGAACTTTATTTGCTTTAAATGGCTTGGCAGCTGATCCGACTGAAGGAAGCTAAACCTGAACCTGAGCTTCACGCTTTGTTACTGTAAACTGTGGCAGATGGTCTGTTATCCATATGCATGACAGGATTGTTCTTGGTTAAAATTAGATGCACTTCAGTTGAACTATTTTATTCGAAAATCTGTTGGGTTTTCAGAGATTTTATCACTTAAATACTTAAATACATATATCCAAGTATATATAAAAATTATAATGGGTATCTTGGGTGTCCCTGGTGGTCAGTACGTCGACCAGTGGAAGGACAACCATCTGATCCCACCTAAGAGCTACCCCTTGCTGTCTATGATAGAAACATGTCAGAACACACAGCTGCAAACCCATTAGAGTGCCCATGCTGACTCCTGTCCACCGTCGAAAGCACCCACAAAGGGCATCAGAACTGGTCCATGGAGCAATGGAAGAAGGTGGTCTGGTCTGATAAAACACATTTTTCACATCATGTGGAGAGTCGGATGTGTGTCACTCACTTGGGGAAGCGATGGCACTAGGTTGCACTGGGGGAAGAAGCAAGCCAGTGGTGGCAGTGTGAGGTTCTGGGCAAAGTCCTGCTATAGGAAAGCTTTGGGTCCTGTCATTCACGTGGATGTTACTTCGACACGTACCACTTACCTTAACACTGTTGCAGACCAAGAACATGACAACGGTATTCCCTGGAAGTGGTGGCGGCCTCTTTCAGAAGTATAGTGTTCACTGCCACACTGCAACATCGTTCAGAAATGGTTTGAGTCAAGTTGTTGACTTTGTCTCCATGTTATCCAGATCTCAACCTGATCATCTGTGGGATGTGCTGGACAAGCTAGTCCTATCCATTGAGGCCCTACCTCACAACTTACAGAATCTGAAGGAGCTGCTGCTTGGTGCTAGATACCACAGCACAGCTCCGAGTATATTATTCATCTATATCAATCTACCCATTGTATCAAAAAAATTTTATCATTTTTTTATACCAAAAAATACTTAATTTAACTGCAGCATATACAAGAGGTTCTCCATCATACTACTACTATGATTACATATTATTATTATTATTATTGATGACATTGAACATATAGTAACTGGCTGGGTGAATGTAACTGTAGCAACACATTTCTAAAGCAACACATTTCTCTTGAGTTGAACATAAGAGTCTGTGCTGAACCAGTAGCAAGTTTTTTGTAGTCCTTCTGTAGCAAATCCCCCCTTGCACTGAAGCGCAGGTCATGTGTTGAGGCCAAAGTTTGCCCAGCACTGGGAATGCTATATCTAAGACCCTGGAAGGGCACCATTTCAGCTTGGCTGATTTTAATGTGTTTTTTTTTTAAGCCTTTGGGAAGCTGTTTATCAACTCTATTTTCCACACGCAAGTCTAAAATGCAGAAAATTAGATTTCTCACAAGTTCACACGACGGCGCTTCCGGACGTGCTCTACGAGCAAAGGGATGCAGAGATAGGTGCGCTGCTCTCCTCCACTAATAAATATGACTGTATCTCACTGCCTTATCCAACAGAATCGCACTTCTATAGGGGAAGCATAGCAAGGCACACACAAACATAAACGTATCTTCTCTGTGGGGGATGTCTCAAAGTCAGTGCTTCTTTATTGACCTGAATGCATGCCTGATATGGGGGAGGAGGGGATTGTGAAAAAAAAAATCTCATGGAAGTGTGTGTAGAAGAGAAAAGATAGGCAAGATAAATACGCCCTCCCCACATTTGTTCTCTGTTCCTCCGCCTTAATTTGCTGTCATTATAACCTATTGGGATTTAGCTCTTGGCAATAAAGAGAGAGAGAAGGGAGACAATTTCACTGTCAGCCCCCCGGCACAATAATGTGATTTGTGGCTGTGGCAGGTTGGAGTGTGCAGACTGACTCAGCCATGCTCTGTGTTTCAAGGTTACAGTGGGAGGACTGCTTCATCTCCTGCAGAGAAGCTTCCATCTTCCCCCTCTCCACCTCTCCCCCTCGCACACTCATACACTATGCACTCGGCTTCGCCTTCCTACAGAAGTGCCATCCTACATGGTGTTATTACCAAGCCACATCAACCTTTCGCAGCGTGCACGTGCAAGGCTGTGCTGGGCCCTGAGTCCCTGCCCCTTTGCCCTTCCTATCTCACAGTCTTAGCCACAGAACTAGCTTATGAGTTATTGCACTTGAAAGTACACTCTATTTTGCAAAGGTTACAAGCTGTCAAATATTATCTGACTCCTACAGTGCAGACAACACTGATAGCTAGCACATGTTGTTCCGAATATACTGAAGGTACACTAGCAATGCAGTATACACTTATATTCTTACCAAAAAGATTTCCATACCAAAAAGGTTCTATAAAAAACGTTATGGTGTGATATAGCAACGTTTCCCAATCCTGCTCCTGGAGGCCTATGGTCATGCACACGATAGGGTTTTGCTACCAACACACCTGCTCCAACTTTTCAGCTACTTGTTGAGTTGAACTGTGTATGTTAAAGCAGGGAAAGCACTAACATGCACAGGCTGGGAAACACTGCTATATACAGTAGTGCCATTTTTAGTGTTGGTAGCTCTTTCCCTGAATGTATTGTGCATAAAGCTACATAACGCCTACACAAGTCTTTCAATACCACTCAGTGCAACAGAATTTTACATAAAGGTGCATTGCATTTGACATCACCCTTCATAATTTCTGCATTTCAGAATTTTACATGAACATTCAAAAAGGTGCATTGCATTCGGCATCACCCTCATAATTTCTGCATTTGTCAGCTTTGATGTCAGGCTGACATAACACCTACTGTTTTTTTTCACACCTGACAGATTTTTGTCATGAGGTTGTGTCATGACACTGTCTGGTGTGAAATGACAGAACATGACAACTATATTTGTTGATCATTATATTTTTGGGTGACATGATGGCAATGTGACTAACTCTAGCTTGAACTTAGCAGCAACACTGAACCAAAGTGATTGTCTCTGCTTTAATTAAAAAAAAAAAATCTACTGTTCTATTGTGATCGAACCTGATATGGAATGAAATATGGTAGTCCTTACATAGTTATGCATGCTTTCTCAACAACAAACAAACAAAACTAAAAAAAAAACTAAAAAAAAAAAGACATAAAAGACACAGTACTGAATATATTGTATACAAAGTTTACATTTATAAATATACCTGAATCTAAACTAGAACGAATGTGTTTATGAATACGTTTTGTGGCAATTCTGTGGTCTGTACTATAATGAACCACATATTGTGCAGGTTACAAGCTGGAAAATGTCATAATGACACACACAATGTAGACAATACAATTAGAACATTTTGGTTATCGTAGGTATGGTTGCAATATTGAATTTGAGTCAAGTAGGTGTTTGTCATTTCGAATATCTACACATGTCCACAGTGAAATGAAACAATGCCCCTCCTTTTTTTGTCCACTCAGAGAACATACGATCAGAGAACAAGGCTGTTTTTAGGCCTGAGCACCTGGAACGACAGCCCTGAAAGGTTTATGAATAGGCCCCAACCACAAAAACTATAATATTTTTTTAAAAGCAATAGCCCTGGATCTAATCATAATAATCTGTCATCCTGAGCTTTCATGCAGACGTGGCTGAACATGGCCACGGTGAGCAAACCCCTCACTCCCGATGACAAATCGTAACCACAGCCCTGAATGTTTCAAGATCCTAATGATGCCTCTGACACAGAATAGTTTGGAATAAAGTTCACTGTATGACAGGCTTTATTTATTATTTATATTATTAATCCATGCTCTCTGTTGTAATTAGGTGACAGTTTAATGTTAGTTTAATCCATGAGTGTATGGTTTTGTGTGCACTGATTTTACATCACCATGCTGTAATACTCTAAATAATCATTCTGAAACGAGTGAAAGATGCTTTGTTGTTTTTAGTAATTAATCATAGCTTATGACATAACTGCGACTCAAGAGAGTATAATTCACAAAGAAATGGCTGATCCAGCAAAATACGTGCGTGTGTGTGTGTGTGTGTGTGTGTGTGTGTGTGTGTTTGTGTGTGTGTGTGTTTAGGGTGGCTTCCCACTTAATATTAGAGATGATGCCACTCTGTTGTTTGCTTTTAATATACCCACTCTGCATACAAAGAAGAGTGGTTGATAAAGTGAGTGTGTATCATATTAGAATACAGTGCACACTAATGTAGGCAGGAGGTCTTATATTGAAACCCGGAGGGGCAGAGCTAGGAAGTGTACCCGCGCCACCCAGTCTGTGCACTGTACAGATATTGCAGTGCTGTGAAGCACATTGATATTTATCAGAGTCTTCCTCTGAGTCATCTCACCGATGCCATCAGGCTGATGCTCCGCATTCATGCTGGAGGCTCCACTATTGTGCGAAATGTCAAGGTGTAGGAGGGATCGACAAATGCACAATGCTGCACAGACATAAATGCAAAGAAATCACACGCAAATACCACCTTATATTCAATGGGCTTTACGAAGGCTCATCAATGATTACACGGACCTCTGCCTGTCAAAGCAGGAACACTCAGTGCAGGTGACTCTGTGGTGCCAGTACTTTGACAAAGGTTTCGTGTCCTCCTCCTGACCTCAGATCTACTACTGTTAATTCTTGCTACAGGAAACGAAGGCTTCTGATAGCATAAAACGTGGATGTCTCGCATAAATATAAAAGTGTTCAGCACAGTTCAACCTCTGTCACCCGAGCAGTGTCCTTTTGCTCATGCTATACAGCACAGCAGGTGTGCACTGATTTTACATGCAACCTCACCTCACCGTGCTGCGATGCACTAAATAATTACTAAAGTCATGTATGCCTGTTGCTCTTTCACCTTTCCTACGCCTTTCTGTGAAATGCTGGATGTGTTCACCGCATATGAACTGTAGAGTAACAGGGTTTGTGGAGGATAAAATATAACTTCCTGACATGTATCTGAAATATTTTATAATAACTTGGGACATAATTGGGACGCTTTTACTTCTATCGCTAGAAGTCAATACTGAAGTGTTGTTCATTTTTTTGGGTTCACAGTACGTCATGCGGAGTCCAAAACCACACCAATGACTGTGCGCCATTTTAAGTAAGAGGTGAATTCAACTGAGAGACATTCGAGGGATGTATTTACAGAAACTATTTGGGCGAAACTTCTAGTGTTTATTAGCAGCAGTAGCCTCGCAACTCTAGTTATAAATTAACGAAGCAACGTTTGCATGCCAAACATCTTGGCTGATTGACTACATCTGGGTTAGTTGATTAAGAGGAATTGTTACTGTTAAAAAGTGGATTTTTTTTACTGAGCCATTCCCTTAAACAGTATTTTACTAGGATGTCCACCACTTGCCATTGCTTCACTTGCTGAGCTAAGCTCAAAGAAAATCGACTACAAAAGCATCACAGAAATGTTCAGCTTTGCAGTCTATACATCTTTCTACCTCCTAGTATGTTCACACAACCACTCCATGGGTAATTTTCAGGGAAATGTATGAAGTCTTGAGTCGGTGAGTTGCTACGTCAGCATTACAAGGGTTCAATTTAACATATATGTGTTTAATTATCATTAAATTCCCAGGTAAAAGCGGATGTGTGAAAGGAACTTTAGAATTCTAGCTGCAGTCTGGAGGCTCATGCCTATGGCATTGTTGGCCTGGCTGTCCAAGGATACAGTCCCGAATGTTTTATGAATAGCCTCAGATATCTAACAGACCTTGGTAATTCTAAATTGAAACCACCCCCCCCACACTACCACCCGAATTACTATATCCCAGTATTTCAAGGTCCTGACGAAGCCTCTGGCCCATACAAATGGAATTATTACATAATGATAATGTTTAAAGAATGATGTAAATTCAAATGAGACTGTGTGACAGTTGCTCAGTGGTAAACTGTCTCAAATCGCAAATTCAAATCCTTTCATGGCAGTCAAAAAAGGATTAAATACGAGAGGGCTGCAGGGCTCCGAGTCCCTGCCCTCACACTGAATTTTGTCTTCCCATTCCTGAATAAGACATTTCCCCCAAATTGTGATGAAAACATCACTTGACATGACAGTGGCCAATTCTGGGTTAGGATTTGGGGAACACTCAGAGTCAAGAACAATCATTTCCTCCTTGAAGGCAGAATCGTTTTGGGCAAATAAAAAACATGTAACACAGACAAAAGGCCAGAGACCCCCTGCAGTTTTTCTTTCATAATTGATCTTGCATCTTTTCAATGTCAGGACATTGCCAAAAGGAAAATATTTAAAATAAGTATATTTTCTATCTGAGATTATTTCACAAGTAAACGTAATTTGAGCTAAACAGGTGAAGATTTTGGGCTAGTAGTTTCCAAACTGGGCATTATGGCATGGCTAATATTGAGGAAAACCCCATATTATTGATAACATTTGTGAAAGAACACAGCCGGCAGCAGAAGTTTGCTGTAGTGTCCTTCAAGACTAATTAAGAGGCCAGGGATCACAACTCACAATTTGTGGCTCAAACTGATTCAATTGCACTGATGGAGTGTTCAGAATGCTACTTGGCTAACATTCATGAACTTACAGCTTCATAGCTCCCTTGCAAAACTAAAGAAGCAAACTTTGAACCCTCAACGTATCTCGGCTGAAGGACTGTTTTTGGGGCGAAAGACAAAATGTGATTTTTTTGGTCAAACTTTCTTTAAACACTAGACAACTCAGGCTACTGTCTGTGTATTCTGATGATGAAATTCACTGAAAGCAATGACTTGCTCAGAGTGTCCTCTTTCACCTTCTGTCTTGTACTTGTCTTCCTCTCTTCTACCTCTTTTTCATACTCGCCTCATACATCACTTTTATCCCTTTGTGACAGCCCTCATTTGGGCTCGGTTAACCCATGACCATTACTGTATCTAACAGGCGTGTTTGGGTGTACTGTGTGGCCTTTAAAAGTGGTGCATCGTCCAGCCCTTTGGGTTGGAGGTGGATCGTACACAGTCCTATGAGAGTTTTTAATAAGACTGTTTCATAATTAATAGGTAACTATGGAGGAACCAAGCAGGCATAAATAAGTAGTGCTGCTTCGACACCGAAACAACTACTATTAACTGCAGTTAATGCAAGGGGGTACTGCAAGGGGGTAAATCATCACATATTCTGTGGTTGAGGGACTTACAGTGTGAGAATCATAGCAAGTTTTATATGTAGTGTTGTACATCTTTTGTAATGGTGTTTGATGTCTAGAGGGTTTGTTCTACAGTCAGAATGAATATGGTTATATTTTAGTCTGTGTAATGGATCTCCGCTGGTAGTTCGTTCCATTTACCTTTCTGTGAGAGCGAATGGAATAACAAATCAAACGTTTAGAAGTTGTAAATTGGTCAGTATGCTTTCAGAGTTTAAACGAGTCATATTTCTTTCTTTACTTGTTTATCGTCTGTGTGTTTATTTTCTTGCATTTTTTTAGAATCAAGTCCTGATTCTAATATTGCTCCTATTTTGGTGTAGAATAAACCACCACTTTATGATACTGTTCTTGTTCATTATTATTTCTAATATTTCTGAGGAAGAGCACAATAACTCATAAGTCATTTGTAATGAGTGACCATGTGTTTTATTTTCATTTTTAGCCTAATGGCATCCTGCTATGAAGGACACGGTCACCCATCATGCAGTATATTTAAAAACAAATGATTCATTTCTTCATATTTAGAAAAGATCGCACAAATGAACATGGAAGTAGGACACAACATCCAGTGAACCATGCACTTTTAAAGCCATTTCCCTGTAGAGCATGTCTTCAAGTGGACTCAAAAAGCCTCTAGGATTTATGCTAGTGTTCTATTTGTAGGATAATTTGTGGCCCATACTACTAAATGTGAGGAAACGTAAGATTACTCTTCAGTAAAGGAGAGGCACCACTGAGTATGAAGACACCTTAATATTAAGACTTTAGACACTGTTGAAGTGAAGTGTTGAAATAGATTTTTTAGGTTATCAGTTCATCTGCCCTGTAATGGACTGGTGACCTGTTCATGGTGTTTCTTTGCCTTTTGCCGTTTGACCGCTGGGATAGGCTTCAGTGCCCCCAGGGACCCTGGTTAAGGAAAAGCATTTCTACAAGATCTCCTAGAGTAACTCCTTAGTAGTTAATAGTAATGATTTAGATGTTTTTTTTTTGTTTGTTTTTTTACCTGTCATGTCTGTCATCTTAGCAAGCAGACTGTGTGCGCAAGACACCTTTGCTTTGCCAAGTGGGGCTTTAACTGTATACGCCCCTCTTGTTATCTGAACTTTTTATTCATTTATTTAATCGTTTGATTTATAATTAAACCAGATCAGACAGTAGAGAAAACTAGAGAAAGAGGTACAAGTGAACATAAAGAGAAAAGGAAATGATCCTATAGAGAGAGAGAAAAAGGGGAAAGATAAAGAAGAGATCCGAGAGAAAACTGCTGCCACTGTGTCATCGCTCAATGCTGCGGTCAATGCTGTAACATGCACACCTGCGGTCAATGCTGTAACATACACACCTGCGGTCAATGCTGTAACATGCACACCTGCGGTCAATGCTGTAACATACACACCTGCGGTCCATGCTGTGATTCTGGGTAGTTTTGTATTAATGCATATGCCTACACCTGTGTGCTTGTGTGTATGCGTTAGGGCATTAAAGACTTCAGATTTTTTCAAGTTGACTTATCATCATCAAAATCAAAGTCGAGTCGACTCGTGATGACATCACACAGACGCTGTGGAGGAACACAGGTGTCCAACACTGAACAACTTTTATTACAGTTCTCATTACATTAACAGTCAACATGACAATTAAACAAAACAAAACAAAGGCTGATACCTTGAATTTTCTGGTGAATTTAAGTGCACAACAGAAAGTGGGAACAGTTTTAGCCATGGCGCCACTCAGCGTCCCCTGGACTGGATGGATCTCTGCAGTGCTAGCGTTAGCCATGTTAGCTAGCGGATGCTGTGCAGAACGCTGGTACTGTTACTGTATTTTAACACCGACTTGCAGGTTGTGCAGGTCTCCGTGCTGTTTGTGTGTCTAGAGTGAAGGATCTCCACACATGTGATGTGTGTCTGTCTCCTCTGCTGCCGTGTCTCTTGTCTTGTTGTGGTTTTGTGTTTATATTCCACTCACGTCAACGGTACCGCCCTTTTTATGATGGGACTATAATAATTGGTTAAGTCACGGAACGCGTGTCAGCGTCAGCCAATCAGAGGCAGAGACTGCATTGTGTACACAAGTGTGCACACAGAGAGAGGAAAAAAACACGTGCCTATGCATGAGCATATATGTGTGCATCTGTGTGAGTGGATGTGTGTTTGTGTGTGTATATGGGGTGCCATTTGTAAAAACAGCTTCACAAATTTAGAGGTGTCATTTTTTCATCATTTAGCGCCAGGGGCGTCAGAAGCATTTCTAATGTGAGGGGGACGCATCGGTCTATGCGTGGGGGCGGGGTTTGGGCATAGGGTGGGGTTTGGGTGTGGGCGGGGTTGCTGCGTCCTGCAAAGTCTTGTCCTTTTATGGGGTGTGGGTGTTTGGAAACCCCTGTTGAATCTTGAATCTTGAATCTTTCGCGAAAGAATCTGCTCCACTTAATCGATAGAAGAGTACACACACCCCCTCAGGATTCAACAGCGCTGGATGAACTAATTATTATGTTAAATGTGGGGGGGTCCAAACAAATAATTATGAAGTGTGAGGGGAACACGTCCCCCTCTGATTGAATGGCGACGACGCCCATGTTTACCACAATGTTCACACAATTTTCATACATTTACACACAAGGTGTCACCGAGCACTATCTAACTGTGAAGTTTCACATTTAGAGTGCGAGATATATTTTTCATATTTAACATTTGGATTTAAGATAATTTAAGGCAAATCCTCCATGTTGGTCAGGGGAGATCACAGCACGCAGTCCAGCCCCCTGCTAAGTAACAGCCAATT
>JBBIGA010000106.1:34510668-34520806 GCA_037576975.1 Alestes dentex | reverse complement strand
CAGATAGGGCTAAGTGGAGACAGATGATTCGCTGTGGCGACCCCTGAAGGGTAAAGCCGAAAGAGAAAGAAGAAGTTGCCATGTTCGAAGTTCTCCATTCTAAGTCTTTGTGCCAAGAACTGTTTTTTTTTTTTTTGTTAATTTCATTTCATTTGAGTTTTAATTTCCTTAATTCACTCAAGATGTGTTCCTGGGGTGAGACAGCATGACTACTTTCCCTGTCTCCCAAAGAACACATAGTGTGTCATTACTGTCTAAAAACCTGTTTTAAGTAGTGATGTGTTAAATCTCCAGTGTCTGATTGGAGGTGTGACCTTTGCGTTAGTCACAGTGAGGGAAATGGGTGCGTAGTCACTGATGGTGACGAGGTGGATCTGAGTGGCTGTAGTGTCCCACATCATAGAGCTGCTGATTAAAAAGTGGTCTAAGCGAGAATACGAGTGGTGTACGGACCAGAAGGTGTATTCTCTAAGAGTGGGGTGGTGAGAGCACCAAACATCACATAAACCAAAGTCCCTCATGTACTGCTGAAGAGTTTCTGTGGATTGCCAATTCCTATAGCTCTCTGCTGTACTGAGCTTATCAACTTCAGGATTAAACACCAGAATGAAGTCCCCTCCTATTATAAGTGTGGTGTCAGAATGATCAGAGAGTGCAGAGAAAAGCGAGTGAAAGAAGGAGGGGTCATCTATATTTGGGCCATATACACTAACGATGCATATGTCCTTGTTATGAATAGACAAACTGACTATGATAAATCTGCCTTCTGGATCTGTAATAGAGTTAATCTTGGTAAAGTGTATTCTTCTATTCATCAGTATGGCTACTCCCCTTTGTTTAGAGTTGTAACCGGCTGAGTATACATGAGGGAACAGTGTTGAGGCGAGTGTGTTAGTTGTTGTTTTAGATAAGTGAATCTCCTGCATGAGGACAATGTCTGCCTGTAGTTCTTTCAACTAATTAAAAACTTTAAATCTCTTTTCCCTGGAACCCATACCCCGCACATTCCAAGTGACAAACATTAACATACTCATGTTTAAACTAACTGAAGGGGTGTGAGAGGCCAGCTAAAAGAGTGTGTGTGTATGTGTGTATGAGAGCGCGTGCTTGCACGTGGACAGCGTCAGACGAATGCCAGTGTAACGCCAATCAGGCGCAGATACGAAACACTACAAAAACGCCTATGGCGTTCAGAGCGCGTTCATCTCTCCGAGATTCAAACGTCCGTGTGGACGAGGCCTAAGAGCAATATGAAAGGGTGACTGTCGGGAAGAGAGAAAAAAGAAAGATAAAGAAATAATAAAAGTGAAAAAAGGATAGAAGTAAAAGAGTAGTGTGAATATTCTACTCGAAGTAAAAGAGTAGTGTTAACATCTAACATACTCTGTTGTACATATTCTGCACATGATTTAGATGTTAACGCGCCACTATGCATTCATTCCTGCATAGTTAAGCACTGACTATGAAACAATATTATAAAGTGTTACCCAATCTACTCTTAAAAGAGTTATAATAAACACTGGTTGGAAGTTTTGCTGGTTGGAAAGAAAGGGTTTTTTTACGTCTAGATTTTATAACTGCCAGACTGAATTGTTCGGCGTGCGAGGCCGGGCCTCAATGAAAGCTGAATGGAGTGGCGGCTCAGGTGAAGGCTGTTGCTGTGCTGAGTGCAGCTGGACTGAGGCGGCTGGTTAAGCGGCTAAGTGCGGCGGTGGGAGGTTCGGATGAAGAGGCAAGGCCACTAATGTGAGTCATTTAGTGCCAGTCTGCTCCCCTCTTCTTCACTTCTTTTGAGAGAAAATGACTCTGACTCTGGGATTAGATTGCACTGAGGGGCCAAAAGGGAAACTCCGTGTAAAACAATGCCAGTTTTCTGTAAGTAAATTGGAAATCAAATTCACACTGAAGCCAAATACAATTAAGGCAAATTTCACGTCTTATTTTCAAACACTTTGTTTAAAGTAATGATTTCACGATCATCTCTGAAAGCGCAAGTGGAGGTCAAGGCAAAGGGCTTGTCTGATCAGAGGGAAAATCAATTACTTTTTCATTCTCCCTCGAAACTTATCAAACCGAATAAGGTGAACCAGTGCAGAACTCTTATTTATCCAAGGACGTGTCCTTTGGTCCCTATTACCATGTGTGTGGGTGACCGAGGGACTGTAGGGATTTTTTAAACGTGGTTCTTTCTTACAAGGCCCAGCCTTTGCTGTGTCTTATAAAATAAGTCAAGGTTCTCTTCAAAATAGTCTACTG
Organism: Alestes dentex; assembly: GCA_037576975.1. Classification (NCBI taxonomy): domain Eukaryota; kingdom Metazoa; phylum Chordata; class Actinopteri; order Characiformes; family Alestidae; genus Alestes; species Alestes dentex. The sequence goes on along the minus strand of JBBIGA010000106.1, from coordinate 34,518,550 downwards.
CATACTGCACACTTACTAATTGCACTCAAAAGCAGTAGGTAATTATCCAGTATGCCAGGATGGGGAAGGTACAGATAAGATATACTTTGTGGGTAAGGAGTAAAAGGTGGATATTTGGGCTATGTGACTGAGTACTGAGTACTGAGTACAAGTATTCAGTTTCTCTAAAACATTCAGCAATAATATTTGAGTTAAATCAAAATCAAAATATTAGTAATAGGGTGTTACCGTAGTGTTATATTAAAATATGTAACAGTATTAGTTGATAATACTCTATAATAAAACAAAGCACAGTTAGTACAATTTTTCACTTCTGGCAGCATGTGATCAGGATTTCTTCAGAATCTTCAGATCACTGGATGGCCAAATGTGTACAGTCAGAGCAACCAGACTCCATAATGCAAAACAGCCCAGCTTCTCAAGTGCCTTTACTAAAGTTTAATAGAGATTTAAATACAGAGGTTGTCACACTGTAATGTGAGAAATCATATTCTGACTTCACTGTAATATCATTTATTGTTTTTACTTGATTTGAACACCATTCATTGGCAAGAAGAACCACTGGCCTGGTTTTGGAAGGTCTAGTCTTTTTTTTTTTTTTTTACTCATCTTTCCTTTGCCAGTCCACTTGCTTAAATTGGCTTGTAAACATGTATAATACCTTTAAAAATGTTCCTAGGTTCCTGGCTTTCATGAGAAAAAAAAGCTTATAAAGACAAACTTTAAAACCGTTCTTCGCATTCACGCAACTCATTTACAAAAATGCCTCTTTAAAGAATCATCCATTAAAAAGTTCTTCTATGCTATTTCTCCATAGAACCCTCTTTGGCAGCTTTATTTTTCTCCCTCTGTGTTATTTCCCTCTCCAAGGACACTTTCTACTGTGTCTGTTTGCTCAATAAGGGTCTGGACCCAGAACTCAGTAACACTGCTCTATGGTAATGTCTGTTGAAAAAATGCCGCACAACTACTGTTGAATGTAAAAAGGATAAAATGAGGAAATCATGTAGAGCAAAGTATGTAAGACCCTGTTCACGCCTGCTATTAAATTGACCCGCAGTAATTAGAAGTGTGAATGTTGTACAATTTGTCCCAGAAATGTGTTGTTATCCGATCGACCAAGGCACCTTCGGAGGTGGTCAAGGATGCGTATGACCAAACAATATTTGTAGTGTGAAGGTTAAAGGCTCGCTTATGCACCTTTTATGTGGGAAATTAAAACCATTTCAAAAGGTGTAACTGTCACTACCCACATACTTCCATGAGTCCGTGGATATTTAGCAATACATCCACTAGGGGACAGAGTCAAAAGTTTCTGACAACAACAAGCATGATGATTGTGGAGGAGGTTGTATTATTTGCTAATGCAAATAAATGGATAGATTCACCCCGTCAGCAGCACTGATGACCAATTACCCGAATAATGACATGGTTAAAAGTGTTGAATCAGATACTTACCATGCCATTATTTGGATAATTGCTCATCAATGATGGAACTATGTGGACAGAGATCGTTTGAAATGGACATATTTATTTTGGAACATAAAGGGGACACAGATGAGTTTTTAAAGTGCCTTAATGTGTCCTCGACAGTAATGAAGTACCGCCCATACAAACCCCATCACTGGCCAAGCTGAAAAATCCATAACAATTGCGAGACTTGGAGACCATCTGTTATCCGAGTTACACAAGCTAGGCTAATGCGCATAAGGACATTTTGGCCTCAAAAGAAATTCAGGGGGATAGTGACACAGTAAATGTGGGTGGAGCTCAAGTTCTCAGGTGGTCACGAAAGCCATTCAAATTATCGGGTGATCAGCTTGTTGCATGTTAGCGACAGGCGTGAACTGTACAGAAAACTTGAATAGCTTATGCAAAATGTGAAAATCGCATTACCTGAAAGTCAGAGCAAGTACAACGTGTGAAATTAACACAGGGCAAAAGCAAACAGAGCCACATGTACAGTTAAGGCCTAAATCATTTGTTTTCTGCAGCTGAGTGCAAGTTTATGGGCTGGGCGTGTCTCGACCACGCTCGCTGCCATTTAAACCGCGTGTTGCGAGTAATTGTGGCTGCAAATAGCTGCCCAGTGAAAACACACGTTTCCGAGCAGAAGACGATGTCACTGTGATTTACTATTAGTGGAGGAGGATCAATCACTGCTGAAGTTTCATTTTCAAAGCTGTGACAAGCTTCTGAATTAGTCAGCCAGAGCATGCGTGCGTAAGTGTGTTTGGGCGCAAATGCATGTGTGTGTTTGTGTGTGAGTTGCGGGATCAGGCTGTTTTTGTTGGGAAACGGAATCACTCAGTGAATGTTTCGGGATTCTCTTCTTTCTGCTGGATGTGATGTGGCACTCAGACACTGCCTGCATGTCAACGTTTAAACTCTCCACACTGTCATGAATTAATCATGGCATTCACTTTGATGCCATTGGTCTTTTTTTCCTAGCTTGACAAGTCTTTTCTATTCACTGTGTGCTGCCCGAAACCAAGACTTTTATTATCACGCATGAAGCCATTTAAGTAAATGGAAAAACGAAACTAGGACAAATGTATTGTATGAAATGCTTACATGTGCATGAAAATGTACATAAAAAATGGTGGGCCAGTCTGGGAGATAGGGCTTTTGAAGTTAATTCTGACAAATTAAGTTTGTGCACACAAATCTGTGCTGTATACCAACATCAAATTATGTGCGCTTCTTTGGATGTGTCATGTTATGAAGACAGATGTGCTGTAGCGTGCTGGTATTGACCCTCCGAGCAGTTTATTGCCCTTCCTTGTTCATCCGGTGGCTTTTTTAGTCAAATATTGAAATGAAATATCCTTTTATGCAAACCACTCAGCTCTGCTGCAGCAGAACATGCTTAAATTAACTTTCTTCCTTATTAAGGTGCTGAAAACCTAATTGTGCTCACACTGGAGTCTATTAAATGACATCTTAGCTGTTTTCTTTGTTGTTACCCTGAAAGTGTTTATTATTTCTTGGAGACTCCAGGAAAGGTAATGAATTCATTATCATTTGAACGCAGAGAAATGAAACAAACAAGCCAAAAAAAAAAAAAAGAGAGAGAGATTTTCTGGTACAAAGTGGCATGGCAAGTTCTTACCCAAAAATAAGAAAAATAACAAAATATGCAATAAGCCTGTGCGGATGTCTTTCTGGGCTTGGCAACAGCGAACTCATTGTAAGTTTCTTTTCGTATCCGGGCTGGCAGGAGGACAATTCACCCTTGAAAATGTGCTCATGGTAAGTGAAGTCGATCAGATCCACATGGGCAGGAAGCTGCATTGACTGAGCTCTGTGTTAAATCCAATGAGCGACTGAAGGATATGGCATCTTCCTCGGGGATTTGGTGAGCGCAGACTTCTACATTTTGGGGAAAGGGACGGGAATTGATTTAGTCACTTGTTCTGCGGCATTGACCACCACCCTGCTGGCATTTTACTGAAGCTCTTTGATCAATGTTAGCATATGTAAGGAACCGGCTGAAACTCGGATGTTCAAGAACAGCAAGAGCTCTCGCTCTCTCTCAGTAACAAAACGAGTGTGGAGAACAAAGAGATGAGCATTTGCACAGAATTATACTCTCCATAAGAAACACACACACACACACACACACACACACACACACACACACACACACACACACACTAACACTGTACACTCCGCAACCCATGCCCCACTCCTCCCAGCAGCTAACTGGTTTACTGAAACTGCAGAATTCAGATTAAGTCTACATCAAACACTTTTTCAACCATTTGGGTCTCAGCCTTTATTTTTAAAAATAGGAGCCATGTGCAGTTACAAGCTCAGACGAGCAGCCCAACACTAATGAAATGTGCTGAATCCAAAACATGGCTGTCTAAAGATTTTATTTATTAGTTGTATCAGTACGGCTCCAGGGGAGAGATTTTGTTTGGATATACTCCCTTCCCTCTCCAGGCAGAAATATGGGCTCAAAAACAACCAATATTGTCATATAATAGGGGAGCAGGAGTGCATTTTATTTGCTGTCCATTTATCAGCCAGGCCACTCTCTCATATAGGATGCTGTTCTGGTTTGCCAGATAATAGGTACTTGAGTGCTAGTTCTTATCATGCGATTGTGCCGGATGGTTTTTATTCTAGCAATTGTGTCAAACACGTTTCCACCACGTTGAACAACACACTGAATAGATAGTTTACCAGGCAGACCTACTCTGTAACTGCATTTACTGGCCATTTTATCAGGAACACCAACCACAGGTTTTCCTGTCGTAGGTTTCATGGAAATTATTATACACTGTTTAATTGTGTGTGACATTCAAGAATAATCAAGTGCTTTGCATAATCTAGTCATGCTGAAGGACGTGGCCTACGTGTGGGAAAATAATGATGCGGCATTTGGAAGAGGATCAGACGGTTTGGCTGTGAGAGGGCCTGGGAGAAGTGAAAGCAGATAAGGAAGAATGTGGCCTTGACTCGAACGCTCTGCCCTAACCGGCTGCTTAAAATCAGTGTGTTGAGAATGTTGAGCTGAGACTGATCAACAGAGTTGGCTGCATGTGTTTCACTCTCCCAGCCGGCTGAATAAAAGCTTCCCTGATTACATCTCTGACAATCCGTTATTGCTTCTTATTAGAATAAAGGCTCTTTTCCCTCAGCTGACAAAAGACTGGCTATTGCCTACTTGTTACACACTTTCTCAGTTGCCCTCCATCCCATTTATTGTGTCAGCCAACATGTTAGTGCTATAGACAAGTGTCAAGAAGCCAAGAGGTTTGAGAGTCGCCTGTCAGCGGCAAGAGAAAAGATAAAATATCCAGAACGCGATCATGGGAGTCTGAGGGGTGACTAATACAAATTCGTCATGGAAAAAATACGAGCTGCAGTTCTGATTCTACACCTGCAAGGCATACCAACAAGGTAGATGTTACTGACCAAATAAATATGCACAGTGTTTAACCACAGAAACACTTCTGCCACCCATACCAGTGCAACACACGCCGCTATGCAACTACCATACTAGAATGATCCACTGACAAAATAATTCATGGCCAGTGATGATTCTCTGGTGCTTCTTTCCCCTGGCTGCTAAAACAGTCCTGAGCCACAGTCAGTAACTACCTACAAAGTGTACCTCTGTGGTTAGTTTTTCTGATAAAATGGCCAATTAATGTAGAACAAGGTAGATGTACCTAATTTTCCTCCTGGAGCAACTGCGGCTATGACGTTTACACTGTTAAAGAAAAGCACCACTTTGTAGTGCAGCCATTTTAGCCAACAGTCAGGGCTAAAGAGCTGACCTGGATTCAGACTGCTCCATATTAATGACACTTGTTGCCGTAAAATCTGATTCTAGATCAGCGCCCCTACTCCAGCAGCCGCAGCATCTACACCTTAAAGTTTTGCTATTTTTTTTTTTTAAGAATCATTATTTAGTCATGTCTTGCCTGATCGACTGCATCTGGGCTGAGTGGAAGGTTTTTCACCAAAATCTTCCTTTAAATTATGAATGGAGGCAGGATGATTAGTTGCTGGGGATTCTGCAGGTGCGTTCGGGGAGATGCTTCTGTTAGGCTTAGTCCTTTATGGAGGAGTGCTTTGGTGCTTCATTTGTGCTTCTTTGGAGTTGGTTGTAAGAAGCGTGTGTAGTGTCAGGTTTACCACAAGTGTTTATATATTTGTGTGTGTGTGTGTATGTGTGTGTGTGTGTGTGTGTGTGTATGTGTGCGAGTATTTGTAATCTAGGCATGTGTGACATACATGGATGAAGGCCACTCCTGTGGCTATAGCGCCGGCCTGCAGGGATGCATGTGTGAAACGCCACTTTGAATCACATTCTAATCACCACAGCAGCATGTCTCCACACACTGCAATGCCTGCAGGTGAAAAAACAGGTGGACAGCTGGAGGGGGAGGAGAAGTATTGAGAAAATAAGACGGAAACATAGAAAGGAAGAAGGGGTTGTTAGGGTTGCTTTTCTCAGAATTTGGCATTTGTGTTTATTTATAGATGTGAGTGTGTGAGTGTGTCTGTGTGCATGTGTGTGTATTGAGGGATAGGGAGAGAGAGAGGGAGAGAGAGAGAGAGAGACAGAGAGAGAGAAAAAGAGAGAGAGAGAGAGAGGGAGAGCGAGAGAGAGAGAGAGGGAGAGAGAGAGAGGGAGAGAGAGAGAGAGAGGGAGAGGGAGAGAGAGAGAGAGTGGGAGAGAGAGTGAGAGAGAGAGAGAGAAAGAGAGAGAGACGGAGAGAGAGAGGGAGACAGAGAGACAGAGAGAGAGAGAGAGAGAGAGACGGAGAGCGAGGGAGAGAGAGAAAGAGAGGGAGAGGGAGAGAGAGAGAGGGAGAGAGAGAGAGAGAGAGAGAGAGAGAGAGAGAGAGGTGGGTTAGAGGGAGGAGTGTGATATCTGTGTAGCCCAGCTGCCAGGTTTCTGTGTGTGTATGTATCCACGCCACACTCAGATTATGCAATAAATGACGGCTGACAGAAAGTGTTTCCTCCTCACCAGTGTCATCTATACTACACACACACACACACACACACACACACACCATGTACTTGTTTATTCAAACAGATGTTTAGTCCACATTCATACTGGTTCACTGTGATACTGGAGTTTGTGTCACTTTGTAATTTTTGATAGAATAGAATAGAATAGAATAAAGATTTGCAGCTCTGTAGATACACCAATACATCAGCTACATAAATAAACTTTATCTTTATCTTCAACATTATCTTTATCTTTAACACACACACACACACACACTCACACACCGAGAACCCGGTTCCTCCAGATGTTTGGTGCTGGTTTATTTCCAGTGGGAGCGGTTCATGATGTTACACTGATTTCTCTTTGTGCTTCACGGTGGTGTGAAATTAGCAATGCGTGCTCACAGTAATTTAATTTTTATGTTTTGGTGTGAAGTGTGTTTGTGTATGAGAGTGTGTATATGTGTTCTGAATGACAACCGCAAAGTCTCTTTCTCTCACTGTCTCTCTCGCTCTCACTTTCTCTCACTGTCCCCCTCTCTCTGTCTGTCTCTCTCTCTCTCTCTCTGTCACTTTCTCTCACTGTCTCCCTCTCTCTGTCTGTCTCTCTCTCTCTCGCTCTCACTTTCTCTCACTGTCTCCCTCTCTCTGTCTGTCTCTCTCTCTCTCTCGCTCTCACTTTCTCTCACTGTCCCCCTCTCTCTGTCTCTCTCTCTCTCTCTCTCTCACTTTCTCTCACTGTCTCTCTCCCTGTCTGTCTCTCTCTCTGTCTGTCTCTCTCTCTCTTTCTTTTTCCCTTTCTCTTTCTCTCTCTTTCTTTCTTTGTCTCTGTCTCTCTCTCTGTCTCTCTCACTCTCACTTTCTCTCACTGTCTCTCTCTCTCTGTCTCTCTCTCTCTCTCACTCTCTCTCTGTCTCTCTCTAAAGAGGTGATCCTCAGATGTTCAGTGTGTGTCTGCTGTCGACTATGTTTAGGGTAAAGGGGTGAAATATATGTAAATGTGAGATTTAGTGAAACTGTTCCTTTATTGCTCCTCTCATCAGTCCGCCGGGCCGGGCGGGTCAAGCGGGTCGGTGTGAAATGTGTTAGTCATTCGTCCATCTGAGGGCTTTTCTCCTCTGAAGAGCTTTAGAAGACCAGACTCTCATCACGAGCCCGACTGTGGACAAAACCTTTTATATCCACATTAAAATACATGATTCGATCCATTGTCCTGTGGAGAGATGAGCCTGAAGTGTGCTGAGATTCTTTTCACCTCTCTCTCTCTCGCCCTCTCTCTCTCGCTTGCCCTCTCTCTCTCTCTCTCTCTCTCTCTCTCTCTCTCTCTCTCTGTCACTTTCTCTCTCTCTCTCTCTCTCTCTCTCTCCCTCTCTCTCTCCCTCTCTCTATCTCTCTCTCTCTGACT
>JBBIGA010000106.1:34493016-34503155 GCA_037576975.1 Alestes dentex | reverse complement strand
TCTCTCTCTCTCTCTCTCTCTCTCTCTCTCTCTCTCTCTCTCTCTCTCTCTCTCTCTCTCTCTCTCTGTCTATCTCTGTCTCTCTCTCTGCCTGCCTTCCCCTTTTCTCGATGAGTGGAACTCCAGTTCCTTCCTCTGTTTCATAATTCAGTATCCCGGGTTAGCCTTGGTGGCGGGACTCTGGTAGTGCTGTCGTGGCAACCTGTCACTCAGAGCCACCATGTTGCCATGTTAACCGCTCCCCGTCTCGCATGGTACATTAGAGACCCTCTGAGGAACGTGCCGGCTCTGTGTGACATCTTTGACTGAGAGAGCTCTTTGAATCCATGCTCTTTGATTAAGAGATTTACAAGGAAAAGTGGCACGGTGAACCCAGGGGGGAGGGATAGAGGGGGAGAGAGAGAGAGGGGGGGGGGAGACTCAGTTGCAAGGGTCCTGGAAAATGAAAGATGTCCTTAAACATCCTATCCAGCCTGCCTGCAAACAAATAAGGCAACAGTTCTACCGAAATGCCACTAATGAAAAGCAATCATCATATGTATGACAAAATGAGGCTCCCCCATGCTTCTGGCAGGCTCTGCTGTTTTTCATTGTTATTCTGCTGGTGTGAGCTCAATTTGCATTACACAGATAAGGAGAAACCCTATGTTCCTTCAGTGTTCATGTAACGGTTTAATCGAGGCAGAGGACAGTCAGTCTTTCTTGCTTCAGGTCATTGGCCTTCAGCAGTAGATGGGACACGAATCTTTGGGGATGATATGATGGAGTAAAATGCAGAGGAACTTCTTTATTGATGTGTGATGTTTTAATACTATTGGATGATAGTGGCTGTTATGTAAGCTGGGTTTTGGTGTTTTAGATATGGGGGAATTACATAAAGGCTGTGAAACTGTGCCAGCTTTGTTCACACCTATATCTCACACTACACTAGTTTTATCGGCTTCAGCTCACTCGGCATACTTTCTTACATCAGGCCTTTGGGTTCCTCGTCTATTAACAAGGAAAATCACAAGGAGGTGTCACCATGGGTTCTAATTATGCATTAAAGCTCTAGGCTATTCTTGCCATTCCCACCTCTGTGGGTCAGGATTTGGCAGTCACCGCCCCAGTTCCCCAGATTAGACTCTTTAGTGTGTGTGTGTGTGTGTGTGTGTGTATACTATTCACCTGTCTATCTCCTTCTAAAACTATGGGTATGTGCATCCTGTTTTGTGTCAAGCTGGTTCCCTTTCCCCGGCTGCCCCTCACTAATTTTTTTCTTCCTCCATACCCCTCTTTGCTCCACCCCTCCCTCTCTGGGGTACAGGGGGGAGTGGTGTGGTGGTGGTGGTGGTGGTGGTGGGGCTTTAGTCGACTCTGCATATGCTGTGTGTGCTGCTTCCTCACACTTAATACTGCAGACATCACTCTTTCCCTTGTTTTCTCTCTCTGTCTCTTGCCCTCTCCTCTGCTCTCTTTCTCTCTCTTTCTCTCTCTCTATATCTCTCTCCCCCTTCTCTCTCTGTCTCTTATTCATTTTTTCTTCCCCACAGTTTTCCTCATGAGCTCTAAACAAAAGCAGTGGTAGTACTCTCCTTCTGTTTATCTTACTTCTGAATATCTCCATGCCCATAAGCATGCATGAATGCAATGCACACACACACACACACACACACACACACACACACACACACACTGGACAGACACTGTTTGTTGTCCTGCAGAAAGAAGTGGCAGGAGAAAGAAGAGAGGGGCTGCTCAGGAAATATTAAGGCAGCATCACTCACAATCCACCCCACCGGAACACACACACACACGCACACACACACACACACACACACACAGGCACACACACACACAGGCACACACTGCAGCCTCTAAGAAAAGCAGCCGCATCAGTTTTCAGAGCAGCACTCCCTCTTCCTCCTCCCATCCTCTCTCTCCGTCTCTCTCTCTCTCTCTCTCTCTCTCTCACTCTCTCTCTCAGGCTGTATTACAGCCAGTGTGTGTCTCTCTCAGTGTGGGAATGTTGCAGACTTGGAGGCTGCGCTCTGTTTCTTTTCAGCCCTGACGCGTGGACAGACCTCAGCCTGACAGCTGGACGTGCGAGGTGGACAGAGGGGGGGCTGTCTGAGGGCACGGAGGGGAAAAAACGAGATCAAACGGATTTAACCCTGCTGATTCCTGGGCATCTCTGTCCCGTCCACCGCTCTGCTGCTTTCTCTCTGGGAAGGCGATTACTGCTCCCTGTGTGTGCCCGCGCGTGCCTGCGTGCGTGCGCGTGTGTGCTGGAGCACCGCTGGAGAGAGAGGGAACGAAGAGAGACCGCAGGGCTGTGTCTGGGGAGAGAGAGGCTTTACTGCTGCTGCTGCTACCTGAGTTGCTTTTCCCCACTGCACACACACACACACACACACACACATACACTCAGACATACACACACTCGCGCAGAGGCAGGGGCTGCGCCAGCCGCCACGGTTACTGCGTTAGTGCAGCTGCGAGAGGAGCTGAGCTGCAGCAGGGAGTGTTCTCGCACACACCGGATTTTATGACACGCTTCTAACAACTCCGTCCGCCAGCCTTGCTTTTTATGGGTTTTTCTTTCTTCTCTCCACTCTCGGCTTTTTCTCCTCCAGGGAGTGCCTTGGGAATTATCTTCATCTCTCCGGACGCTGAACTAGATAGAGGCACGTCCCCCGCCACCCTCCCTCCCTCTCTTTCCCTGGCTCACCTCTGCTCTCTGAGTGTGTGTTTGTGCAGGAGAGTGCTTGTGTGTGTAATTATTCCTAGCTTGTGCTTATTATTGTGCTGTATTGTGATTTTTGCATAGAATGTCTGTTCATGGGCTTATATATATGGGCTAACGTTTTTGCTGTAGGATTTCTGTGCGTTGCCATCTGTATGGGCTACCGTTTTCGTGTTAAAATGGTCTTTCAGAGTTTGCATGTCTCCCCGTGGCTGTGAACGAATGTGTGTATGTGTGGGGGTGTGTGTGTGAGTGTGTGTGTGTGTGTGTGTGTGAATGTTAATGAGATGCCCAGCCCTGGTTCCCTCCCTGGCCCCCTCCCTTGCTCGCTCTGCTGCTGCTGTTCCCTAGCCAGGCCCTGAACTTCGACAGCATGAGCGAGAGAATGGCACTAGGGGCCACCATGGAGACCATGACGCTGGAGGAACCTGGGGGCGAACAGCCCTCTCCCCGGGCTCCGGGGCCCCTCCGCTGTGGTCCCTGTGCGGTGTGGCCCCGCCAGCAGCAGACGTGGCTGTGTGTGGTGCCCTTGCTGATGGGCTTTGTGGGCCTGGGCCTCAGCTTGATGCTGCTCAAGTGGATTGTGGTGGGCTCGGTCCAGGACTACGTGCCTACTGACCTGGTGGATGCCAAAGGCATCGGGCAGGACCCCATCTTCCTCTCTAAACCCAGCGCCTTGCCAAAGGGCCCAGATGTTCCCTCGGCATCCACAGCAGCTCCGGCCAACACCATGGGCCCTGGCTCAGGTGCAGATGGGACCAGTGCAGTGCAGAGGACTCAAGCTGGACCTCCTTCTAACCACACGGCCAGCAGCAGCAGCAGCAGCAGCAGTGGGGGGAAGGCATCCGGGGCAGTTGGAGGAGGTTCAGGGAATAGAGCCCCTCACCCTTATAACAGGGTGGGCACACGAGCCAACGGCACCACCTCTGCCCGCCCTGTTATGCCTGGGGGCAAGGAGGTGACCCCGCGCAGCACAACGGTCAGAAAGCCTAGCGGTGCAGGGGGGGGCCGAAATGCGCACCCTTCCTCCAGAGCAGGCCCACCAAGCCCAACGTCTACCACCACCACAACCACCGCTACCACTTCTACTGCAACTCTGAAAAGCACAACTACAACCCGATTGGCCCCGCCCACCACCTCCACCCCTACGGCCCCTGCCAGACCCACCCAGCGCTTGAACCATGGACGCTCTTCCAAGGGCCCCTCCACCAAGCCCACACGCCCTCATCACCGCTTCAGAACACGTAAGTGGAATCTTCTACCACTTAGACATAATTGCGTTTACATTTGCATATGTAACCATCCTACATTTGCATGTAACCATGTTTTTTTTTTTTTTTCTCAACTGACTCCACTTTCTTGGTTTTTTTTAATGTGCTTGCATAATCTGATTGATCTGATTGTTATATGAATGTATTTATTTCTCTGCGTGTTCAACCACACAGAAGCTGTATTATTCCTCAGCTTGCTTATGTAAATTTCCCCTGAAAAAAGGAGCCTTGGTATGTAAAACAGTGGATATACTCACATAGGCACTGCCTTCCCTGCTCAGTCTTACAAAAGAGCTAGTCAAGCAGGCTTAATGGCACTGGTGCTGGTGTGCTCATTAGCTGTGCATGGTAATGAGAGCACACATGAGCCCTCTTTTTCATCTTTAGCTGTTTACTCGGGTGTGGATTAGCTTGATAGAGATCTTCCGAACAGGCTCTTTGCTTTTCCATCTCTGTCTTTTGGAAAAACCGTTTCTGTCATTGTTTCTGGTTTCTCCAGTGTTCTTTTCTTTTCTTTATTTCTTTTTTTGTGCCTTAATGCCAGTGTGTTCTGTTTCAGTGCTGATCAGGCATCTCAGACATATAGCTGTGGAGATATTTGCCCTTTATCATAGCGAGCGAGAGGGCTGGAGCGAATGAGAGAGAGAGAGGGAAGAGTTGGAGGAGAAGAGGGCACTGCTCCCTCCTGTCAGTAGGGATCGGGATCAAGGAAGAGATCCCATTTAGATAAGTGAAGATATGACTACTGCAGCAGGTGTGGTAGGTAGTCTTGGAGGCACTGGCCTCAAACTGGCCTGAGAGCTCTCACACTGGGAGAATGAGAGTGAGAAAGAAGGAGCCAACTCTAGTGGGCTCTTTTTCATTATGGATATAAAGAGCTGCAAGCAGAGAGTAATATTTACGTTGCTCAGTGTGTGTCTCTGTATATCAGTCTAAGTAAAAAAAAATCTGTTTTTGTAAATTCATGCATGCTGGGAGCTCTAGCTGAAAAGTAACTGATATCTGGGCAAAAATAAAATCACTTAGTGTGTTCAGCAAAGGGCAGGGAGAGAGAGGGGAAAAAAAAGCATGTTCTCCCTTGAAATGTTAATAGCACCAGTATGAGCTGTAGCCAGAGGATGAGCCACAGTGGGGAATTAGCACTAGTCTGTGGGCTAATTAAATGTACTTCTCTAATCAGATCCAGAAGGTTGTTTATTTAGAAAGCAAGGTGCTAAAAACAGATCATCAATTGTGTGTGTCACTAGCAATTAGCCAACTTTGAGTTTGAATGTCATGTAGTGTTATAGACTTTGAACAACCTCTCATAACAAGGGAACTGTAGTAATTCACAAAGCCATTGCAGCCGTTTCCACCCCACTGCCTTTCTGTCTGATTATTTGCTGGAAGCGGTTACAGGGTTTAAGAGCATTGCATGTCCATGCCATTAACTGAGGGGAATCAATCCAAGGCCTTGGTGTTTGTGCCTCCGGGTCCATCTTAGCTCACTAGTGTTATTTATTTTCTTACATTTATTAAATGTGAACATGAACAATGTGTCATATACCCTTGATAATAACACACGCTCAACACAAACCAACTGAAATATCAGTTCTCCACCCACAAGTTTGCTCTCCTGTAGCAACTGCCGTCAAAAACATGTGTAGACATACTGGCAAAAATCTCAGTCTGTGTAAAAAAATTGGGTTCGAGTTTAAAAATCGACAAAACACTGTTGAGAGTGGTCTGTGATTCCAATAAGTGATATTCTGCAATCAAAGTGGGGATTTCTCTTCTTGCAATAGCCATTCCAATGAAACACAGTGACTGATCTTATCCATTTTGGCATGGTGACTTTGATCACATCCACTTCAAAAGTCCCTGGATGGCACAGTTAGGGTGGGCACCAAGATGATGCCCAACCAACACCCCTCCGGTGTGAGAAAAAAGTTGCCGATCACAACCACCCACTGTAGAAGGGAGCCAGTTCTAACCAAGAAGTATACAGACACTTTTTTTGTGTTTTTTCATGTCAAGTCATGTAACTTTAATGCTTCTGTTTCATATCATTTGACTTTAAGACTTTAATGCAAAATATTGAATAATCTGAGAAGCCTCCTCATGTGAACAAATCAACCTTGTAGCAGTCCATGAGAATTTTCCTGATATGTTCAAAGTTACTCAATTTTACTTCACGATTTCAGTTTGTGAATTAAGAAGGTTAATGGAAGCCCACCTCATATTTTATCCCCATGTTCCATTTTTTGCAATTCTTCAGTCATTTGAATGGGTTTTTTGTCGGCATTCTATGAAAGAGCTAGGAAAGACGGTATTTGTGGGTGGAGATAAGGTAGGTCTGTTTGGTTACAGTCAGCTCCAGATTTATTGGCAATCTTTAGTAAAATGAACTACAATAACACAGTAAATAAACCACACACAAATCTCCCCTGGTGAGAATAACAGCACTGTGTCAATTTCTGTTGATTCACAAGGTTTGAGAACACTTGCTGAGAGATCTTGGACCACTCCTCTGTTGCAGTATTGCAGTGCATTGCCAGTATCTTGATATTCTTGGGTCTTTGATTGTGAACTGCCCTTTTCGAAACACACCACAGGTTTTTCTTGAAATTCAAGTCGGGAGACTAAGAGGGCCACTGAAAACCTGCCATTTCTGTTGGGATTTTATGTGTGTTTGTTGTCATTGTCCTGATGAAAGATTCACCCATGGCCAAGTTTCAGCCTGCTGAAGAGTTTGGGCTAAAATCTCCTGGTATTTAGTGGAATTCATTATGCCGTTGATTTTCACAAGAGGCTCTGGACCACTATCAGCAAAACAGGCCAAAACAATGATGATCCACCATTTGATAATGGGTTTTAGGTGCTTTTCTTTATAGTTCTTTTTTTTTTTTTTTGTACAAAATGTGACAGTGGTGTACATTGCTGAAGAGTTGAAATGCTGTCCCATCAGACCACATGATTACATCTGTGGCCCTAGTGACATTTTGCAAAGTTTAGAAGCAGCAATTTGTAGGTTGCTCTTAGGAAAGGCTCCCCACATCCTTCAGCTCTTTGCTTGATGGATAACAAAGGGATTTTACATTCATGTAACCTCATATTTATACCCCAGAGAAACAGCGAATGGTCGTACACAACAGTAGCTTTCCGATAAAAAGAACAATTCTTTTGTTTTTAGTAAGCATTAAATTTAGGGTGCCAATAATTTGGCCCCGTATACCTTTGAAAGTACGTACCATTCTTAAAAATAAAAAACACTACTGTACGAATGATCTCCATTGGATAAAACGAATTTGTTTCTTCAGTTCCTCAAGGAGCGTTTAAATAACTGTATGTGTGGTTTATTTTATATGATTGTTTTTTGCCCACTTTTTGAGTACTCGTAATTCTGGAGTTGGCTATTTGTTCTGTGACAGGGGCATATAATTAAACACATCTTTATTCTGTAGATTTGCCCTCGTCTTTGAAGCACCCAGGGACAAGGGCTGAAGCGGAGAGCAAGCGAAGGCCATGAATCAAAGGCTTGGGGGAAGAGCGAGTGTTGCTTAGGGCTGAGCATCCCTATAGACCTCATGGCTGTCCTCTCATTTAGTTATGTGTTGGCAGCACTCTCAGTCATATCCCCTGGCCTGATGGAGAGTGAGGAGTGGATGTTAGAGAGCTGAGGTTTTTATGACTCCAGCTTAATGTGTTTGCTCGACTAGGAGCAGCCCCCCAGGGCTCCTGATACTGTGAGCACACACTCCACGTGGCCCTCGCATCCAGTGATGGGTGTTGGTATTGAAACTTTGTGATTTTTTTTTTTTACATTTGCCCTCGGTGGCAACAAATGGAGGTGGCAGAGCAGTTTGTAAAATAGACTTCAATTGCATTCTGCAATATTGTGTAAGGTAATCTATCACAATGGAATGTAACCTATTCCACTCTAGCCAGGGCCTTCATACAGCGAGTCTTCTGGGCAAGTGCATGATGAAATGGGCTGTTGTGGCCAGACGCAAGCACATTCATCTTGTGTCTGGCTAAGTGATCTCATGTTTAGGTGGGATTTGTATGATAATGCACCAAGAGGGGCTGTGTTCGTGTCGAAGCGAAGCTGAATTGGTTCAGAGAGACACTAACAACATTTTAATATCACTCAGACAGATCCCAGTGCAAACCCTACACATCTGTATTAAGCTCCTTTTTTGTTCTGGAGCAAGACATGCAGCCATCTATTAGAACCAGCGCTGAAACCTGAGAACCTCTCAGCCTCTATTTGGCTCCAGCTTTATCGCACCACTCCCTTCTCCTCTGCGTTAAGACTCATCCTTCCTCCTAGTGTGTTTCCCCGTCACCCTGCAGTCGTCTCTTTCTCTTACACATCCCTCTTTTCCCTCATTCACATTTTTCTTCTTTGTTTCTTTTCACTCCAGTCTCCTCTTTCTTTCATACATCCCTTGTCTCCCTCACTCACATTTTTCCTCTTTCTCCTTGTTTGTATTTCAGTCTACGGTCTTTTTGCTCACTCTGTAGTTTTTGTCTTTCTTTCCTATACCCCTCTTGTCCCTCACTTCATTTTTTCTCTTCATTTTCGTTTCTCTTTCATTCTATTGTCTTCAGTTCCACGTCCCGCTTTTCCCCTCATTCAAGTCTTTACTCTTTCTGTTTTTCTCAAAAACTCTGTTGTCTTTTTTTTTCTCTCTCACATCCTTCTTTTCCCTCATGCTCATCTTCTTCCCCGGTTCTTGTATTTACCTTTCACTCTGCTCTCTTTTCTTTCTCTTTCACATCCCTCTATTTTATTGGTCTAATTTTTCTGTTTTTCTCTCTTCTTTTCTTTCTTTCACTTACAAGTCCTTCTTTTGTATTAGATTTTTTTTCCTGTGCATGCTCTCTCTCTCTCTCTCTCTCTCTCTCTCTCTCTCTCTGCCTCTCCGTTAATCCCTGCTGCCTCCAGTGTGGACATGTGTGTGTGTGTGTGTGTGTGTGTGTGTACGTGTGTGTGTGAAACACTGTGTCTGTACATGTTGTGTGTGAGTTGATTTATGTTTGAGTTGGTGTGTGTGCATGTGTGTATGTATGTATGAATGTGTGTGTGTGTGTGTGTATGAGTGAGCATCCCCCTGTGTGCTGTTTCTGTGTGTTTCTCTGGGCACAACCTCATTGCTTCCTGTGTGAGGAGGTGGAGGGCGGCTGGCTCTGTGGAACAAGAGAGGAGGGGATGGGGGGGTGGTATGGGGGATCATGAATCTGTGGCTGTGAGTGTGTGTGTGTGTGTGTGTGTGCGTGAGAGAGAGAGAGAGAGAGAGACTTTGTGGCTCTGTAGCACTAAATGCAGTTGGCTGAGTGTCTGTGGGGTGTGTGTGTTCAGGGAAGGGTGGAGAGTGATCATTCCAACTGACACATCATTGTGATTCCACGCACACCTTCCATGGCAGAGTCAGAAGGCAGCATGCTAGAGTGGGTTTTGTCAGGTATGAAAGCGCAGTGTTTGCGGAGGCAGGAACAGTGGAAAAGGGGAGGGAACAAACACAGAGGGCTGGAGCCTCTGCAAAATAAACAGCCAGGGAATCGCTGCTGAGCGGATCGGACAGAGGGCTTTTTGGATGTAAGGAGCAAAAAAGCAAGCATGATGCTGTGATGTCATCCTTTTTTTTTTCGTCTAGCAAACCTGCAGCCTGCACACAAAAAAAAAGCTTCCGCTGTGTCTCATCAGCCGGCGCAGGCTGCTCCAGCAGGGGCAGTGTAGTGCACGCTCGAGCATGAGGATTAAAGGCGAAAAAACAGAAATCCATTTAGCGTGATCCCAGGGGAGGTCATCTGGGCTTCAGCCCGGCGGAAGCCCAGCGCTTCTCCAGCTGCCATCGCCTCTGCTGCCACACTGCTCTCCCCAGATACCAGCAACAGGAGGGTCACATGACCCTCAGCTGCCAATCACAAATTAAATGACAGCCCAGAGACAGTCCCTGAAAGAATGCAAGAATTACCACTGCAACTCAGGTGTGAGTTTCGTAGTACAAATGTGAGGTGCTAAATAGGAGTTTACACCTTTCTGGCTTTGTAAAGAATTTTTTGTAACTGAGACATTCTTTTTTAATAAAGCTTTTTTCCTAGATCTGTATGACCAAGCCAAGATTATTTTATATTATTATATGAATATATATACATAT
>JBBIGA010000106.1:34471709-34486283 GCA_037576975.1 Alestes dentex | reverse complement strand
AAGTGGCTGTAATTCTGCACCAAGGATGAATTTCGGAAAGAGACTTCAGATACAGTATTAGGGGACCACTAAGACCTCTATAAAAGCATAAAAAATCAGCATGTCATGGGACCTTTCAGTTTCTCTGGTTATCTAATGCCACCAATCAGTGGCAACCAGAAGTTACTGGAAATGTGCTATGTCCTCATTTAACATGTTGCAAATGAAATGCTATTTTTACTTAAGAAGATTTGTAGCACAAGGTGCGTATTTTTCATGGTAGTCTCAGTACAAGCACAAGCACTACTTTATCTGTCTTTCATTGCAAATCTTAAAACAGTCAAAAGCAGATAACTTTCACACATGCCGCAGAATGCACAAGGGTTCGCTTGAAGCCAACGCCAGACCACATTTCCGTGTTCTGGGCCACTCCTGGGCTCCAAATCAGCTTTCACACTCAGTCAAACTCAGCTCAACTCTCTGGGCAAGTGGCCTTGGGCACCAAAAATGTTCTCTTGTGGTTAATGATACACTCAATGTGTAGACTGTGTGTGGTTGGAAGGACATGAACCCTATTAAAGCTATATCTGCTCTTCCTCCAGGTCATTCCCAGGGCAAACCCCTCAAAGGCTGGGCTGTGTCGTTAAAATAGCCCCTAACCCACGCCTCTCGTAATCCACAACAGCTGGTGTGTGTGTGCATGTGTGTACGCGTGAGCGTATGTGTGTATGTAGAATGGCAATGTCGTCTTGTCCAGCTGTGGATATGTGGTGGCCTAGATATGTTGGTTGCCGCTGTACCCCTTCCCGGCCCGTGCCACTGCGCAGCGCTGTGGGTTAGGGCTTTGGGCTCGCGGGGGTCATCTCTCATTACACATCCCTAGCTGATTCCATTAATCAGCCTGCGTGCATTTACAGTACACAGGGGACGGAGAATATCTGTTGTTTATTAATCAGACGAACAGCAGAGTGCCAGTCTGTGATTAACAAACAGATCATTGTTCATCCTTGTGCCCCTCGCACTCCATCACCAGGCTAATGGACGGTGGGGCTGCCCCAGAGAGTCCTTGTCCTCTGTGGAAAAGCTGGCAGCAGAAGGCAGGTAAGGCTTTAGCTTTTTGTCCTCTGTCAGGACTGTGTGGGCGCCAGAGGGAAAGGCAGATTAATGCAGGGGGCTTGAATATTTTATACGCAAACATATTAAAGTCCTCTCTGCACCGCCCCCCCCCCCCCTCCACATCACATCCTCTCTCCCTGGCTGTCTCTGAATGAGTAGAGGTTGGGGAGAGAGGTGACCCTGGCTCAAGCTGGAAGAGCCAGTGTCCCCTACTTTATACTCTCATCTCAGTCTGTCACTACATCTCTCCCTTTTGTCACAACATTCTTTCTGTCTCTTTCTCTTTTTGCCTGTTTTTCCCCTCTGCCCGGTGACCGAGGCTTTTTTTTTTTTTTTTTTTTCTGGCACATTTGATATGGATGTGTTGTCAGAGCCTTCGTTCTCCGAGCACCCTTTTTCCTCCTCTCTAGCTGATCCGCAGTCGGTCGTAGAATATGTGACAGGATATTTATCTGTTTTTGTTCCCATTTCAGCTCTATCTGTTCCCGTGTCATTTATTTCAGGAGCTTAAGGCCCCGTAACACTGCAGGCTGTGTGGAGTTTTGTGATATATGATATGTGTGCATCAGGCCTGACAGCTTGTAAATCTACTTTAAGAGGATTAGTCTTGACAGCGCTCTTCCACATGCCTGTCTTTGTGTGGTCTGCTCGGCTGCGGAGGGCGGTCATACGAAACACATGTGGAATGTTTTGGCTGATTCCTGTTGCCCCCTGCTGGTGTGGAGGAACCTTAAAGCAATGTCACTTCTCACTTCTCTCCTTCGAGACAATGACAAGATCGAAGGGAAAAACATCAAAAGGGCACTAGGATCACTGGGACCACTTCCAGTAAGCAGGGCTCTACGTAGCTTCTGCGAGGATGCTTGTGCTTCAACCGATGCTCGGCCTTTCCTGTGGAGTAATGTCATAGTATACACGCTTCTCAGTGTAGAGATCAAAGTAATAGCCGCACTCTAACACGTCCCATTAAATCTTCCTGCACATTTGGTCGGACAGTCATTGCCGGTGCCGGCGATGAGTTTAAGTCTGTCCGTGCACACATTTGCTCTGTGCCTAAGATGGCAGCTGAGGAGCTATTCCTCAGTAGTGTTTTTCTCATTGCCGGCCCTTATTCATTATGCATACTGTTTAAAATGTCACTCTCCATTTACTGCTGGTCCTAAAGCCCTGAGGCTTTGTGCTGAGTAGAGTGGGCCCGCTCACTTCCTTTGTCTCTGCAGTCTCTCTTCTTCTCCCCGGAGACTAGCTTGTTCCTCCACCGGCGCAGGACTCCCAGCTCTCTCCTGTCTCCCCTGCTCCTCCTCATGTCTTCCACTGTCCACAGCCCCCCCCTTTCTGTCTGTTTCTCTCTTCGTTTCCCTCCTGTCTGGCTCCCCGTCTGTCTCAGTGCCACTGTTATCCCTCACTCCATCTTGTTTGAATAGCAGTACACAGCAATTTGTCTTGTCTGATTGCTGTCCCTCTCATCCTTAAGTTTCCCCCTCTCGCTCTCTCTCTTTCTCTCATGCATACGTGTACGAACACTTGTCGTGATGGCTGTAAACAGTCTGGTAGACCACCCTGGCTCTAGCTCGGCAGCAGCACTTCCATAATGAACTCTGCGTTTTGGCACTGAGTCTAATAGCACCAGGAGCATGCGAGAAGGTAAAGCTCCGCATTCTGAATGATGAAAAAGTAATTAAACAATCTAAATTTTATATCATTGCTCGCTGGAATGGGAATGAGGACCACTTCACTGAGAGCGGCAGTTATGAGTAGCTTGGATGATCTAAATGTGCGGCAAGAGCCAAGAGAATTATTGCAGCAGATAACAAGCTTCTATGCTTCAACAACCAGCAAAGAGGAAATACAACAAGCCAGTGCTCGATTATAGCCGTGCTGCTCGGGGTTTATACATCCTGTCTCCAGATACAAAATGCAATATTTTTCCTGGCCCCTAATATTGCAACTTTTTCTGACCTGCTCTCAGCAACCACAACATGTAAACATTAAGCCTGTCAGCATCAGTGGGGAAAGAGGAAAAGCTTTTTCCTGCCAATAGCTGTAAACACAAGGAGAGCTGTCTAATGACAGCGGTGCTGAAACAATGGAACGCTGAAGTGCTTTGGCAGACAGGGTGCTGTCCGGTGCTGAAATCCGAGGATTACAGCGGAACAGAATGGAAGTAGCGGCAGCAGTGTTTGTGCATGTGTCTGCTAGAGAATGAGAGGGAGGGAGAGAGCGAGAAAGACAGGGAGCAGGAGTGAGGTCAATTGAAGTTGCATTGTTTCGCATGGTGGAGCACTGCTTTTGAGGCCAATTAGGGTGTAATTCTGTAGCCTGTATAGGCGATTTCTTCTGTCTGGGCTGCCTGATAGCTGCACTGAGCAGCCAGTCCACTGTGAACAGTTTTGATAACCACCCTACCATTCTATCAGCGTGTGGGGAGCCAGAGGATTGATGCCAAGTGCTCTCTCTCTCTCTCTCTCTCTCTCTCTCCCCCCCTCTTATTTCTCTAGCAGACACACAAACACTACCACTGCTGGCTGCATTCTGTTCTGCTAGAATGTTCACGTAGAATTTGTGTGCGCGTGTGTGTGTGTGTGTGTGTGTGTGTGTGTATGTGTGTGTGTATGCATGTGTTTCTGAGCACATAAACTCTTTTTTGCCATATGTACAATGGTGCCATGAGCTCGACACTGCCTTTAACATTATCATTACATGTTAATGGAATACTCGGGCAAATAATCAAATTTTCCAAGGCCGGTGTAGCTAACAATACTACCAGTAGTGCAGTTGGTAGCCTAGTGGTTAGGGCGTTCGCCCTGCGATCAGGAAGCCATGGGTTTGATTCCCAAGACTGCTAAGCACCTCTGAGGTACCCTGAGCAAGGTACCGTCCCCACACACCCCGGGCGCTGTGTTCCTGGCTGCCCGCTGCTTCACTTGGTGAATGGGTTCAATGCAGAGGATGTGCTGTTCACTTTGTGTGCTTTGGTGTGTTCACATATGACAGAATGGTCACTTTCATATACAAAAACAAATAGAGTAAGGATTAAGTGGTTACAGAAAATGAATGAATGAATATCACTGCTGCACGCACTTATTATGGACAGCAGTGGCCGGTATTCACAAAGCAGTCACAAGAATGACTGATCTTCGATCAGATTCTTACATATTTATGATGGTTGCTGTCCCAAAACGGATTGTAGATCAGCACTCCTACTGCTGAGATGGTTTATAAAAACAGACCCCGTTGTCTAAACTGGCTGTTTAGAGCATTCAGCTCAGTTCTGTTCACACATAATCACCGTCTGACAATAAGTGATACTGTGTTGTAAACCACACTGACAGGTCTGCAGCCTCATAATTCTATTTACAGACCTGATCTGGGTGGGTATTTGTTAGCAACTTAAGCCTCATAGCTCCAGTAATAAACTAAAAATCTTGACATCAAACATCTTGCCTGATTGACCATATCTAGAGTAAAAGGAAGATTGTAATAATTGGATGAATTGCCAAACCATTCCTTTAATTTTAATTTGGCCTATAAAATATGCATTATGTTCGATGATTGATTAAAGCAGGCTCGCTCATCCTTCAGGAACAGCAAAATGAGTGATGTTCTTCCTTATAAACACTATACTGAAATGCCGCTATACCGTTATTTCACAGATTCCTTGTGGAAACCTTTTTCCGCCTTCCCAGCATTATTATTTAAATGTAAATAAGAAAGAAGTGTGTCGCTGAGGATCATTGAGAAGGATTTGCTTTCAAAATTAAAGGAGCTTGCCTTGTTGTGGGGGTGGAGCTATAGTGGTCACGACTCAAGCTGTTTAATACAAAGGAAGCGTGCTGACATATGAGGAAGTGACATGCGAAACCTGAGGCGTCTTGGTTACGAAAGCAAAATGCACGAAGAAAGCCTCGGTGATCATGTTTCACACCTCAGTGGTTCTGTAACACTGCTGGGTGCTCTCTGGATGACTGGACTCCTGGAAACCTGGAGAAGCCTGATTTTCGCTAATAAAGGAGAGTGGATTCTGTATGCAGGCTGCTGACGGGGGCATGTCTTTTCATCATTTAAAACTTTCAGCGAGCATATTTATCCCAGTTCAGTGATGAGCCGGGCACGCTTCATGTGTGAAATCATTTGGCTTATCTGGTAAGGTGTAAGAGCAGCACTTGGTCTTCACGGCGGTGTGCCCACTAATGAGGCAGAAATAGAAGCTTTGATGCTGCATTTGGGAATCACTAAGCTTTGATGCCTGCTTGATTGACAGGTGAGGTGAAGGCTGAAAAAAAAAACCCCACCCACTATTATCGGATAAGGTTAGTGTGCGCTTCTCGACTGGAGCGGAGTCCTTGATAGACATCAAGTGCTCCTGACCACAGACCTTATCTAAACGCTCAATCCTGGGGTCGCAGGTCACCATGGCTGACTTCAGGTTTTAAATCCGTTGTGGCTTTCGGTGGTTTCAGGACTTTTAACATTCTGATAGTGGAAGTAGGCTGGAGATGACGTCAGTGAAACACTTTCAGAGCACTGGCTCTTCATCGGAGCCTCTCTAGGACGCAGAAAACCAGAGCGGTTCAACAAAGCTAATGACTTTCCATGAATCTTTAAACACGCCAGTGGATCTGAGTTGTAGTAAAGTGCGTGCCTTCATTCTCAGCTTCGTGGGGGTCAGCTCTTTCCTTTTGTCAGGTTTAATGGTTTCTGAGTGAAGTTGCTCTAAAGCTGTGCTCAGTAGCCATGGACTTTGAATGCGGGGCGTTAAAAGGGTACGGTGAAGTAAATACTAGTGCTTTGGGAGGAGAAAGGTTGCATTTTGAGATGCAGAGGTTTGATTTAAGGGAATGGGTAAACATGTTCTTTCAAAAACATGTTTTTGTCCAGTTCTCGGGGGATTTTGAAGTGATTTTTTTGTTTGTTTTTAAAGAGAAATTGAGCACAACGATAGCTCCCATAGGCTTCTAGAAGGAATGCAATGACAAAGACTGCTTCTAGAAATTCCAGTATAAACAAACTAATGTAACGTAAGCAAACACAAAATGCCTAAACCGAACACATCCGCATGATCAGAATGAATTTATTCTACACTGAGATTTTTATTACTATTTTATGCAGTGCCTGTCTGAGCATTTTGGGTGGGTTATGCTTTTAGACACATCAGCACTTGTGTTCCACTTGGATGTACACAAGTATCTAAAGCTAGTTTGGCCAGACTATTATCTCTTAATCAAACTAATAGACTGTAGGTGAAACATTAAAATACTCATTATAATTGCATAATTATGATTCACAAAGTAACCCCAGCAAGTGGTACTGTTATGCTGTTTTCCTGCTTGCAGTTATATTAAAGCCTTTTAAGCCCAAAACTGGATGCAGTTCTATGCCCGTGGGAATTTCTAGGCTGTTTGTTCACCTCTTAGACAAAAAAGAAAAAATGGAAATTTTAAATGTTTATTGAAGAAAAAGCATCAGTCTGTTGATTTAAGTGAAATGGGTCAAGCCAAACCCTATGTAAACTGAATATCTCTTCTGTTAGGAGAAGAAGAAGAAACCCGGGACCATTCTGTTGTTGTTTTTCCTCAGAAAAAAAGGGACAAATCAGCTAAAGCTCGTGTTCGGTGTAGTTGTGTTTGTGTACACTGTCATATCTGTTTATTGAGTGGTTACTGCATTGCTCAATAGTGATATGGACCATGCTGTGTTATCAGTCCCCAAGCTAGAGCTTTCAGTGACAGGTAAAGGCTCTCCCTGTCATTTCTGCTGCTGAAGGGCCTTAAAGGGCCAGTGCCCATCCACTAGAGCAACAATCCAGAGCTCGTATGAAGAAGCATAGGAAAACATTTTCAGATTCCTGCTGCTTCTTATTTGTCACTTATTTGTACTGTGATGCTGGAGGCTTTAGTGAAATGCGTATCAGTATTAGTTGGGCAATAGTTAAGCTCTGCAACAAAGTGAAGCAGAAACAACATCTAGAGACAGCTCATAGCAGTAGGGGCTAATGGCTGAGGTAAGGCACAGCTTTTAAAGTAACAACTTAAAAGCAGCAACTGAAAAACTGTGTGTGTGTGTGTGGGGGGGGAATCATACCCTGCTCAGAATCCCTGGCTCCTCTTGGTCGGTTAAGAGTCAATAATATTCCCCTCTCTCGCAGCAAATGCAAAACAAATGATGTCAATTTGAGTGCCGAGATTGGGTGCCCTTGTTGGCTTTAAATTGAATCTCTCCGTCTGAGAGTCCCTCGCTGGTTGTGTTCGGTAAACAAACATGGCCAACCGTTTCATCTAATCCTGGATTAGACCCACCTGCCCAGCCTGATTGTATGTGTGTGTGTGTGTGTGGGGGGGGCACTAACCACTAAAATCACTTCACAATGAAAGAGCGCATTGTCGCAGACAGGTCATCCTGAGCGCAGAGTGAAAACTAGCGGTGGAGACGGACTGCATCTTAAATCTAGACGCAGTATAATCCAGCTAAAGGGAAGGGCATTGCCTGCATGCTAAAATGTTCAAACGGAACCGTGTGGAATGGAGTGAGTGGTCAAAATTTTGCTAAAATGTGCGCCACGCTGCCTCACTCAGCCAGTAGAGCCAGCAAATGACTGCAGATAATTAGCTTGTGGGGCATTTAGGTGGAATAGAAGAATGAGAGAGGGAGAGAGAGAGAGAGAGAGAGAGAGAGAGAGAGAGAGAGAGAGAGAGAGAGAGAGAGAGAGAGAGAGAGAGAGAATGGAAATTGTCACTGATGCTGTGTCTGCTGCAAAGAAGGAAGTGGTAATGATAATCGGTATGCTATTATAATAGCAGGTGCTTGCGGTGGTTATGAGCCCATTGCACCCACTGCAGTGATGGCAGCTTAAGCTCCTGGGCTGGAGTCTGGGACAGGAGGGAACAGGGCCATTTGATATGGACCACTAATACACAAGCATTTGTAGTCTGGCCACAGCTGTGCCTTGCAATGCGAAACTCTGTCTCTCTCTGTCTGTGTGTCTTTCTCTCTCTCAATCTCTCTCTCTCGCTCTCTCTCTGTCTCGCATGCTCTGTCTGTGTCACTCACTCACATATTTACAGACACATTCATGCACACACATACACCCACACCCACACCCACACACACACACACACACACACACATACACGTGTGTGTACAAACCCAGCGCCAGAGATGACTAATGCCACGAATGCCACAGCCATTATATTTGCAGCTCCTGTCACATTATTATCACATCTGGCTTCATTGCTGCTGCTGTGACTGAGCCGTTCAAAAAGTGCAGCCCCAGCAAAGCTCACTTAATCAAAGTCATTCGTTCCTGTGACTGATAATACCTGCTATTGTGCAGCAGTAATGTGGAAGCATAATGGGCGCTCTGCGCCGGCTGATTGCAGCATGGTTGGGTGCTGCAGTGGACCAGTGCAGGGGAAGGTCCAGCAGATCATCCTACAAATCACATCACTCATGGCTCATTTCCATTCTGGAGTGGCCTGGGCCCAGGGAGCGTGGGGAGCAAACGTGCTAATTCATCCTCTCTACCCCAGGGGAAGAGTACACATTATCTTAACGCTGGGTCACCCTTGATTTCACAGCATCGTTACGGCACGACGGCGGCAATTCCTAACCAGACACAATTATGGTCTTTGATCCGGTGTTGGAGAGCTTTAGAAACTGCATAATTATCCTGAAACCCAAAGCTGCAATTCATTTGCAGACGTGGGGGAATAAACGGTACGATTCAGGCAGTCGGCAGTATGTGTTTTGATCTCTTGATTTACTAGTTAATATCTCTCTCAGTCAGTTCTGTCAGAAAAGCGACTATTTTCTCTTAACACATGTCGTTCCGGTGCTCCCTGCTGGGAATCTCAGCTCTCTTGACAACAAAACTGTGTTGTGGAAACAAAGCTTTTTAAAAAAAAAAAACAAAAAAAAAAAAATTTCACTGCGCGGACTGTATGACAATGCTGGCTCATCAGCCTCCCATATATAAGTGCTGTACATGTGTAATATACAGTACACTGCTGAAAGAACACTGAAAAATGTGCAGTAACTGCCTGGCAGCAATTAGCTAGTACATTGCTGTGGTACCTTCCACAGTATGCTTACTGTAAATGTAACCAGAGTGCCTAAAAAGAACTGTAACTGTCATTACACTAATAATCGCAGCACGATTATTATGTTCATCCCGGTAATAGAGTGCCGTGTTTTTTCACTGCAAGGTTACAGGTGTTCCTGCATCCATTTTAATGTTGTTAATTTAATAATCGTGAAATAATAACCAACTTTAACATGCAGAAATGAAAACACCTAATTCAACTTTCAGCGTTTAAAAGATGAAATTACACTAAGGCACTAAATAGATGATTTGGTATTTTTCATTTTGTAAACCTTTATTATTTTGTAAACGACACCACTTTCCTTTTGTCAAATTACCTGCTCAGTGTAAACTGCGTGGCCGACGTTTTTTGTCAATCTTTTTCGTGTTTAGAGTATTTAGAGAATTGCGGAAGGACTCACTTATTGTTTAAGTAATCTTGTTTCTTTTGACTGTACTTATACAGATACAACTAAAAGGTGTGTGCAAGTCCTCTATTGTGTTCATTTGCTTTCTAAGACCAGCTGACAGTTGCCGCAATGTTGATTCAATGAGAAAAAAAAAAACACACAAAAAACATCACATTGTAGAAAACTCAGTGTCACGCAAGATATTTCCAAGTAATTTTTACAGACTAAACAATAAAACAGAAATGAAATGTGAAGCAAACGCTGTAGGATTTTAGATACTAAAATGTGCGAGATTGATTTCATTGTTTCTGAGCTGGATTTTTCTTCCTTAAATGGATACTTGGAATCCTCCTCTTGGGCTGGAGGCTTCATCCCTGCAGAAAAAAAGGTTAAAAAGGAATTAGATACTGATATAGAAATTTATAAGCAGGTCGGATGGCTCAGTGCCTATTTTTTGTGGCCTTCCCACTTCCCATTAGAAATACCACAATATATTTCTACTACTGACAATAGTACAGAAGGCAGTAGTAACTCCCACTCCTCTACGCACACACACACACACACACACAAACAAACAAAGGCTCATTCTTCTGTTGGACATTCTTGCCAGCCTCTCTGCTCAGCAGGACCTTGGAAGCGTACTTACTGTGTGCTTTCTTGAAAAATCTGTAAATACAAAAGACATCATACGTTACAGCCAAGGAGAAAAACTTGGTTGAAGTGATTAGGATTCTTACCCATCTAATGATATTTGCTGTGTAAGTGTAATCACCAAGTTTGGTCTATTAACTACTTCCCCGTTGTGAGGATATTTGCTTCACGGGGGTTGTACTGCTCCAAAATGAATGAAGTAGGTACAGGCTGGAAGACAACACAGGTTTGAGCTGATTTTTTTATTTTTTATTTTTTTGATGCAACCCACAACCCACGCTTGTAGTAGCTTCAGTACTTTCAGCGCTTCTTCCAGTTCCCTTGTTTCCAAAAAGGCAGAACTATTTTCTACTTCTGCATCACCAGAGGTCTGGTCTATATTCAACCTTCAGGGTGATACAATGGCAATCCTACCGCAGAAAATACTTCCATGATTTTGGAAGCAATGGGGCCTGAAAAGAGCAACGAAAGAGAGAAGAAAAAAAAAAGTGTTGTTGTGCAACTTCTCGCGCCCTCAAAACATTTTTTCAGCCTTGTAGTGCATCACAAAACTGTGTTGTTTTCCAGTCTGTATCTACTTCATGAATTTAATACCACCATTCATACCAGAGTTTGTAATTCTATTTATCGCTCTAAATTTACATCCGCAGCATTTATTACGGCATGTTTGCTCTTTATTACGGCAACTTTCAGTACTGTTGTCATGAAGGTCAAGAGATTAAGGTTAAATGTTTCAGAAGAGCGGACCAAAAATATTTCGGTGAACACACTGAAGGCTGTGTGGAGAACTGGGATGAGAATTTTGAGGAATTCAGTGGTTTGAGTACAGTTGTAGATAGAAATGTGAGTATATCAATATTCATTTTAAAATCACTTCAAAATGAGTAATGGAAAAAGGAACTGAAATGTGCGTGTAATTTAGACTGACTTTTTAGACTTACCTTTGCTCAACCAATAAAAGCCATGTTTCCTTTTTTATACTTTGCAAGAGAAAAGAAAACTTTGCTCTTCATCAAACGTTTGCAATCCACATCAAAATCACCACTGTGTCGCCATATTGCATCCCACCAAAATGTTAATACCACAATGTTATTTTGCTCAGAAACAGGGGTTCCAGTGAAGACTCTGACTTGAGTGTAAGGATAAGGTACAGCTATAGGAGCCGAAATGATTTCAGGTTTAGAAATTAAGCTTGTCAGTGGATTTGTGCACAATAACCAGGATGCAGAAAATAATGACTACATACATTTATTTATTTTGCACAGTTTTGAAATTCAGTCTTTTGAGATTCACATGTATATTTTTGCCATACCTTTGTGTACTAAACTGAAATCCTTGAGACTGCATAATTTACCTCCTCTCATGAATGCATGCAGTAGTTTGCTGCTATCCTCCGGTGGCAAGAAGTGTCTCAAATCATCATCATTTATAAATTTCATGTTACCAGATGTCCTCATCCCCATGTTTGACTAGTGTTGTAGAATCGGTTTCAATGACTCATTTCCCAGGTAGGGTAGGACACTTTCAATGGAGTCTTCCATTATGCTTCATGTGGAAAAACAAATGCAGTACAATACACCAAGGTGGTTCAGTGGCAGTCTGTAATAGCAGCAGGTAGCCACACAACATGAGAATGTGTGTAGGATGTTTACACCAAGATCCAAGGCTGGCACGCACAAAGATTTTTCGTAAACAAACTAAGCTTTTTCCCGACTGACCAGAAGCAGAACAATCGTACCAAGCTCCGCTCCTCTGTTATTAACACTGACAAGTACAGCCATTCCTTACCTAACACCTCTTAGCCTGACAGCTTCTTGAATGGCAGCATTATGCATTTAGTCATCAAATTCATTGGCTTGGCCTCCTTGAAGAATGGCTGGGAACAAGCTGCCTGCGTGTAAATAGGTCCGCAGCGATTGGTGCCTTTCTCCCAAAGTGCTACAGAGGTTTCTGAAATTATGGAGCTTCTGTGCACACTGTTTAAAAATATATGTGCTTACTTTCAGAGAGTGAGTCCAGAGGTGATTTTCACTGTGAGGTCTGGGTAGTGGAGGAGATTGTTGTATTTCGGCTTTGCCTGAAAAAACAGTTTCTCTAGACTCCAAATATTTCCCGACAAGACACTTTATGAAGGCCACCCAGTTGATATGGATCTCCCTCAGCTTGAGGCACAACTGCTTTGCGTAGATTCCACATATATCTAACTATAAAGATAGAGAGACGTGGCAAAGCACCACATCTGCGCTTTACTTCCTCCCAAGTTCTCTCCATCAGTTCCAACTACGCTAATGCGGTTGGTAGCATCACTACATTCAAAATTAAGTTGACAGATCCTCCTGTTCGACTGCACAAATGAAGTGCTTCCCAGTGGAAGCTCTTATTTTATTCATTTTTTACTTTATATGCTACACTGATCCTGGAGGAAATTGCTTGGGGTCTCTGCTACCTGAGGGAAGCAGAGGGCAGCCGACAGTGGCGCCTGGGGAGACATTGGCGCCTTTTTCAATGGTACCACTGGCAGTCCTGGGATTCAAACCTACAACCGTCTGACTGCAGCAACTCCCTACCCACCAGACCACCAGCTGCCCAAGATACAGACACAATCCCCTCCAAGGGATCATAACCGAGACATAGCGGAGGTTCTGGTTGGCAGACATGGAAACGCTCCAAAGAATGAGAACAGAGTCCAATTTTACTCCATTTACACTATTCAGCTCCCATAGGCCACTTCTCCGCACTGCTCCTACAGTTTTGTCCTAGTTTTGAGAGTTCAATCGCAAACCTGTCTCTGGTTATAAAGCTGTATCTACAGAAGCTCATGCTGTTGTTGAAATTCTCCAAGTGAATGCAACCCAATGTTGTCACATCTAATTGCAATTACAACTCCATTCACAGCCTCACCCATCTCCAAGGTAATGCCAGACAGTCTTATAAGTCTTTTACAAGGGAAGAGAACACTTTCTCTTGTCCATAAAAACCTGATAATCAGTCTCTCTGTGAAGCGTGACTAGCTGCATGGAGTCAAAGGATGACCTGCTATGAGGCAATATCTTACCCAGTGTCATGCACACAGCTGGGAGGTTGTTTCTTTTGCAAGATACAAGAGCATTCACAACTTCAAAGGCATCTTGATATAAGATAACTGAGCTTAAGAAACAGCAAGTCTTGTAAAAGGGTGTTTTTTTTCTTACAAGCTCAAGCACATTTAGGTCTTCTGGTGAGTGCGTTTTTGACACATTGTATTGCTTTCTCACTGTTTGCTGGTTCAACAGGGCTTTTAGAGTGTCCTCATTATACCTTTGCAATAAGTTCCTACTTGACACTCCATCTGTGATATCAGGAATTTCCATCGATTGCCAAGTCTGTCAAGCAGGTGTGACATAGCACATGCTGATACTTCTTGCAAATTTTCTGTCAGAGTAGATGCTGTTGGTGCAGGTAAAAGCATCTTTGCTTGCATTCTCAAGTAAAAGAGGCTCAATCGGTAAGGAAAACTCAACGTCATTGTTTCCCATATCAACAGAATACCTGCGTCATTACTGTTCACACCTTCATCTCTGCAAACCTCTGAGTCCTGCATGTTTCCTGCTTATGTATGAGATATAGGGAGACCTGACACCGAAGAACTGCCAACAAGGACCGGAAAGGGCGAACAATATTTTTCCCATCCTTCTTATGTGACTTTAGAGACTTGAAAAATGTGAAAGTTGAAAAGTGCATTCCTCAGCCCGGCAATTCAAATGTATACGCTTATGAAATGTAGCAGGTTTAGGTTTTGTGTGGTTTCGCCACCAGTGTCTGTAATGCATAAAATGTCTTGAAATTTAGGAATCTTAAGATATCCCTCATGGAGAGAACGGTTTCTGTGCGCTTTTAACTTGCTTGATATAAAAGCAATTACTATATTGTGTCTGCAGAGATGCAAGAAGTTTCCATTTGAATATATTTTGGGCATACTAGTTTATTCATGAACGTAGCTGATATTATTGCTGGGTGTTTTTTATTTATTTATTTATTTTTTTTTTTTGCCTCAGCTCATGTGAGAGTGAAAAAATGGGAAAGCCAAAAGCCGTAATGCACTGGAATATATTATGCTTCAGCAAGTCGGGAATGAGACCAATGTGTGCTCCAATTTAGCTGTTGCTGTTTGCCTTGCAACGAAGCTCAG
Organism: Alestes dentex; assembly: GCA_037576975.1. Classification (NCBI taxonomy): domain Eukaryota; kingdom Metazoa; phylum Chordata; class Actinopteri; order Characiformes; family Alestidae; genus Alestes; species Alestes dentex. The sequence continues at coordinate 34,471,882 of JBBIGA010000106.1, read as the reverse complement.
AAAACATATGATCCTTTCAAAAATGTTGTGCTGTTTAAAAGTCTTACCTGTTGTAGCCTTGGCCTGTTTCAGTACCCATGCTGTATGGTAGCTAGTGCACCAACACACACACACACGTACACACACACACACACACACACACACACACACACACACACACACACACACACACA
>JBBIGA010000106.1:34447675-34460150 GCA_037576975.1 Alestes dentex | reverse complement strand
AAAAATATAACAAAAATATAACAAAGGCAACATTTATAGTATTACTTTATCTGAAAAAAAGTTAATGGTGATCAGAAAGCTTACATATCAGTTATATAAACTTGAAGCATCAGGATCGGCATTGGTATCGGCCGATCACCTAAACAAAAAATCGGTACTTGGTATCGGTGGCAAAAATCCTGATCGGAGCATCCCTAGTAAAAACAAGCTTTTTATGTCATTTCAGTCCATTTCTACCAGGCATTCACAATGATTTTTTGACGTACTGTAAACAAGCGAAAGTGTTTTCAAACGATGCCTAAAACAATATATAAAACTAAAGAAAGATTTGTTTTCTGACATTGACAGTACACAGACATAACAGTACACAACTCATGTAAATATAGTATTCATGAATGCATCTGTTATTTGTTCACTTTTAATCATTACTACATATGTGCCTCGTATATGAGTTAATCCATTCATTTCTACGTTTACTTTCATGTTATTTAATGGCAAGTGTTATCAAATAGATAAAAGGAGATTAATAAATCCTTGCTTAAAAATGGATTGTGATTTTTGGCTGTTTGTTTTTTATGCTTGTGGGTTCCCTAATCAAGCACCAACTCCTCTGAAGTAGGTCTGAATAATATTGGAAGAAAAGTTCCTGTTGCGATGTTTTAGGTTTCGCTATAAATATTGCAGCATTCGACCCAGGAGAACTATTAGAGCAGGGGTATCTCATCCAGACAGGCCTGGCATAGTTGCAGGTTTTTATTCTAACCAGTCAAGAGGATAACTCATATAACTACCCGGGGGTAGTTATATGCTGCACCAACAGGTCTTATCTAAGAAGTCTCAGCTTCCTTTGTGTTATACACTCATTTCCATATTGCACATGTTGCAATATCAGTACAGCGTGAGTTGATGCTGCTCGACTGACAGTGATTGACAATAAATTGTTCGGTCTTAAGCTGGATGTCCACAGCACAGATAGCTATTTAATGACTGGTCTGATGGCTCATTATAGCTGACTCTTGCTATATCAAAGGTCAACATCAAGATAGCAATTAATAAACTATATATTGTGCAGCCGTTCCGGTATTCCTGGACCTGCAGGTTCCATAAATTTCTCTTGTCTACAAAAAAAAAGGCCATTACGCTTGACTGAGCATCGCTGCCCATGTGTGAGTAATGATGACCAATCCAGCAGAACAGAGCCAGTGTCCCTCCCACACGCCCCCACACACGTATGCAGGCACGCAAACAGCTCATGTATATCATGTTTATACTCACCCACGTACAATTAGAGAGTGGGCCTGGCTACATTAGCTAAGTGCAGGTGGGATGAGGCGTGTGACAGTGGCTTGCGTCTGCTTGAGTAAGCAGATTCATTCAGTTTTCTTCCAGCTGTAATCTTCCACGGATCTTCCACCCTTCACACGTCAAAGTCACAGCAAGGTAAAGAAATAGCTATAAAGTAAGAGTGTTTTGTTTCCAATACGGTAACAGGGAAAAAAAAGCATTCGTTTATTGTATATAAATATGGCTCTGCTTGTGCTCTTTTCTGATGGGGTTGCTTTTGCTGTCAATCAGGAGGATCTAGCATCTGAGTGCATCCAGTAAATGCATAATTGGAGTCTAGTTAATGGATAATTGTTTTGTTATGAACCTTGTTGGACGAACGGGGTAAAATTCTTATAGAAATGTTGAAGTCATTTAATCTCATGTCATTATTATACTGACGTGAAGCGCTTTCAATCGCCAAGAATACATTCTCGCCGTCTTGCAAATTCTGGAGGTTATTTTGTTTTAGCGTGGCCATGGACACTAAAATGTCACATATGGCTTGCAAAAATCTCCAAAATGGAAAATCTTTCTTTCTGTGGGTGTTTATGAAGAACGTTTCACACTATAATGTATGACTACTGTGTTAAAAAAAAAAATAAAAATGAGATACATGGTTTTCCTGTGACAATATGCTAACCTTCACCCTCCCAGTTTTGTAGTGTTGTGTGACAGAAGGAGACTAGTGGGTAGAAACTGACCAAAACTAAATTGGAATAAGACAATCCCTAAGTGATCTGCTAGTTGAATAAATATGATTTAAAACAAGTGAGACAAAGTGAAGTAAATGTGAATGTCTAGAAACAGAGAAAGTTCTGCTTGACAGCTTCATAATCAAACCAGTGTTTGTAGATAAACCATCGAGAATCGTATGAAAACGGAAAAAAAAACAAACAAAAAAAACACAACCGTAAGCCACTCTCAAGGTGAAACTGTGCTCCCAGTCCGCAGCCAGAGCTTGGTCATCTCGTAAATTGTTAAGCTGGCTTGAGGTGAGTAAATTGGTGAGTAGACTCATTACCTGCTGTGTAAAGTAGCCTGGAGCAAGAGCTGTAAACATAGCTCACTCTGCTCACTGCCATACCAACATGAGAGAGAGGTTTGGCTAAAAACTGTTTTTAATTAAATGAAAAGAAAATCGTTTGTTCTTATGATATATTAAAGGTCGTTGCAAAAGTCTATCATTATTCTGGGCAGTACTTTTCTTAATGCGTGTACATGTGTGTATGAGCGAGAGAGTACAAGGGAGAGAGAGAGAGAGAGAGAGAGAGAGAGAGAGGGAGAAAGAGAGACTGAGGCTCCATGGCTCCGTCAGAGCATTTTAAAAATGGCTGCATCATTAATTAGTGTTCAAGGTTCCATTGCTTTATTCATGAGAATCAATCTTTATTCTATCCTTACATAATGGTTATTAGCAATAGAACATTCCGAAGAGCTCCATCTGTTAGAGGTGTATTTCTTTTTTTTTTGCCGTGCAGCCAGCAAGCTCCGGCTCATTAAGGCACGGCGAGCCGATCAAGCATTAACTCCACATGTCCCACGCAATCAATTTGTTTTATCTGCTATCAAAGGAAAGCCTTCAGAAGCCTCAGCGCGGCGCCTTTACCTCAGACCACTGTGGGCAGTCAGTCTGTGAGGTGGTGCGAATGTCACAAAGGACCAGAGGTTTCGTATCTGGCATCTGACAGTGTCGGATTGACAGTGAGAGAGAGATCATATTGCTTTCTGGAAGAGCACCGAGACGCCATAATGGACACCTTCATATCGAGGAAGGAAGATGAGAACTAGTGGCTCTGATGAAGAGGCAGTGCGGGGGGTGGGGGGTAGGGGGGGTCGGGGGAGGGGATAATGGCCACAGGATCATAACGTGTTATTTTGCTGGGAGTGCTCACTGTACTTCTGGAGAATGACGGTGTTTGCACCCGGTGCAGATAATAAGCTCCATTGGTGGGAGGCTGCCGGGAGTGTAAAGGCTCCGAGTTCACACGGAGACAGCAACAAGAGGTCCGCTCAGTGGAGCTGACCCGCGGGTCAAGGCTATTAAATTATACAGCTGTGCTGCGAATTAGGCTACCATCACTGCGCTGTCTCACACAATACTAATTAGCCTGAGCTGATTAGATCTGTATTAAAAAGCAATAAGCATAAGCATGGACATTCCAAATGCGTTTTTTTGTGCTTATGATATGCATTAAAATGTGAAAGGTGACACTGTCGCGTTTGTCCAGTCAAACGCGCTCGCACCCGTGCACACACGACGAGCACATAACTTCAGACACGTTGACTTACTGCTCGCAAGAATGCACACCCACACAATGACCTTCCTCTTTATTGATGCAGCTCGAGACACACAAACACACACACACAAAGTTGTATGCTTTCGCTGCTTTATTTATCTGGCAGTTTCAGCCCCTGGTGTAAAACAGCCCTCACACACACACTGGATTTGATTTAAGGCGGGTCGGAACCACCACGCTGCTCTTATTGGATTGGGCTTGACTATCTCTACATACATCTGAGCATCTCGTGGAAAGACTGAAATTCAGATCCTCTACTTTGGTATTCTAAGTAGGCCCATTCCACAGGCAACTAATTCAGCTGACAAATGAGACAGCATTAGCTTTTCATGGCTTTCGGGTAATGGGATGCAAGGCCCCTGCTCTTGAAGAGAGGCCTCTGTCCAGTCTCTGAGCGTGGCTGAATGTTATTTTTGTGAATATGTATGTATAATTGAGCAGCGTTAATATTTCACCATTTCTCTGAATATTCTCGAGTGAAGGATGTCCTGTCTCTGACAGCACCCTTAAATTAAAAATGTATATCATTTTTGCAAGTGAAGACACTTATTGGGGGACAGTGATTTGATAGCGTGTAGAATGCCCCTCCTCCACACAAGACCACTTAGTGCATGACACTGTTGCCACGCAGAGGCCGTTTGCCGTCAGGCGGCAGCATGCGGTGGTTCTGACACTAAATGGCACGACAGCAGAGGAAATTAAGACTCATTTTACCCAAATGATATCTCTCCCCATTACTCACACCAGTCATTTCCCAAAGTGCTGCAAGAATTTCAGATGATTACAGCATCTCTGTGCAAACAAAGACATGAAAGGGAAATAGGTCTGATTGCAGCCTCAGATTACATTAGATAATGATGGTATGATTAGATAATGACGAGTATGATAAAGGTTGGGATGATCGGGAATGATGGAATGCAGCCTGCCGGAGACATTTATGTCTTTTATGTCATGGTGCTATATGTGAGGCATCAAAATAAGATGAGGTCTAATGATTTATTTGTGATTATTGTTTCCTATTTGTTTTATGTTCAGAGACCTGGCAGCAGAAATAAGCACTTAATTCGATGAATATAGATGTATGAGCATGTGAAGCGGATCCATCCTGTCAGACAAAAATGTGTCAGTGGCATGCTGCATATAAAAACATCTCACATTCTCCTTACTGCTGAATCATAACTAATTGGCATCATGTGGTGGCTCTCGCTCCACTCACTCAGTTGGGCAAAGCTCTGGAAAGCAGGAAACAATTAATGTCATCCTAATTTGTCAAACTCTTTTTCTGTCAAAGCGTCAGGTAGGAACATTGGGCTGATACAGAAACACGAAGACTCCAAAGCACTGAGGGTCTTTCACAGTTCTACCAAACCTGAAGCTCTTGAGCTCATTTCATATCTCCTACCAGTTGATTAACCAGTCAGCATTCTGTGAAGCCTGTCCAAAATCAATGGTAGCTATGAGAAAATATTTGTGGGTGGAACATGAATAGGTCAGTTGCATTATATGAATGCAGCATTGATGAGAAAATGTTTTTTACTTTGTTGATTTGAGCTGATCTGTTTGGTGAACAGTTTACCTAAGTGTCAAACTAGGGCATAATTTTTTCCTACAGACTTTTCCCCCAACAGTGAACTGTACTGTGTTGTTGTTTCAGATGAATAATTACTTCACCAGCTGTTACTGACTGAAGTGTTACAACCCTGATGTCACTTCAGCTGTTTCATCCTTGAATTCCTTGGTATCTCAACAGCCTTATGTTAACAAGGTCGGCACAAAGGCAAAGAGGGGGCCTGGTTCCTCTAACTAGCTTTTCTCCGTTTCTTTTCTGACGTTACCTTCAAGTTTCTCACTAAGGTACCCGCACACTTCCCACTAAATATGTGGCCTTAGTTAGGAAATGACCGAATATGAATACATCATTCAAAACGAATGATGGAAAAACGAAGGAAAAAACGAATTCAAGCTGAATATGAACTATTGAACACTATTGTTTTTTTTTCTGTCCTGTGTGAAAAATCACTAAAAGAGAGTCAGAGCAAGAGTGCAGGGGTGAAAGAATACGTGCGTGTGGTTTTGATGGGATGATTTTATGACCTTCTTGTTATGTAACAAATTGTTATGCTGTTTGTAATGTTTTTTGAACACATTCAAAATTTGTGGATTGGTTTTAAACTTTACATAATGGAGGTCAAGTGTGTCAATAGGAGACTGAGTTTATTCCTGTTGATGTCACAACGATGTCATCCATGTTCAAGAGTCCCAGAGATCAAAACTGACCTCGTTCTCTATGTAAATAAAATGAAACACTTTTGCTTGAAAGTCCAGCCAAATTCTTTGAGCACTAATACAGAAACAGAACAGAAATGAAGAGTGACTTCATGCTAGTCCCTTGGCAATTACATAAGCAAAAGAAGCAACTTACCACTAGTTAGCCGTTTTGTCAGCAAGATGTATGGATCATTTGTGCACACTCTTACTATATCTGTCATAACCATAATTTACACAATCCCTAAGAGGTTTTAAAGCCTTTGTCCCCAAAGGTAGGGCTAATTCTTCTCTACTTTAGCTACCATTATCCCTCTGCCTTGTTTGTACAGTTTGTGTTTAGTGTATGTGTCGTGGACGTATGTGGACAGAACTAGACTAGCAGAGATGGATCTGCTTGCTTCACCGAACCGGTTAAAAGTTTAGTTTGCAGGTTGATTTTGCCCATTCCACTGGGAGCATGGCCACCCTACCTGTCTCTGTTGAGGACATCTGCGCAGCGTCTAGTTGGGCTTCCTCTCACACATTCGTGAGCAAGTACCTTCTGGACGCAACTGGACAGTCTCTGGCAAATGAAGCGCCACAGTTCTGCGTTGGAGGCCACGAGCCGTTACTCACAGTCCGGTGCTTTCTGGCGTGGTGGCATAGCAGTTTACTGCTAACACATGCCAGGGCCTTTTTTTTTTTACATTGCCATCTGTTTTTCAAAGCTGGACTTGACCAAGTTATTGAGAGAGCCTGAGAAAGAGAGAGAGAGAGAGAGAGAGAATGGCTTTAATAAAACCAGTTCTCTCAGTTGATCGTGGATACCACAGCACAGGTGAGATTAGCTTGTTTTTACAACAAATTGGTCGTGTACTTACATTATTTGGGTCAGGGGGGTTTGCAGCTACCTGTTCTGGCCATGCACTGCAGCTTTTTAATTAAAAATGAAACGAGAATTTCCCGTACGTTTCCCAACCCTGTGCGCCTTCGTTCCTTAACATGACTGAACCGTCATACAAAGCTAGGTATTTACTGTAGAACGTCATGTTTACGTGCCGCTCAAGGCATTTCATGCACTTAGGCAATTTAACGTCGGACGGTTAATCCTGGGGAGGTAGCTGTTACCTGGTTTGATTGTGAAAGGAGGTTTTTCATCTTATCAAGGACAGAACTCTCAGCACTCTCTGTCACGCTTGTTTTGTTCCGGGTTCTTGATTCCATTCTATGTGACTTCAGTAAGAGACGCAGGTAATTATATGTGTCATTACGTGAATAGATGCGAGAGGGTAATTACTGTGTCCTTTTCACCCAAATTGAGAGGGAGAGTAGTCGGCTGAATGTTGGGGACTGTTTTTCATGTACTTGAGTGAGCAGAGTTAAAACCATATATTTGTGAGGTGTAACTGTAGGAGGATAATTGTGTGGCTGCATCATGAGAGAGAGGCTAGTTTAAAATTCCCAACTGATTGGAACATGACTTACTCTTTCCAATCTTAAGTTGAGTGAGGTCTGTGTGTAATGAACTGCTACTTCACAGCCTTGGTGAAGAGGATTTTTTTTTTTTTTTTTTTTTTACTTCTTCTAGCTTCTTCTATAGCTCCTATACTGAGTTAATCTTGGGCTAAATTGTGGGACTGCCGCTTCTTAAAACGAACATGACAGACAATAGTTCTAATTCACATTCATAAAGACACCCCACACACTTCAGCAAGATAATGAGAAGGACTGACAGTAATGGTGTGTTGAGCTGTAACAAGAGGTCCTTCTTCCTGTCCTTCTCTCTCTCTCTCTCTCCCTTCCTCTCCTTCACTTCCTCCCACTCTTCATCTCCACGCTTATTCTTTCCATCTGGGAGAGCTGCACTCTGGTGTAATTCTCTCCAGCGACAGGCACGGCTCTTCTCGGCGGCCTCCAGATTGAGCCGTGACAGGTTATGAAAGGGGGCCTGCTGAAAGATGTCGGTTTGAATGCAAGGCTGTGTGGTCGTCTGAATAGAAGCAGGAGGACACTGCTTTGTAGCTTTGCTCCCACATGCCACACCTCTCCATGTTCCTCTAGAGTTTTGGTGGACGTCTTGGCTTGCCATGTCCTTTTTTATCTCGCCCTATTATCGGCTCAACACACCATTCATCGCCCCAGTGCCGGGCTTTTCTGTCCAGGATTGTTCCGAGCATGTCAACCAGGAGCAGAATTAGATAACCACTAAAGGTGACGCCGAGTGTACCTTTAAAAGAGCATGTGTGTGTGTGTGTGTGTGTGTGTGTGTGTGTGGGTGTGTGGGTGTGTGCTTAAATGGTTTAAAGATACATCACGATTAATCGATTTGATGCAAGAACTTCAAACTGTGATTCGAGAATGTTACAATCAGATATAATCTATTAGTCCGTAGTGGATCTAATAATATATCTAATATAATAGATCTAATCTCATTTTAATCAGCATTCTTTCTTGTTATTAACAGCATTTAAATATGATTCCCATGCACCACATCAGGCAGAATGGTGTACCATTTGTTTTATTTTTCGTACTTTTTATGTAAAATAATTCATTCCTGCACACAAACATAAATGAGGTGTGCCGGACCCTCCAGTATGATGCGAATGTGAAAAATGTGAAAAATGGCCCTTGTAGTAACATCATAAAAAAAAAATCATTCATTCATTTTTTTTAAGAAAATAAAAAAAAATAGCAGAGTGTATTTATTTTATTGTTCAGGGCATAATCAGTTTCCCTTGTGCGTTTTATGTGTCTTTCGAAGCAATTCTGAAATGTACTGAATTAAACCGTGGTGAAAACTGCAATTTCACGATGCGCTGAATCGTTCTGCAGAGAATCATGATCGAATGGAATCCTCGTGAGGTCCGAGAATTACACCCCTGGAGTATGTGTGTGTAAGAGAGAGATACAGATGATGAAGAGAGTGGGGCGGTGGGCACTGAGAGAGAAAAGGAGGAGAGTGATAGAGTGAGCTCCGGGGATCAAAGATTAAACCCATGGCCTTGGAGCGGAGGCTGGGGTAAGCCCTGCCAGCTGCCACAAATACAGGCGCAGAGGGAGGAATCCATTTTCACGACAGCGCGAGGCAGGGCCAGATGCTCCATTTCCCCTCCGTTTGTCAGAAGAGTAGCTATACCCCAGTGAAAAACAGTCCCACGTGGGGGTCCAAGCAAGGTCCAGTTCAGTCCCCTGGGGGAAAACTCTTTTGTGAAATGCAGTGAGGCTCAAATACACTCCCTCTCCTTATCCAGAAAGAAGCTGCGGGGCCAGATGTGTGCTGGCATTGCTTAGCGATGACGCGGAGACGTAGTAATCTGGTTAAGCGTCTCAGGAGCACTCTGCGTCCTGTATGACATCATTCAGAGCAGAGTGACGCTGGCTGCTGGAGTGCTTATCCATATCTGCCTGTCAGGGAAGGGGAGTAGTGAGACAGATTAATTCTCATCCAGCGGATTAACATAGTTTGTGTGCAAGTAGACATGTTTTAGTCACATTTGCAGCGCTTTACGCCAGCCTGTGCTGCCGCCTGTCCTCTGCTGATGGCACATTCCATACATTGTTCTATTTCACCTCCTCACCTGGCCTAAATTAAGCCTGCTACTCGGGCTGCATGTTTATTAATGTCTCTTCTTATTCCCCTCGGAATCGTTCTCTGTCTGTCTCACCATCTTCCTCCGTCCCAGTTTGCTCTGAAGCAGTGTTCAAAGGTGCTGCTGTTTGTATTTGTGTTCGTTCAACAGACAAACGTATTTGTATTTGTGTCAGAGAGATTCTCAATATGTACAAATGTGCATTTCTTGCATTTCCATGGACTCGTCTGATGTCATTTTAAACTGCCCAAGTTGGAACCCAGTGTACACGCTCTACTCACTCATGCACTTTTACATTTACGTTTATATTTGCTCTATACACAGTTACTGTTTATTAACAGTTACTGGTTTTTTTTTTTTTTTTACCCAATAGCACTGAGATATTTGACTTATTCTGACAAAACAAATGTTGTATATTGTCCTGAAAACCCATTTAAAGATTTAAAGCAAAACTAAAGCACTTAAAGCAAAGAAGGTGCTGTTGTTTGTCTTTGTGTTTGTTCGACAGACAAACGTCTTTTTATTTGTGCCAGAGAGAATGTGCATTTCCTGCACGTCCGTGGACTCGTCTGACATCATTGTAAACCGACCAAGTTGTAATCCAGTATTGAAGAGGGCATGCACCTAGAGTACTCAGAAAGGTTCTTCATCCAGCCTTAATACCGATGATGCATTGGTTGGTAACTTGCCAATGGGAAGTACGACAATTCTGTTCAATGGCATCACAATGATGGAGGAAATGGGTCAGTTTTCTTATTTTATGTAATCAGGACAAGTAAATATGCTTTTGAAAAAAGACACTATTGTTAGGAAATACATTTTACAGTTCGTTCTGACTTTTTTCCTGGAGCATTGCACAATAGCAAGCACGCATCACATCTCAGGCTCTTATAGGTGCATTCTTTCACACAGGCACGCAGGTTTTGGCACACGCTGAGATGTTACTCACTAAATATTGGCACACACTGAGATGTTACTCACTAAATATTGGTACACTCTGAGATGTTACGTAATATTTACTAAAAATACACTCAACATTCTTTGCCAATAAATACATTTACCTTTTGAGTACCTTTATTGGCCGGAAAATGCCACTACTGACCTACAAAACAACCTAACATAATCATAATTATAAGGTGGATTACTAGACAAGTGTTAGATATTTAACAAACTATTATGTGACAGTCAGTAGGATGAAACAGTTAAAGAGTGTATTCAAAGTAAAAGGACAGCCTAGAATTTGACTCTGCATCACCACACAGCCAGTTAACAGGGTGTCAGACATGCACCGTTACAGATTCTTTCCATGTTATTAAGGAAACTTGTTTTAAATGGCATATTGCCATTTTTAGTTGTTTATTAACAACTTTCCAGTTCTTAAAAGGAATATAAAGCTGCAGTTTATGAAAATGGATAAGTAGCAAAAACCCTTTTTTTTTTTTTTTGCTACTTATCCATGCAAACACTTTTGACTGGTAGTATAGATGGAGGGTGCCAAAGTGTAACATCAGTAGTATCACAGAAAAGAGGGTAAAATATTCTGCAGAAATTCTAGAAATGAACAATCATGATGCTACAAATTGGCTACAGTTTGCAAAAGTTTGGGCACCCCTGGCCAGAATTATTATTATGTTTTTTAAGTAAGCATGTATACACGCCCCACACATTTACATTTGCTTTGTGCACCGTTACTGTTTATTAAATCGTTTTTTTACGATTTTTCCCCCCAGATATATTTGACTTATTCTGACAAATCTCTGTAATTCATTGTCCTTAAAAACCACATAATAATTTAAAGCAAAATTAAAGCACTTAAAGCAAAGAATCTATTCATCTTGCTAGTCTGGATATTTTTGACGGAAAAATCATTAGATGCCTTTTTAGTTGAGAGAGTTTTGACTGTAATCTGATTGGACCCGATTGGAGCCACTTTTTCCACTGATTCACTCGATCAATTTCAAACGTTCCTGTCTTCGGATGTTCTTTACAGATCTCGAGGCTATTGTGTGATTTTCTATAGAACACAGTAGTTTTCACCCATAAAATCATACGTTCTGTAAGTATGTTTATACGGGTTTGCTGACTCCACTGTGCTTTTGTGTGAATTTCTATCGCGCTAGTTGGCTGCAGTTGGCATGTTTCAGATCTAGCCCATTGTTTGTGCCTCTCTGTGTGATGTATTTGTATTCAGGAAAATCCTTGTTGTGCTGGTGTAGGGCGGTGCTTGGAAAAACAATATGTTGACCTGTAGTATAGGTGTCTGCGGTCTCTCTGCACAGGTTTTTAGGAGGCTGCACCACATTCTGAGATGCAGTCACACAAACAAACATGCATCGTTACAGTGCTGTGAGTTCTGCTCCATCTGCTTGCAGTGTGAGAAGGCTTACAAGGTGCCTTCACACATTTTATAGACACACACACACACACACAAAACTGCTTCTGACTCATTCAGTGTCTGAAACAGAACTCCAGCAGGTTTGCCATGCGCTGTACAAGCGTGCCATCGCCACTCAATTATAGACTTTAACCGGAGCGGCCCTGTTTTAGAACTGATTGTGCGAGTGAAGTGATGCACCTTAGAGACTAGGGACAAATGTTCCATTATGGAGGCTGGCTGGTTTGTTTCCCCCATGGTTCATTTGTTTGGCAGACAAGTTTATTCAGCACTACTGGTCTAATTACTCTCTTGTTAAGGCTGAATGCAGCAGGCGGCTGCATCCCTCGCAGCTGAATGCAGCCTGGCTTTTGTTTAGAGCTTTCTAACATGCTTACTAGAGATGCCGCGTATCTGCACAGCCATGTACGCGTGTGCATTATGTGTCCGTGTGTGTGTGTGTGTGTGTGTTTATGTATGTATGTGTGTATGTGTGTATGTGTGTTTTGCTGGCATCAGTGAGAATATCCCTGTAACCCCCACCCCCCCACACACATGCAGCTCCTTCTCAAATTTCACACACACACACACACACACACACCCACACACACACACAAACACACACAAGCGTGGGGGTTTGT
>JBBIGA010000106.1:34386918-34409418 GCA_037576975.1 Alestes dentex | reverse complement strand
ATCACTGGATCAGATGTCGGACAAAAAGCATGAACTATCATGTAAATGCTCAACTAAATTTTGTGCAACATGAGTTAAACGGATGAGGACATGAGTAACACTGAGTAGCAAGCAAGGCTGTTTCTCAAATGGCTCCCTAGTCGCTATATAGTTCGCTATATAGGAATTAAAATACAGGCTCCTGCACCCAAATAGTGTTTTTCTAACAAAGAGTCAAAATTTATGAAGGCTGAACATGCATTGTAAATGAATTATTTAAATAATAATAATACATTAATTTATTCCATGCATTAATTCAAAAAAAGACTTTTTTTTTATTGCAGTTTGGATTCTTTATGTGGACCTTATGGACTGGAGAGTAAATGGTGCGTTCTAAAACTTTAAATAAATAGTTTGACAAAACATAATGTGTAATTCTCACACTTACTCAATAAGTCAAGAAGCCAGAGGCCAAATTTTCCTTCTTTAACTTAGCACTGGAGCTACACGGCTAACAAGCACTAGAAGCCAATACTTATTTCAGAAAACAAACTTCTCTCAACTTGCTCCGCCAAACCTTGGCCGTAATTTAGATGGTACAGACTTGTTTATGTGGTTGAAGACACAGTTTGACTTATTACGACCTTTAAAAACTTTACTGTGGTGCCAAAAGCCTGGGGCACCCCCTTTTTTTTTTTTTTTTTTTTACCGGCATTCATTTAACCTTCCTTTAGAAACCAATCCTTAAACAATGTTTACCCTGTTCAGAGAAGACAGGCATGGACTTACGTATCCAATAGCCATCTGAAATTGAATGATTTTGTATGAATCAAGGATAAGTCAAGGTTGAAACTCGCACTCCTTTTTCAGTCCTCTGCATTCTTAAGCTATTCTCTCTTATTGAAAACCCCCGTATCCACACACAAACAGCCCCTGCTGACAGATACACACAAAAATACAATAATTATACACAAACATCTGGACCTCACAGGAGGCCAGCGTGGTCAGTCTTGTGCCAGGCCTCTGGCATGTGTGTCAGTAGGTCCTAATGTGTGCCCTCAGTGTGCCCAGCCTTGAGCCATATGCTGGGAGCTGTGCCAGGGGACAGAGAGAGAGAGAGAGAGACAGAGAGAGAGGGAGAGAGAGAGAGACTGTGCATAGCATACAGATGCCAGGAATGACTGTACACTCAGGAACAGACAGCGCTACCAGCTAGCATTTCTTGTAATAGGCACACAAACACTGATAGACAGACAGACACACACACACACACACACACACACACACACACTCATAAAGCTCTGTTTCTGCCCACTACAATATTCCCCTGTCATCTACAAAAAACATCATTTGATTTGTCCAAGCATCTGACGAAAAATGGAAAGTCTCCAGGAGAAAAAAACAACAAAAATACCTCCTCATAGCTTGGGACACGCTAGCCTGTTATCGTTCTTCATGAGGTTCTCGCACTCTCTAGCTTGCATTTCCTTTACTGGTGGAGGAGTATCGCATGAGCCAGAGCTCACGCTGAGAGGCCTACCTTCTAGCAGCAGCCGGCAAAACCATAGCCTGCATAATGCATGAAGCGGAACCACGTAATTTACAAATAATGGTTTTAGTTGTACTATATGTGCGTTTTCAGGGAAGCAGAATGTAGGCCATGATGTTTGTTTACATTACTCATCTGAAATGCGATTTTCCACGTTTCATCTTCTGTTTAGAGAGAGAGAGAGAGAGAGAGAGAGAGAGAGAGAGAGAGAGAGAGAGAGAGAAAGAGAGAGAGAGAGACGCATTGACTGTTCAAAAAGTCGTGATTAATTTAGGTGCTGAAAAAAGCAGCTGAAAGCAAAGGCTCTTCTTGGAAGATGAATCTGAATTTAAAATCAATTTACATCTTTTATCTGTCTTGTGAATTAATAATAGAACATATTTACCGTTTTGCATTTGTAGCATGCAGAGAAAACAGAGGAGAACTGGGTGAATAAAACAACATAATAAACATTTGTCCAAGCACATCAGTATACTGTGTGCTCACAAATCGACATGATGTGAGTGCTTTGTGTTCACGCGATCTCTATCCCCTCTCCATTCTCTCTCTCTCTCTCTCTCTCTCTCTCTCTCTCTCTCTCTCTCTCTCTCTCTCTCTCTCTCTCTCTCTGGCTCTATCTGTGTGTTTATGCTGGCTCTGCACATCCTCCCGTGTCTCAGCCTGTGGATAAATATTTCATTGGGTTAAATATAGCCGTGCTCTCACAGAGACTGAGCCGGGCCTTCTCTTCGGGACAGGCAGTGAGAGGGGAGGAGTGAGGAGCAAGGGGGAGGGTTTGGAGGGAGAAGAGAGAGAGAGAGAGAGAGCAAGAAAAGGAACAGAGAGCAAAGCTAAAGGAGAGCCCTCTGCCCTTATAAGCTCCACCGCTGCGCTCAATCTCATCCAAGGTTACTCTGGTCAAACACCTCCTGCGCCGCATGGACAAGTGCAGAGTGCGTCTCTATGGAAATGAGACTGCATACCGTTACACTGCGTGGTGATAGTGAATATTGTTAAATCTTACTCGTTTCTGTTTCGGTAAGAAACGAGAGTCGGATGTCATACCTATTTATATGCGCCTACAATTATTTATTATTTATAGAGTTTTACAGGCTTTTCCAGTAAAGCGCCTTGGAAAATTTCAAAGGCGATGCATGATTTGTCATTGGCCATTTAAATCTGTTTCATGGCCTTTTTAGTCTTTGATCATTAATTCATAGAGACAGCCCAGTAAAACTTTACTGGTGCCCTACTGCATAACACACAACCATGCTATAAACATAGCTATCGCTAGCGCCATGGCAGATTCTGTTCATTGTTATATCAGTACTTTCACTGTTGTGACAAATAAAAGGTACTACTACTAGTATTGTTACAA
Source organism: Alestes dentex (assembly GCA_037576975.1). NCBI lineage: Eukaryota > Metazoa > Chordata > Actinopteri > Characiformes > Alestidae > Alestes > Alestes dentex. The sequence continues at coordinate 34,406,533 of JBBIGA010000106.1, read as the reverse complement.
ATGCCACTGTCATAAGTGATGCTGCAATGTTTAATGTCATCACACTAAACTGTCATGTGATGTTATAACATCATAGTATAAGTAGTGGTAACTGTAGGTAGTATTAACATGACAGTGATAAATAAACATTACCGTTCATGACAGTTTAAAATGACAAATGGCAGTTGCCACAGTATGTTCATGGCATAGTTATGTCAGCGTTATGCAACAGGGTTCAGGTAAAGTGTGACCAAGAGAACTAATATCAGTTCAAACCTTGGACCTCATATACTGCACATTAGTCTTCTTGAAGCTGCCGTTACAGAAATACACGTTTTTGTCGTGACAGTGGTCTTTTGTTGTTGTCATAGTAATAACATATGTATCAGATAAATAACAGATAAAAAATAACAACTAATAATATATAACATTTGTGTGTACCTATGTGCATTTGTGTATGTGTGTGTGTGTGTGTGTGTGTCTTTGTGTGTGTGTGTGTGTGTGAGTACTTTAGTTTGAATCCTCTTGTTGCTCTGTGTAATGATGGTATGAATCAATCGGATGTTTGCAGAGTGTGGGAGGCTCTGCAGTTTTAAGCAGATCAAACGATGAGAAACTGGCCAAATCTACAGTCCATCAGGGGGACTGGGGAAGGCTAAAGGGTCCGGGGCTGGTTGGCTTTTGCAGAGAGGCCTCATAAAAAGAGAATGGTGTGTAATCCGAAAGTCTACTGGAGCACATTTTTACTAGCTTTATTTGTCCTGCAGGAACTCAGGACATTGTGAGCATATCAGCAGGATGCGAGGATGATGTGCCACAAAACATCAAGTAATGTCTTTATTGGACAAATTTACTGGCTTTTATTGGGCTAGTTTCTCTGATATTAGCACACCGGCTCTCCTCACATGACAAAAAAAAAAAAATCCCAAAAAAGCCCATTTTAGAAACCTAAGTGTCCTCCTTTCATTTCTTCTTCAAAAGCAGAGAAGCATCATTAAATATACATTTGCATTCCGCGTATCCATATTTGATACATTATGAGCCATTTACCGCTATTGTCACGTGCTCCGCGGATAATGAAAGGAATGGCTTTTAGAGGCTGCAGCATGCTGTAAGGGATCCAGCCCTTCGTGCCTTAAAAGCTTGTTCTTTGAGATAATCTTTTCTACAAAACTTTACTCCCAGCCAGGCCAGACAAAGACTCTTTCCAGTGCTTTTAGATAACATTTGCATACCTGTTTATCTCATGCATCTTTATTAGTAATGTTTGAACTTTATTAGTAAGGTCAGATTGTGAAATTGTGAACTACTATCTGCTAAACCGATTTTAGAAAGCTCCTCCATTTAGTGCCATTAAATTAGACGGGGTACATAAATCACATTAGTTTATAGACGTCTGCTGTTTATGTACCAAAAACAATCCATTTTTTAATTCAACATAACCGTTTCCAACTTGGTTTTCCTGACATCACAAAGACAATCAACGTAAAAAAATACAGTAGTTTACAGTTAAATGACCACATATTGAATCTTAACTAATGTTTAAGTCCGTCCAACACTTTCTCATAAAATTTAGTGAAAACATGATTTTTTGTATTTTATATGTAAGTGTCCTCAAATGTTTAAGAATAGCATCAGTTCTCAAAAAGACCCGAATCTATTATTGTGTCTCTTCTTTTGAATTCTGAACTGCAAGTCAATACCAAAACTAATCCACCCCATGACAAAATGATTACGTCCCTGCACCCCTGTCAACACCCCCTTACATCGCTACCTTTTTGCCTCAAAACAAAGTGATGCCCAGGTTAAACTCCCAATGTTTTAAGATCCTAATGTTGCTTGTGAATGGCTATATGATATGTTTTTTGCGATCATCAAAATAACAAATTCTAAACTTTTTTGCAGCTCAATTGCTGTCTAATGCATTGACTGGGAATTGAATAACATGTTTTGATGCTTCTAAAACTAGTGAAACTAATATGTTTGCATACCGCATCAAGCTCTTTTATTCTTTTATTCAACAAAGCATAATGCATCAAGCTCTTTTTATTCAACAAATACTAGGTTTTCTCACCATTGATGAAATGGAAAAGTTATACATAACTATTCTCTACTTTGTATTTACTCCCAGATATATGGATATATTCCAGGATGTACTCTCTACTATGTATCTACTTTCATGATACAGAAAAGTGCATTGAAAATGCGAGAATATTACAACATTCCCAAAAAGTTCCGTCAGCTTTGAAAAAGAAGGATCTGCTCCTTCAGCTTTGAAAGACAGAATTTGAAATCTGCTCTAGTGTGTCTTCTCAGTTGCTTCTTTTTAATACATGTCTGAATTTTACACAGGATCTTGCCTACATCGACAATACATGAAACATTAATGAAATCCTGCAAAATATATGCTCATGTAGAAAACTATGTGGTAAGAATTAGCCATAATGTTGGTGCTCAGCATGAATGAATTAGTCGAGAAAAGCTAGACCCTGTAGACCCAGAAATCCAGTAGACCTGTGAAATGAAGGTTTTTACAATGCATTAAGCAACTTCGAGCTTAATGTTTCACAATTTACATAATTTTCCTTCAATTTGGGCTATTGTGAGGGTATAAAAGAATATTATTCCCTTTTTTACGATCTGTAAATGCTCAACAGACATGTTGCTTAATTAATGACACTTGCTGGTGGCAAGCCACTAAGATCTTTCCTGTGCTCGCTAGATTGTGACCTTTTGTTTTGATTACATGTCAGTGGGGTGGCGTAGAACAGCTGAAATCTTTCTTAAGTCTTCTGGAGAGCTAGCCTGTGTCTTAACTGTCACTTCAAGTTAGTCGGGCGCACTTTGTCCATGCAGAGCTGTCATCTTCTCCAAAGGAGCCAGTTCAGAGTGCTGAGAGGATTCAATTCACCTTCCCTCGCAATGTCCCTTCCTTTCTATCTCACACACTCGCTGATTCTGCGCGGCTTAGTAATGCCTCCGGTGGTTGGCATTTTTCGGAGGTTTCCCTGGTCTCGGACTTGCTGTTGGATTTAATGAGTTCTTTCATTTCAAGGGGAGGGCATCCAGACACTTTCAAATATTCTTCGCAGGGTAACCGGTCCTCTTCCCTCGGAGCACGGCGCTTAGTTACAAAGATGTCGTGAGGTCAAAATGCGTTACACTATGGCTCTTTTCAACTGGTTTACTCAGTGAAATCAAATACCTTTACATTTGCTGAGTCTCTGTTTATTTTTGTAATTCTCCAGTAGAATTATAAGGTATAGAACTGTTCGGGGGGCGGGCGGGCAAAGAGCTAGCTCCAGACATCGCAACGAGGAGGAAAGCGGTCTGTTCTTTTCACTCGTACTTGCTCTCATCATTCTCCTCTGCAGGAGCACTTTAAACCTCTCCCAAGGCCAAGCCAAGAGACCCATCTTGATGCTAGCAGAGCTCTAAAATTGCTGTTTACTTCAAAACTCCAATTATCTGATAAGTGGTTGTGCCTGCACAGCAGCCCTTTTTATCTGGTTTGAAGTGTTACGGTTTCAGCTGTGTCATGCTTGCTGTCATTTAAACCATCCAAAGTTCAGCTAAATAATCATTCAAATGATTACTGAGAGTTCAGTGTTTTGTTTTGTTTTGTTTTGTTTTTCTTTTTAGCCTGATATTAGTTTTTGTTCTTGTTTAGCTCGATGAAATTATATACCATGCCATAAGTATCCACAAAAAAAAAAAATAAAGGCGCTATTAAGGGTTATTTGAAGTGAAGCCATATAACAGGGCTCTTCAGTTATGGCCCTGGAGGGATGATGTGAAGTGCAGTTGGGTGATTGACCTGCCAGATGCACCCAATTTAACTCCTCAGCTACTTCTCCTGTTTAGTTGATGCGAACGCAGAGATATCACCAAACTGTGCTGGACACCAGCCATCAAGGACCAGAACTGAAGAACTCTTATAAAGAAGAATCATTTTTGATTCTCTAAAGCAATGGTTCTCAAACTGGTCCTCAAGGCGCCTGAGGATGATCCACACTTTTAGTTTTTCTATACATGTTGGGAGCTGAGGTTGTGCACAAATGTGGACAATCTGCAGGGACTTCTGAAAACCACTGACCTTGAGAACCTTTAGTCAAAGTCCTAGTCAAAGTGAACTTCATCTCAGCTATATACTGTATTTTACAGAGTACACAGGGTACACAGAGTACAAAGGACACAGAGTACACATATATAAACTATAAATATACCTCTAAACTAGAAGTAAAATTGGTCCAAGGTCATTTTTTAACATCCAAAAAATTGTGGTACAAGGTCATTTTTTAACATCCAAAACATTATGGCACGAGGAGATTTTTAACATCCAAAAAGTAATGCAAATGTTGCATCGACATTTGTAAGGAGTGCAAAGGATCTGCAAAAGATCAGCATCAGTTTTAAAGTAGAAATAAATATACCATCAATACCATCAATCTATGAAAAATGCAGGAAATTTAATGGCCTTTTCTTTTTTTTTTTTTTTTGCAAATGAGATGTACAAGAGAGACAAACCTTCAGGAAGAGTGCACCGCGCAAAACACGACCGCCTCATCATGAGTCCGACACACGTGAATGCTAGACTATTATTTCATTCCACTGCGTGCTTATCCAGCTTCACTTTAATGAACGTGTCTTTGTTTTTCAGCTATGAAAAACACGGAGGAAGCCTCTTCAGGTTATTTGTTCCCTCATGTTCAGGTCTGTAGAGGCTTCTCAGTGGGAGAAGGGAGCATGTGGTGTGTTCTGAGCCCAGGCATGTCTCTGGAGACTGCCTCCGGGGGCCTGTCAGTCTGATGGGTGAAGGACAAGGCGGACTGTTACTGTGTGACAGATGTTTGTGTCTATAGCTATCCCAAGCTGTCAGTGCAGCGGAGCCCTCGCAGCCCACCGCCCTGCTGACAGGAAGCACACTCACTTTTAAGCACCTGTCCCCTCACTAACCTCCATTTGTCTCTGACAGAGACCATGGTGTTGAGTGTTGGGCGGGGAATAGACCAAGGTGTTGTCGAAGGTGGTCTCCTCTATGACCTCGTAGGCCTGACTCTCCTGCCTTTAGGTTAGACGGCTGGATGGAAGGGAAAGCAGAGAGGTCAGAAAGTGTGTGGCAGTAATAGTGAACGCTGAAGCACTAGTAGTGAAACATTACAAGTCAAATGGATTTACGTATGGATCATTTTTCGCCCATCCGCAAGAGAAAACATGATTCATCAGACCAAGCCACCTTTTTCCGATGCTCCGTGGTCCAGTTCTGATAGTCCCGTGGTAGGCATGGACAGGGGTGAGCACGGGGACTGTGCCTGGTTTTCAGCTACGCAGCCCCAAACGCAGGAATCTGTTCTGACACCTATCTGTCATAGCTAGCATGAACTTTTTTCTACAATTTGTGCTACAGCAGCTCTTCTGTATGAACTGCCCAGACGGGCAAGTCAGCGCTCCCCCACATGCATAAAGGAGCCTTGGGTGCCCGTGTCGCCAGTTCGCTGGTTGTCCTTCCTTGGAGCACTTTTGGTAGGTCCTAATCACTGCATACTGGGAAGACCTGTCATTTTGGATACGCTCTCACCCAGTCGTCTAGCCATCACAATTTGGCCCTTGTCAGACTCACTCAGATCCTTACACTCTTTGTTTTATTCATGCTTCCAACACATCGACTTCAAAAACTGACTATTTACTTGCTACCTAACATATCCCACCCCTTGAAAAGTGCCACTGTAATGGGAATAATCAATGTAATTTACTTCACATGTAAGTGGTTTTGATGTTGTGGTTGATTCGTATACATGGTACCGTGCAAAAGTCTTCATATTTTTTAAAGATGTTTAGCTGAGCAGTATGTGTTTTTTAAAAGCTAGCGTTAGAATGTATTCGCTAAACAGAGATTTCATGTATGTCTATGTGTTTGCTGAATCATTCCCAGACCTGTCCTCATGGAAGCCCAGTTTTACATTGTAGTTCTCGTCAAAGACCTCAAATACTTGATTCAGCTCAATCTATACCTCATTAAATGCTGCTGAGAAAGTCACACAAATCCATGCAATTGAGATGAAATCTGGAAACAAACCTGTGTTCTCCTAACCAGGTCACAAAATGTCAAGTGTTTTTTTTATAAACAAAACAAATCTTGATATTATTTAATACTTTCTTGTTTGCTTTGATTCTGATGTTAACTTGTATATTTGCTTTTCAGATAAATGGCTTTAAACAGTTTGCACGGGAGTCTAAGACTTTTACGCTGAACTATATCTTGCGAGTGTGTTAGCTTTAGCTGCTGAACTAACAAATAATAAAAAAAAAAAAACAAAACACTACTTGGTTAAAAGACTGTGTTCTTGCTTTTTGTGTACTTGCCTAAACCAAAATGATGAAAATGTACCAAATTCACATTCATAATTATGTCTGCGACAAAAAAAAAAATGTGGTTTTGTTTTACTATCACTAATGATTCCAAATGTTTGAACAGTGGTGTAGAGGGAGTGCTGAAGTGGATAATAGCAATGAAAACATTGATCTTGCAAGCATCACCCAGTTTTACTGTAGCAAAAAATTAAGAAGACTTCAAGATATCTGTATAGATATTGGGATACTAGCCCTAGTATTACTTATTACATCAAACAGAGAAACTGTTGTATTGCCCATTCTTGACTAATGCACTTTTCGTTTAACACCAAGTATGCATAAAGGCTGCTTAACTTGTGTTCGATGACTGAGCGTCCTGGTCGTCATCGAGAAGGCCAGCCTGACTTTGTTCAGTACTCAGTTGAGGAGAGAGCATGGGGGGGCTGTGGGCAGTGGTTTGTGATGGGTAAAGCACAGACAGTATTCTCTGCAGACTTTGGCGCTCTGCTCTTTGTGTGTGCAGTGTTTGATGTGCTGTGCTGTAAACAGTGGGAGAGAACTCTCCCCGGAGATCAGCCACAGACTGAGCACACTAATGAGCAGGGTGATTATGGGGAAGGCATTCCAGAAAATGTTACAAATGTAAATGCACATGCCTCTGTGGTGACTGTGAGTGTTTGTGTGTGAGGATGTGCGCAAAAAGGGGTGCGTAATGCACATGTCCTTATGGCAATAAAATGCATTTCGCTTTGATGTTTTCTGTTTAGCGAATATATGGTTTTGAAAGGGGCCTGAAAGGGAACCCAGGGAATCTCAAATTAGGGGCGTGTGAATGTTAAATTCCTAAACGTTGATGGTTTTCATTGTTGAACTATTGAATTAAACATAACGGATTATAGAGTAAATTATTGCAGCAGTTCCAAAAGGAGACACTGGCTCGTAGCGTCTGTATTCAATTTGCACCAAATCAATATTCGACGCAAATTCTCGACTTGTATTCTAATCTGCCTAATAAGTAAATTCGGGAGGCAATCCATCTTTTGCCCTCTTTTCACAATCTTTCTGTTACGCACCCAGAATATTAACTCTGGCTTTCAATATCAGAAGGGAGGGAATACACATCCTTCTCTGTCCAAAATCTCAACACAGGGTCTATTTCAGGTGGAATAACCGGAGGGAATAAGGTTTCAATTTGACGTTGCTCTCAGGCTATTTAATGGCATTCACCAAGGGAGTTGAATGACGTAGATTGCCTCTCAGGAAAAAAAAAGTGGAAAAGTTGGGCTAATTTAATCTTTTAACCAGGATGAATCCGATGTTGCGCATTTAGGGAATAACTGCTGAGATGAGTCTGTCACTGAGCGGAGGCTGACTAATTATCCCATCATCACCTGAGCAATTACGGAACATGTGATTGGGGCATGAATTCATAAGTGCCTATAATTCGAGCTATACATGTTGTAACGTTCGTTCATGTTTCACTCCCCCTGCAGACTTAACCAGGTAGGGCGCTTGGCACCCGCAGATTTTCAGGTTCTTTTCGGTTCATTTCATTCTGAATAATCTGTCAATGGGCAAGCAGACTGAAGCTACCGAACAGGAACTGAGAGTGCTACACCTCCGAGAAATCCCCCCGGCCCTTCAGCCATCGTTGATTTACTATTTTTCACAATTGATTCGGTTCATGTTCTCAAAACAATTAGCGCAGCCATTGAAACAGTTTCCTCTAAAAAACTAAAACTCTAAATTGTTCTCGAAAATAAGCCGCTCTTAATGCACTGGATCAACAGCAACGCTTTTACATGTTCCACTTACCAGGGGGAACATTCTTCATTATTGATTTACCTTGTTGTTTCAATTTTGCCTCATTTATGTGCACGTGCAATCATGTTGTTGTTGATAAGTGAACACTCACTGCATTTGTAACCTGCATACTGAGCTAATTGCTTTTCCACTGCATTTTCTACCTCCACACATCTAAACTGAGGATGTGACATCCCATGTGATAACACAGAGTACTGTCCCGTGCTTGATTCAGATCCATGACATCATTGTCTAAAAAGAGTCATTTATGCATTGCTCACTTTTACTGCATAATGAAATTCATCCTTTTTTTTTTGTATTTAATGAAACCTAGGACCGATTACAGCAGGAACATCTGTACATAGCTATACTGTAGTAACCCCCCCTGACAACAGCATGATGGAAAGCAGCGTATACCATATGGGCTAACTGTGATGCTGTGATTTGTTTGAAAGCAATAAAAATGTAGTAAAAAAACAGCTATGACAGCTGAGCTAACTGTTTTGAGAGCAAAGACCTTGGTTAGCAGAACTGTGCAAGTTCAAAAAGCGCTATGAAACTTATCAGTGATCCATTATAAAAAGATGCTGATTGATAATAGCTGCTCAAAATCCCTGAGCATCGATTGCGGTGTTCATTAATTCACTGAACACCTCCTCTCACCCCTCAAGAGCAGCCTCATTCATGCAATTATAATGGGTAGTTAATAATTTTAATTCGGTACTTACTGATGGTTATTGCATGTTTCTGCACTCTTTACTGACCCTTTTTTTATGAGCACCTTAATCAAAGCTCTGGCGGTAAAGATCAGAACCATTAGTGGCCGCAGGTCACATAGTAAACACTGTTGATTGCTGATCGACTGGATTGTCAGTGCTACTATACTGGTCTGGTCTGAAACAGTGCTCTAGAGAGAAAAAAAATGACACTAATAATCTACAAGAGTTCCAATTTTCTGTTTTTCCAATAAAACATTTGATTCAAAGGCCTTCTGATCAATACCTTGCAGATGATTTATATCATGTCATAACCCCTAGAAAGTTTATGGAGAGCTAAAAGATGAGAGAAAGCCTCCTTGATGCCCCCTAATGGCTTGGATGCAGTATTTAGTATCTTCATAGACCCACTTGGCTTTCCTTGCTGGTTAAGATCTATGTGGTACTCTCAAACATACAGTAATGGCATTGATGATAAAATGTGTAAAATAACAAAGATAAACAAATCTGTCTTTCTATCAATCCATCCATCCATCCATCTATCCATCTGTCTATGGGTTCCTATTTTTGTGTGGAAGTGAGGATGCTTAACAAGAAATTTCTGCCAAAGCTACTTAATTTTAGTGAACATTCCATAAGAACTACTCTGCGTTAAATAGCTAGGTTCACATTAGCAAGGTAAAAATGAAGTGAGAAGTATGAGCACTAAATTTGACCCACCTCTGTGTTATGTCTGTCCCTGGCATCTGTCAAATCTTCTATCTGGTGCTGTGGTGGTAGACTCCTTGTACTTGCAAAGACCCCAATCGCATCTCACAGCAATACGTGACTTCACAGCTCTAATTCTCAACAACAGGTTCTTGTACGAGGAGGCTAATAACATGACATGAAAAGTAATATTTTGCTTTTCTCATTCTGCACATTAACTGTCAATGTTTCAGCTGAAACGTTTTCTACGTAACATTGTTACAATAGGCAATATATAGTAATATCACTTCTGATTATGACCTCCAGAATATTCTCATTTTATAGTAAATTCCATGCTGGTAATGAGAATTTTCACAATAAAGTACTACCATTGTTGATTATGATGCATTATTGGTGGAGATTATTATTATTATTATTATTATTATTATTAGTAGTAGTAGTAGTAGTAGTAGTAGTAGTGTTGTTGTTGTTGTTAGTATTATTATTAAAATACAATATGTATCATAATTAACCATGTCATAGTTGATTATGATACATAATCTTATATTAAGTCAAATTTCATCACAACAGCAACGAACTTACATCTGTGCGGATAACGTCAGTAGCTTGGCACTGATACAACTGGATGCTGTGTCCTGCATGCAAAACGTACTAATCAATTATGTATTCAGGTGCATTTGTATTATACGCTCAAACAAAACAAGATGTCACCACTGTTTTGGTTTGGTCTCTTCTGTTTGTATTTACTGCTTAAAATCAGATGCTTCTGACCAGTTGAAAGTATGGTCCACCTTTATGGTTACAAACAGTTTTGTTTGGTCTATTAATTGGTCATATTTGGTCAGATTGTGATCTATATGACATTCTAACAATGTAGTAGTATCATTGCTAGACAAAGACTTTATTTGTCACATGCATAGTAATACAGAACAACACGCGGTGAACTGTATTCTGAACCACTCCTTTTTTATGACCTTGCAATATTATAAAATATGTACAAATTTTAAAATGAAAGGCAAACCTAAATAAGAGTAAAACAACGTAAACAAGGAGCACAAGTTAAAGTTAAGTTAGAGTGTTTCAAGTTAGAAGTTCAGCAACAATCTGACAGATTTACACATGTACAATGTGCAGGTGGGACATTAAAGTGATTCTGTAAACAGAAGTAAGGACCTCCGCGGCAGCATGTACCATATAGCAGCATGTAATGTAATAATAAATAATGCACAGTTGAAATGAATGTACAATGAAACATGATATGAAATATGACAATGAATGTGAGATATGAAATAAGACAATGAATGTGAGATATGAAATAAGACAATGAATGTGATAGTTATGAGGTATGTAATACTCTCACAATAGAACAGTACTCTTGCTGATCAGGATCTGCAACTTTTCACCGTACATTGATATCACTGCTGCTTGTGATCCACAAAGCTTGTTTGCGGGATAAAGTCGAATCTGTGTCGCCCTGTTTTCGCCTCAGCACCCTTCTGATCCATCATCGTCTTGCAGACCTACTCTTACTGACCTGTGATTCATCCATCAATACCTGAGAACAACAGATTGATTTGACCTTTCCCATGCTGCTGCAGACGCCTGTCCTTATTTGGTGCTTCAGCTTTTTCTCACCTTGCACTTGGTGGCAGGGACATGGTTGGCACTGCCTCATAACACACTCGTGTGTAAAACGCCTTCGCTCGCCAGCTGTAAAAGCACAGAACTGCATGGTCTCACTGACAGTTACGACTAGACCATCATCTGACAGATGTGTGGTGGATTATTATTGCTTGTGAAGTATGTGCGTGAGTGTGTGCGCTTATGAATGCGTTGCGTATGTCCTTATGGTGGTGGTGGTGGTGGTGGGGGGGGGGGGCCGCTAAGCAGCTGCACAGCTGTGTAAACACACCCAGGCAGTGCTGTAGGCCCTGCCTGTCTGCTGAGACTGCACTGCAGTAGATGCACGAGACTGGCATGCCAGAGTCAGACGAGCACAGCTGGATCAATGCATTGAGCCGTGGCTTCATCAAAGGACAAACACCTCAGCTGTTCGAGAGCGAGCGGCCTATTCCACATGCACAATAGCCCCTGTCTGTATGACTCACAGCTGCTATTAGCACATAGGAAAGGAGACATAATAACTATTACAGGCAATTTTGTTGCGCGCCCCATATTGATTCATTGTGATTCAGGCCTGAGGAACAGAGCTTATTCTGCCATATATTGCACTAATTAAATGATAATAAGCAGCCAATACGTTGTGCCCTCATAGCGTCGATGCTGTATGCCAGTCATAGGTCTTTCACGTGGCGTGTTTGTGTGTTTAGCTACACAAAGATTGCTTCTCATTAAGCGTGCTCCCTCTGCTCTATTGTCTGTGTTCCACTGCATTATCAACCCTGGCACACTATAATCCGTGCCGAGAAATCTTGTCTGTCCAAGGGCTCATTTATAATCGCAGGACTCATTGTGAAATTCGTTGTACTTGAACCTGTGATTCAATTAACATCGTTAATGCTTTTGCATTGTGGTTAAATGGAATGTCACTCTCCCCGTGTGAACGGACATTCTGGAAATAGCACGTTCTTTTTGCAGCATTGGATGAAGTGGATTAGTCTTGATTAATCTCTCTTGCTCTTTCTCTGTCTCTTTTTTACACAAAGTCGCACCTACAACTCCGACGGTCCGCTCCGAGTTCTTCAAGCCTTGCCAGGACAGCCAAGAACTCGCCTTCTGTCTGAACGAGGGAGAGTGCTTCATTATCGAGACAGTGGCAGGAGTGCACAGACACTGCCGGTAAGTCTTTCTCTTACTCCTTTTTTTTTTTAGGTCAGGCATGTGTGTGTGTGTGTGTGTGTGTGTGTGTGTGTGTGTGTGTGTGTGTGGTGTGTCAGACAGGGGAATCGTGTGTGAACATTCCACTTGCATTTTAAATCCTTTTTTTTCCCTCCTTCCACTGCTTCCCTCTTTACTCCAGCCGGTGTTATGTCCCTCGCTGTGCATCAGAGTTGATTTTAGGTATTTTTTTTACTAATCCATACCCCATAGCAAAGAAAACAAAGCTGTGGATGTCTAGTGACTAGCGGGGCTGGCTGGATTTCCTACACAGAAAAAAGCGGTGGTCGTGATGTCCATGATGACTGGAGTTTTTTTTGTTTGTTTGTTTTTGACATCCCTCGTATATGATGCTTAATCGAAACGCCAGGATTCCTGCTCGGGTACTCGAGGGTGTAATTAGGAGCAGATCTTTCCACACTGGAGGGACTATAGGATATAACCGGAGGAGTTTGATGCAGCCAGCTCCTTCAGAGATCAGCGGCTAAACTCTGAAAGAATAATTGCATGTTTCTTTGCCTGCACTAAAATGCCCACGTATCATATTCTGGACTGGAAAATGGTAGTGCCGAAGAAAAAAAATAAATAAATCAGCCACTTCACCCATCTGATAGGAACTGGACGTGCCATAGACATACTATTCAGACTGGAAATGAACTCACCGCTGTAATGATGTCTTCTCATATGAAGGTTGCTCAATTTTGTCACGCTAGCAACTAAGCCACCTAATGACAGATTCGGCCGAGCTTGTGGTTTTGTGTCGTGACGGACGTATGGCTTCAATACCAGTGAGCCTTTCTCTTCTCGGCATCATTTAGGAAGCCGAGCAATATCCTCCTCGATCTTCAGAAGGAAAATCAAGCGAACGCATGCATTGTTCTGAGCGGGAAGGGAACCACAGATTTTGATTTTTCCATCAATCTGAAACTCCATTCGGTGTTCTCACAGCCCTAGTTATACTGATAGACCTGTGTATTGCTTCTCATCCCTCAAAATTAATGAAGCTTTTTGAGGGCTTTCAAGCAATTGCTGCTACCTTAGACCCTTAAGTACGCGACTCAACAGTCTCCTTCAGACCTAGGCCTTGCTTAAAGCACAGTGTAAGCTCTCACTCATATCCATCTGCTTTTTTTTTAAATTCTGTTTGGCTTTTTGTGCAACATTTTCCTGAGACTTGGACCTTATCATTGCCATGGTAACAACTCTTAGCAATTCATTAGGGCTCTATACCTTCTATACGGCCACACGGAAGTCCTCACAAAACCCATTCAGATTAGAATGTTCAACCGTAAGGTAATGGTTCCAGTTTCAGCTTTCCCAGGGATGAGGAAGAGCTCTGTCTCACCTTTGCTATTCGTACAAACGGCGGATAGAGGTAATTTTAAAGCACTTTTCAGCATATTAGTTCAAGTTACTATTTTTGTTTTTCCTGCCTGGGTTCATAATAGGGTACATATTGTTATATTCATAAAAGCCGGTGTTTAAATGAATGTCATGCTTTTTAAAAGGCAATCACCTTGCCTCCCTTTAATGTTGTTACATTTCCTGGAAATGTGTGGATGTGTCGAGGGAGGAGGAGAACAGTTATGTGGGAAGAGGAAAAAAAAGATGAAACAGACACAGAGGAAGAGAGCGAGAGAGGCAGGGAGAGAGAGAGAGAGAGATAGAGAGAGGGAGGCCAACGTTTAATGAATAAATACTTTCTGTTGCACACTGCAGAAAATCTGACAAGGAGGAATCGTCCAATGTGCGGCAGCAGCGAAGACAAATGATAGAGGAATGGGTGTAAAACGCACGGGCAGGATGTGTGAGACCAAGGCGAGGGTATTAACAGGATCTGATATGACAAAATACATCACGTTAATGATGACGACATCTACTTTTTTTCAACTTTTCCTCCTCGCTCTTTCCCCACTCCTGGAGAAGCAGGCAGTGATTAAATTGTCGGTGGGATGTCAGATCTCGACAGGCCACGTTAATCCCGGCTGCTGTCTCCTCTCATCTCGTTTGGTCGGAAAGGGAGGAGCTGGCTGTTTTCGTGTCCTATGGGCCACTGACGAACCCACAAAGGCGACTTTTTTGCATTTCAAATTTGCATGGTGATTAAAGCAGGAATGGGCCTTTAAAATACGACACTACAGTTGCTTGTCATTCACAGTGAATGTAATGCAGCGCAAATGCAATGAATATTAATGCTAGTGCACAATTAAGAATGCAAAAGTCTTGAGCAGTGCCGTTTGCTTAAGACTGCATTTCTGATTGTGCAGAAGTCTTAAGCAAGCTCCGCAGCTGAATGAGATTCTGCCTGACAGAAACAGTTCATCCAACATAAGACATAACGAAACATAAAATGGAAGAGTGGAACTGTGTTCTTCCATAGAGGATTTAAAAAGTGAAACACACTGTAACTCTTTAGTAATGACGAGGGTGTTACTGTGTTCTTCCTTAGAAGTTACTAATGAACAGGAACAGTATTGTAAAGTGGTGGCTTATTCTTAAGTTTACCAGTATTGGATATATATCACAAACCTTATGTGAGATATATGAGAAATACAGAGAAAACACACACACACACACACACACACACATACACACGCATACGCACAGACACAGACACACAAACACACACACACACACACCAAATTATTCTACACATTTTCTTAAGGTCTTATTTTTTTTTGTACTCCTCACTCAGTTAAGTGCAAACTCCTTTCACCATAACTGCCAACTCCTAAAAATTATTTCCCCTTTCATTTTTTAGTAGTAATTTAATTTTACATGCACACACATGCACGCACGCACACAACACATGCACACCACACACACACACACACACACACACACGCACAAACACACATATAAACGTGTGTGTATGCGTATGCATTTGTGTGTATGTATAGATTTACATATATTTATAAATGAATGCAGGCAGTTTGTTTTTTTATGTTATGATAAGTATCAGCTAGGTGAAAATGATTTATTTCCTGTTGACTATGAAACGATATTATCAAGTGTTACTTAGTGCTTGAACATAAAATTGTAGGAATATCTTTAATTGGTATAGACCATTATATTGCTACTGACTGTGCGTTGAGAGGTTCTCTATAGCATCACTCTAATAGATCGTTTTTGGCACCGTAATTTTTAATTGTGTGTAACTGAATGCAGTCTTGCATGACAGAAGTGGTCCATGTGACATGATGTGTAATACGACATAACCTGACACAATCCAAAGCAAGGCACTAGACAGCATGACTCAGACTAAAATGACACGCAACAGAACGCATGAGGAACAAATTCTATCAGCTGGTGAACATCATGTCAGGCAGCTGCAGCTTTGGAAGCTGAATGTGAATGCAAACAGTGTGTGCCTGCAGGTCCTGTCCTTTCTTTTGGCTGCTCAGCTGGTGTGGGGGATGAACATCTGTGGGTGTTTCATTCTGGGTGTATAAGTGGATTACTTACACAGTGGACACACAGCGCAGGGCTGTGTAATTGAAGCATGGATGTTTAAACCCAGACACATGTCTCTGTCTCTGTTTGGATAAACGGGCCATTCCGTGTCAAGTGCGCCGTGCCGCAGATGAGTGGGCGGAGTGAGAGCATGAGTGGTCGTCCAGTGAATTGATACCACTCCAAATGGCAGGCCAGTGCAGAGAAAAAGAGGAAGACGGAGGATGTTTGTGGGGGAGTGGCTTCAAAGCAAAGCTCACCAGGTTGCTTTACCTCGACCGCCACCAGACATTGACCTGTCAAATTCAAATGCAAAAGTTCCAATGCGAAAACCATTCTTGGCTTGGAAAAGCCTCACTTAAAAATCTTCCCCGTCATGTGTACATTGTTGAAAATGGCCATATCCTACTTTTTTGCAATTTATCTTGTTTTTTGTCCCTTACGTCAGCGTAAGGCTGCGTTGGTGTATGTACTATGTAATGGCCGGTGGAAAATCAGCAAACTGATAACTGACATCGCTCAGAACGAAGACTTTATTTTCTTCTTAAGAAGGAGAGAGTTATTCATCACCCAGGGCAGTTCTGGATTCGGAAGTTCTCTCTAAAGAAACTGGACCTTCGCAGAGGTCTCAAGAAGACCACTCACCTTATCAAAACAGGGCAGAAACCATGTCGCCTCCCCCTGAAGAGGTTCCAGCCGGAACCTATGTTATGGCTTTTCACAGTGAGGCTCCATGACAACAGCCCTGAACAAAACACCTTATCTGAAACTCTTTAGCTCAAAAGCATAGAGTTTGCATAAATAACAACCTTGATTTAATCATGTCACTGTGCCCTAGCGCCTCAGGCCTGCCTTCACAACCTTGATCATTAGTCAGAATCACATTAATATGGTATTTAGAGAAAGAATCATTCAAATATAAGAATCACAAACTGAATATGCCAATTTGCCTTAGAATATAAGTGAATAGATTGATTTTTCTCTTACAACTAACATGGTCAGCATTCATTTTTACATGATCAGGCAGTACACTCTTGCGTGAGTGTTTTTGTGACTGTGCCTTTAAGAGTACTATATGTAAATAAGCTCTGATTATCTGCACTGTAGACTGAAGTAGTCCTTTACTGTGAATGCATTGCTAAATTGCTGACATGCTCTACAGAGAGCACACATTTGCACATTTTAATGCGCAGTAACATGCTGAACTGAACGTATTTACAGACAAAATAATGTGATTTGTGCAAACGTTATGACACATTTGTTATTGTTTGTTTTATTTGTCCATTATTTTGAACAAATAACTAGAAATTGTGCCATATAGTCACTGTCCAAAAAAAAAAAAATGTTGTCTCCAAAATGCTCATGTGTCAATGGCCATAATATTCTAATATAATTTAATGTGACACATTTTATTTTATTTTGGAGCAATTCCATTGGCTCATTCATCATGAAAGTTTCAAAGTAAAGGGCATCTGGTGTGTTCAAATGATGAATAAAAATATAAAAAGAAGGACATTGTCCTTTTTGCACAGCAACAATATTTCATATGTAAAACTACAGGTGTTGTCACAAAGCCGACTTACAGAAGCCCCCAGTGCGAAAGGAAAACCTCCCCCTGAGCAGGAGGAAGGAACATTGAGAGGAACCAAAAGTTGTACCCATCCTCACTGGGTGGTCGCTGGACAACTCAACAACAACAACAACACAAGATCCAACTAGTACTATGAGCTAAGGAGTGAAAAGGAGTTGAAAAATGGACCGTTTGCTGCTTAGTTTCCCTAAATGGACTGTCATTTGTCATTTTAACTTTACAAAGGCTTCTCACGCTCATGCATCTCATTTTAAAAGCTCTCCATTAAAGATCCATCCGTTTTAAGGTTCCGTGGGGAACCGTTAGTGTTTGTGTGTGGCATCACTCTGAAGACGGCTAAAGTGTATATTTCTATGTTCCATGTATGTTGTCTTATTTATGTGTGTCTGTTTTTGCCTCCGCTGTTGCTGTTGTTGCTGTTGCGCAGCAGCCATGATGGCAGATGGAGTGCTTCCTGAATTGAATTTGAATTGACTGGAGAGGAGCGAGCGAGAGAATGATAGAAAGAGACAGAGCGAAGGAGGAGGGGGTGCGGGTATTTCTCCCTTGAGTGAGGCGAGTTGTCAGTGAGAGAGCTTGACGTAATTAATCATACTAAGTGCGCTAACAATGAAAGAAAAGGGGGATAAATGTCCAATAATCACATCAGCCAGGCGCTCCGGTGCAAGGCCTTTAAGAGCTGCAGGCACACGAGGTCCGACTTCTCTGTGCCGTTGAGAACCAAGAGAGCAGCCCAGCATCTCCACAAGATCAAGCAAGGACACTGTGTTCGTCTCACCTTATATTTTACAACCAGCTGAAGTCAAACCTGAGGCCGCTGAGACATCTGCATTCAGCTCATGGCCCCTTGCTTTATGATGATGAACTTGAAAGGCTGGTTATCTGCAGAAATATTGAATGAATTCACGTGGATGAATTTCATTTAAGATGTGCAAGGTGTATAACACTGACACACCTCAGATCTGACAGCAGTGACAAGCATTTTGTCAATCCTGTCCATTGTATTTTATTATTATTTTTTTTTTGTGCTACATGCCTAACCATCGAACAGGCCTATTCGTTTATCAGGGCCACAGGGCTATCCTCTGCTATTTCAATCAAACAGATTACGATATTAAATTATTATTATTATTTTATAAATATTGACATTATTATCACCATGACAAATTACACTGCACCCTTTTTTTTGACATAGGTAAAGTCAGTACTTCTAGAGCAATAAACAACTGTATGTATTGTAAGGACAGATTTAGATCATTTATAGAGAGCCTGTAAACGACAACATCCCAAACACAAAAGCTCCATTGTCATAGCACATGTATTCTCATTCTGTACTCTGAATTTGGTCACCAGTTTTCATCCGTCTCACATCCAATGCTCTGTCTAGCCATGCATCTGGGAAAGTATCTTCTAGAAAGCCTTATCCAACCTTGGCAGTGCTCGACAAGAATGACTTGGCACCCAGGATTCATGGCATCAAGTGGGGATATGTGGTGATGTAGATGCTGATTATAAACCTTCCATCTCCATGCAGAGAAGATTTCCTCTATAGGATTTAGGAAGAGGGAGTATGGCGGCAGAAACAGAGAAAACATCCTTGGGCGCTCTGTAAACCACTCTGTGAATGCAGTGAAGTGGTGGAATGCCACATTTTCCCACTCCACAACAAATACTGAAGCATTTGCTCTCCGTCGCGCTCTCTTACCTTCTGGTACCAGTATCCTGTACAGTTCGTCTAGAAACAAGATGGTGCTCTGAGTTATCTGGGCCAATGAGTGATTTACAATCATCATTGGATATCGCTGCACACACTGGGATCAGCTGTTTGCCATAAATAATATACAAGTTCATTTACCAGTATTGATGACAGTACATCAAAATAAGAGAAATGGTGCAGTGTTTACAGAACTTGAATAGTTCAAAGACAATCTCTTGTTCACTCAAAATGGCAATAATTACCTTTGACGCTTTCTAGTAGTGTTTTACCATCCAACTGGTCGCATTGAAGGAGGAGAGTGTTGATTACAGCAGTGGCTTTTTATAGTTTTCCTCATTGAATAAGATGTGATTCAGGTGATCACTAATCAGTACCTCATAAAACAGAATGAGGTGCTTGTGAAGGAATTTAACAGACACTGGCATGGAATGGTTGTCATACTCACAGAGATGCTGATTT
>JBBIGA010000106.1:34373054-34385456 GCA_037576975.1 Alestes dentex | reverse complement strand
TGGCACTGTCTCCAGACCATACAACATCGCTGGTCTCACTACTGTCTTGTACACCTTTCCTTTCATTCTTGCTGAAATATATATAGTTATCACCAAGGTGCTGAAACAGGAGAGAATAGCTCTCACACACACACACACACACACACACACACACACACACACACACACACACACTTACTTCTTCCTTTCTCCCTATCACACAGCATACACACTTAACTGTTCGACCACAAAGAAAACTCCCCACCTGCCACTGTAAACACCATGTTTTTATTTATTTATTGTACATTTTTCCTAATCCTATTGTTGTATTTTGGTATTTTTGCACAATTATTTGTGCCTACCTCAACCTTTGCATTTTTTTTTTGCATTTCTTTGTACAGTGAACAACTCTGAGGCTAGAATTTAGTCCTAATACTGTATTCACTCATACTAGCACTGCCCTGCATGATTTCTTTCCCTGTTCATTATTGTCCTGTTGCTCTTGTACATTTTCGCACTCTCTCTCGTCATCCTGGCCTCACACCTTTCTAGTCTTGTGTGTACTGTGTACAAATGACAAACATCTACTTGACTTACTTTTTGAACACCTTAAAAACATTAAAGGTCAGTCCTATCAGTTCATTCTGTGCTAAAACTAATACATAAAACTGTGCTCAGATTTCTCTGTGCTCAGAAAACTGTGTCCCTCTGATAAATCTGGCTCTGCCGCTTGGTTGGTCCATTCTGTTTGTTTCAACTCGTGCACGAGACTCAGAAGCACTAAATACTGCGATATCGTGAACATGTGTTCAAATGTTGTTGGATTTGTTATATCATCCATTCTTTATCATCATCGCCATCCAAAGGTATTGAAGGAAAAAAGTGATCTGCTTCCTTTAAAGAGTGATGGACAAGACTGTGGTTCACGACCCCTTCAGAGAGAAAGGGGAGGATATGCCAGCGGACCAAAGGTTGTGTGAGAAGGAGTGTGCGCGACACAGAGGAGGAAACGGAAAGTAACCGGAGCACATCCTCTGTGCCCTCCTGGTCCACGCTTGTGTGTTTGTATGTTCCAGTCCTGCATGTCACCCTCGCTGCCCTGCTTCCTTCTGAACCGAGGCCTGGCACATCCGCCCAGATCCCCAAACGCTGGAAAACTGGAGTGGTAGCATTTTGTTTTGGCTACTGTTCAAACCTCCAACACTGACAGCACCCAAACAGCACTGAAATAAGTGATGCGGTTTATTTACTGGAGTTGAGTGGGCACATCGTTACCACGTCAATAAAGCATACAGGTACTAACAGTGTTGATACAAGAGATTTTATTCATGTGGAAATTAAGCACAAACTTGAATCTGTTCAGAGAGCACCTCTCCTCCTGATCTAAATCACACTTGATCTTCAATCTAATTAAGCTTACATCTTCTTACACTACTCCCTACTGAGCACTTAGAACTCTCTTCTTGTTCTCCCACTGTCCTGAAGCTGCTCTGGTTCTCCCACTGTCCTGAAGCTGCTCTGGTTCTCCCACTGTCCTGACGCTGCTCTGGTTCTCCCACTGTCCTGAAGCTGCTCTGGTTCTCCCACTGTCCTGACGCTGCTCTGGTTCTCCCACTGTCCTGAAGCTTCTCTAGTTCTGCCACTGTCTTGACGCTCCTCTGCTTTCCCCACTATCCTGAAGCTTCTTTAGTTCTACCACTGTCCTGAAGCTCCTCTGGTTCTACCACTGTCTTGACGTTCCTCTGGTTCTTCTACAGTCCTGAAGCTCCTCTGGTTCTTCAACAGTCCTGAAGCTCCTCTGGTTCTACCACTATCCTGAAGCTCCTCTGGTTCTCCCACTGCCCTGGAGTTTCTCTAGTTCTACCACTGCCCTGAAGCTTTTTTAGTTCCACCACAGTCCTGAAGCTCCTCTGGTTCTACCACTATCCTGAAGCTCCTCTGGTTCTACCACTGTCCTGAAGCTCCTCTGGTTCTCCCACTGTCCTGAAGCTCCTCTGGTTCTCCCACTGTCCTGAAGCTCCTCTGGTTCTCCCACTGTCCTGGAGTTTCTCTAGTTCTACCACTATCCTGAAGCTCCTCTGGTTCTACCACTGTCCTGAAGCTCCTCTGGTTCTACCACTATCCTGAAGCTCCTCTGGTTCTACCACTGTCCTGAAGCTCCTCTGGTTCTCCCATGGCCCTGAAGTTCCTCTGGTTCTCCCACTACCCTGGACTTTCTCTAGTTCTACCACTGCCCTGAAGCTTTTCTAGTTCCACCACTGTCTTGAAGCTCCTCTGGTTCTCACACTGTCCTGAAACTTGAGTGTTTCCTCAAATTGTAAGTCGCTTTGGATAAAAGCATCGGCCAAATGAATGTAATGTAATGTAATAATTCAAGTACATTTCTGCTTTATTTTGGCAGAATGAGGTGTAGATATAAATTGTATGTGGACTAAACTATGCAAGCCTTATATTAACAGATGTGGACTAGACTTTGCAAGCCTTACACCAACCACATTCCAGACGCCTGAATCAAGCTTAACTTAAAGCAGGGTTCCTGCCCGGCTCCCGAGTGGCGCAACTGTCTGAATGTCGGACGTGTTATCGGGAGATCGTGATTCGATCACTGGCCAACAGCCATCTATGGTCAGGAGACCAGGAGAGCACGGCTGGTTTCGCTCTCTCTGGGTGGGCATGGACAGCCCTTAGCATGATGCTAGCCAGGGCAGGCATCTGTTAGCGGATGTAAATTGTTGGCTAGCTTCTCTGCCAAGCAGTCTGAGCCTCGAGGCCAAAGATGTTGAATTAGAGGCGGTTTGAAAAGATGGGGTGGAGTTTCACGCAAGACTTTGTGTGGTAGTCTTCATCCCCACTACACAGGTGGTATAGTGTGACTGGACGAGTGCCAGTTAGTGGGTGGAACTGGACACAACCAAACTGGGGACAAAACAGAAAATAATAAAAATAATAGGGTTCCTGACTTGGTTTTATCTTCACAAAACCTAATAAAGTTATGATGTTCATGAATCGGAAGAAAAATGGAAGAAGCAATATATGTTAATCTGAGGAAATTAGAAAATTTGAGGCATCTGAAACAGTAAAAAGCAACACTGACACCAAAAATATTGGAGTAATACTAACTTTAGATGTCTTATATCAATGTTTTCATCGCTAAAAGTGACGTTTCACACCACTGACACCACAAACGTTACAAAGGTGAAAAATGAAAAGGCTCAGAGGGCTAAACCTCCATCAGACAGCTGCTCAAAAAGCTGTTTTTGATCCAAAAAACTAAATGCTGAGCTTTCAGCATAAGCTGGCATGGTGATGTAGCGTGGTAAAATGTGATTCACCGGTCCAGGATCTAATCCAGGGAACTAAGCCTGAAGTAAGCAGGCTAAGCCAAAAATCCTGCTTTGTGAAACAGGCCCCAGGCCTAAACGGGATCATTTGTGTACAAACAGCTGTAATATAATATAACACACCCACTCTGTCTAATCAAATCAAGTCATTTAGGAACATATACTACAGCGGGCAACTTAGAAACTAAACATCGCGGGAGAACGGTCCTTCATAGTGTGTGTGTCAAATAAAAAAACCCCAAAAAAACGTTTATCACACTCTGAGCATCAACAGACAGCTCGGGTTGGAAATTCCAGGACTTCTACATAAAATATCTTTACTGTAGATAACAGGAGTCCAGGGATGCACACAGACAGGCTGTCTGAGATTCACAGGACATTTTCCTGAAACGGCTCAAAACAAGGGCGAAATGTGACATGTTTTGGTGAAGCAGCAGTGAAGGGTGGCGCCACGTATCCAGAACATCAGCAGCACAAATGTAGAAAGTGATGATTTGATGGTTCCCAAAGCGGTTGATAATGACCAACGGTGTCGGAAAAAGCAAAAATATCCACACCCGCCACAATCAGTACAACACCAACACTGCGCCGTGGTGATTATTATAGTCCGGATCAAAAAGAAAGGGACATTCGTTCACAACAGACACGGACGAAAATTCACTCTGCATTCAGCTGCGTCAACTTCAGAATGATTAACAACAAAACAACAACAATAATACTAACAATAATAATAATAATAATAATAATAATAATAATATCAATAATAATAATGGAAAAGTGTGTGAGCAAACCAAAGTAGAACAAAAATAAGTTTCAGTAGCAGTAAATGCTGTTTAAAGTCATTTATACATGTGTGTGTGTGTGTGTGTGTGTGTGTGTGTGTGTGTGTGGTTGCTACGTTGCGGTGATATTCAAAGCATGGATTTCTTAAAATTTCCTGACACTCCTATGGAAAAAAAAAACCCACTGTATGTGCATGAGGTACATTTGTGCAAAGCGTCGTGGCTCTAGTGCAGAAGCTGTGGACTGTGTAAGGTAACGTAATAATAATAATAATAATAATAACACAATTCTCATACAAATATAAACACAATTCCAAATCCTATCAAAACACTTGTGAGATATCCTGCACTGAATCGTTTCCTAAAGAACACACTTCACATGGAGACACAGCGAGGTCGGACTCTCTAATGGAAAATAATCATTATTTACCTTTTTACGGATCAGTTGAAAGGAGTGTGATAAACAGAAACAGTCCACACCGGTCTAACTGTAATTTAAACCCAAAGCTCTTGTTGATACATGTTTGTTTCCTTACTGCCAGTCAGTACTACTGCAGTCACAGGACAGAAAGATATGGAGCTCAGCAGTCTCTATCTACTCTCTCCATCAAAACTCAGCGCAGTTTAGCGGGCAAAATAACACGGATGAGGATTTGGGCCACGTGGGCACTCGCGCAAACTGAATGGAGTCTATTGTGGAATCTATTGGAATCTATTGGAGTCCATTGTGGAGATACTGAACCACACAGGGGCTGAAGTGAAGGGAGAAAACACTCCAAAATACAAACATCTCGGCATAATCGGCGAGGCTGCACATTATGGACAGAACATCGTTCTGAAAACATATCAAGACTACTGTTGGTCACGGAGAACTGGTACCAACCCTTAGAACGTTTAATTGTCATAACAGGGCAAAACAACTCCTTACATGTGCAGCATCAATGTTACAACTTTACAAAATGGAGAATAACCTACTGTGTAGCTCTAGTGATCCTACACACCCTTTCATGGGCCTGCACTGTCGTGAAGATGTGATTATAAGACCTTCTTCCCGAGTTTTACTGTCCTGGATGTTTGCATAAGCACTGAATTACAGACCATAAAAATCACGCAACATCAACAGCCTCCATCACTCGCCACGGTTTATCTTACAAAAATCAACCCAATAAAACACGGAGAGATATTTACTACAACGTTCGTGAAAACATGCACTGACTAAGTCGTTACTTGGACAAATCATTGTGTTATTAGAGATTTAAAAAAGGCAAAATAATAAAACCACACTTAACCAGACAACAACAAACCAAAGATCCCAAAATACTTTACTGGGAAACGAGAAACGAGGAAGCCTTTACAATAAGTGTATTAATTATTTAAGCAAAATTATTTTAGTAAAATGTAGAGTTTTAGTAGTTTTAGTAAAATGATGATTCGAAAAGTCCTGGCATTTAGAATAATGTAAGAAAATATGTATCATAACACATTCGAGTCGCACTTAAGTCACACAAACAGAGACTTGTGACTTGACTTTAGACTTGCCCTCAATGACTTGAGACTTGACTCGGACTTGGGCGCTGGGACTCGTGAGTCATGAACTCATAAACAATGTTCATTTCATGGAATTATTTATTTATATCTCGCGCTGTTTCCAACGACTCCTCGTTTGCCATAAACCAGAGTTTTTACCCAAAAACCGTTCACCTCACCCCGGTGTCCCAATACTTTTGTCTGCGTGAACGATTTTCAGCTAATAATGGTTTTAAAGGGGTCGTTGGAAAGGTGTTACCGAGCCCTATCTATCTGTGAAGTTTCACATTGAGTGCGAGATACATTTTTCATATTTAACATTTAGATTTAAGGCAATTCCTCCATGTTGGTCCGGGCAGATCACAGCACGCAGTCCCTCCTCCTGCTAAGTACCAGCCAATTGTAATCGAGGGGTGTGGCCAATTAGCATGCCTTCTAAACATCTGGAGCTCAACATTTACAGCTCAAAAATCCCATATTTAGAGTCGCTGTTTCGAAACATTGCCCGTCAAAGGCTGTGTCCGAAAAGTGCACTCGTTCACTATGTAGGGCACTACGTAGTGAACGAGTGAACAAGTGCACATTTTGGACACAGCTAAAGACTTGAGACTTGACTTGGACTTGGGACTAAAGACTTGAGACTTGACTTGACATTGCCACTCAAAGACTTGAGACTTGACTTGGACTCGAGCACAAAGACTTGAGACTTGACTTGGACTTGGGAAAAATGACTTGTGAACATCTCTGACATATATGTAATCAGACCCACGCGCAGACATAGTCAACTTAGAGGATTACTGGCCGTCACATATAAAGTCGCATACCCAAACACCGGAACCCCATTCTATTATAATTCCTCCCCCGTGTGAGGTTCAACTTTACTTAATTGTTCTTCTAATCAGACATCCATAACAGAGGCTGGGATTGAGAAGGCAAGAGGGAGACATAGAAAGAGTGAATGAGACAGAGAGAGAGAGAAAGAAAGAGAGAGAGAGAGAGAGATGCAAAGTACTTTTTGACATGGCGTCCCTTTCAAGTCAGAAGGTTTGATGTGCTAATTACATGCAAATGCATGCAAACGAGCTTGCCTTGTGCCCAGACTTTGGCAGAACGTGTGAGGCAGGGTAGCAATCTGAGGAGGAGAGGGTGTGTGTTTTCTATAAATAATCAAAGTTAAGGGGAAACTGCATGAACAAACAGTCATGTGCTGTGTGACGGATGGTAGTAGGACAGGACAAGAGGGACAGAAAAGTTCCTAAAGGTTCTTGGCTTGGACATACAGTTCTGAGAGAAACCTGTCATTGACATGGACAATTTCCATCATGAAGACGTTTTTAAACTAGTGCTTTGTGCGTCTCATTCGCAACAATAGTTTCTTTAAAGGGCCCATTTCATATTTTGTTCTTTTGTCTTTTAATGATTAGGAGCATTCCCTCTTTTTATCCTTTAAAATTAAACAGTCTGTTGTTACTGTCCCTTTAAGACTGATGAAGTGATCTCTGTTTTTTTTGGCTGCCCCATATTGCTCATGATTGAGAAAGCAGTTTATGTTGAAGCAGCCCTTATATCTTCATTCAGAACGTAAAAAGCTGTAGACTGGATGGGCAGATGTACTTAACCCTTTGAACTCTGGGCCATTTATGAGCGGTTTTGCATCCCTATATTTATTGGGCTATAACATTTTAATTCCAAAAGCTACCCATTCATGCCTTATGTTGTTGTTTTTGCTTTTTTGTTTTGTTTGGGGTTTTTTTTCAGAAGACCCAGGGCTACTTACTTATGTAATTATTTGATGTGAAACTGACAAGTAAAATCTTGATATCATTTTTTATAAGCAAATTCTAGTTTTCGCCTAGTGAAAGTGGACTTTTTTTTTCTTTTATTTCTACAAGACAGTGTTGTTCAGCAGAGATTTAACTTTAGAAATGTGTGGGGTAAAGGTCCATAGCCATTGTTATATTTTTTTTTTTCAAACTTAAGGTTAAATGGCTTGTTTTTTCTTTTGACAAAAAAATGACTAAATATATTTCTATACCGACCAGGGATCACCAGGGTGCCCCCAAGGACCACATGAGTAGCGGACCTGTTCTAAAAATAGCACAATTTACCAGTGAGCAGTGTCTAACATGTGATTTTATCCTGTTGCTATTCTTCTTTAATCACATATGCATTTATATAGATTTGAAAAAAATAAATAAATAAACATTTATTATACATGAACTTTAGATAAGTTTAGGTAAACTCTGTTCTAGTGTATCAAACTTGTGGCCCTACGTATGACTCAGTACTCGCGACGTAGCTCTCAGTTTCAAAAAGGTTGGTGACCCCTGATATCGACTATAGTGATGGAGGGCTTTAACGGTGTACAATTACAAATTCTTATTGTAAAAAGAAAAGAAAGAAAAAAATACTTTTTCTGTATTCCATATATATGTTACTGTGCAAAAGTTTTGGGTCATTCCTATTTTATGCCTGTCACAATGTCTTATCTCGGGCATACTGAGCAGATTCAATTAAAGTTATGGGAAGAAATGGTCTACTGTGACAGGTTGTGAAGTGTCTAAACATACAGGGGGCCTAGATAAAGAAGTTCCTACCACTCAGTGTTCAGCACCACCAGTATACTGGTCACCGCCCGATTATCTGGAATCATCTACACCTGTTTCTACACTGGTACAGGACTTAAGTTAGTTGGCCTTGTAATGTGTGAATGATGCATACGTGGATCACTTTGTGGCTTAACAAGCAAAACAAAAGAAAAAAAAAAGAACCGGTAACTAGTCAGGTACAGGGACTGAACTCAAAACGAGAGCCAAACTTTAAAAGCCTCAAGCCTACATTAACAAAAATACAAAGAAATCTGGTTCTTTGGATTCAAAATATGAAAGAAGTGAGGGGTGTTCTATGGCATAGTTGCCTTCTTTTTAAAGGGTAAAGACATCGTCTTAGATCCATCTCCCATCGCTCTCAATTCACAGCTGTCTCTTTCATTCTGTCTGTTCACTTCTCCTGGTAATTTCATATGACCAGATGTCAGTCTTGTGATGACTTCTGCATCTGCTGTATGCTAGTCTCTCAACCGCACTCCATGCTTTAGGCAGTAAAGTGCACTGGCTTCCTCTCCATCAGTGGTCATGCTTCTGGGTCACTCTCTCACACTCCATATCAATGTCCAAGTCTGACTAAGACTTGTCCTCATGACTTCGCGCCGCGTGCATCCATCTATGCACTAACTCATAGAGTCACACTGAGCATTGCTCAGGGAGGGCTCAATGCCCTGATTAGTCTCTGACAAAACAGCTCACAAGCATTTAGGCCTTGTTTAGGGGCTGAAAGCATGCCCAGGTATGAGACCGCACAGTGAGACTCGCTGCTTCTCGAAGATCGCATTAGACTTGTTTCCCGATCTCCTCTCACAAAGCATCAAATCAAAAACGCGGAGAGCGCCGGAGACAAGATGGAGGGCACTTCTGTTTCTGTTGTTATCACTTGTGAATTGCTACATTGTCGCGTTCATAAAGAGCCGTTAGAATCTCGTGATTCTGTCGCCTTCCGCGGCTCCTGCCTGCAAAGTGTCAAGCGTCTTGCTGCAGCGTGAGGAAAATATGTTCTTTAAACAAATGAGATTGCTTGTGCTGCTGCAGCAGGCCATATATTTTTTTCCCCCTCTCCATCTCTCTCTCTCTCTCTCTCTCTCTCTCTCTCTCTCTCTCTTTCTGTCTTACTCTCTTTATTTCTCTCTTTCTGTTCCCTTTTCCGTCAACAAAAAAAGAATGTGATCTCCTCATTTTCTCTTGAAAGCCCTGCTGCAAGTGGCAGAGGCGGCATTAATTTCCGTTTGGTAATGAACTGTTCAGCTTAATGAGGGGCCAGGCAATGGCCCAGGAGTGCACGGCTCTCGGGCTCAGATGACTGGAGAGGGAGGGAGCAGGGAGGGTGCAGATAGATGCTGAGATGCATGAAGTAGAGGTGAGAGAAATGAGACATTACAAATTCGATGCTCCGGTGGTTACACTTGCAGAAAAAAAAAGAAAAGAAACACAGAAAGGACGGTATGAAATATATTGTTTGACTTTATCCCACATCGAAACAAATAGTGCTCATTTACCAAGCTGCACATGAAGGCACTCTAAAAAAACCCAGTGCAGTCGTGTCTGATTTATTCCACACAATTACCCGCATTAGAGCAGGCCAGGGTGGCTCAGCGATCAGAGAACTTGACCATAGCCGCTACTTCGATCCCAAATGATAACGGCCTGTTACTGCCAATGTCCCCATCAGCAAGGTACTTTAAGACCAGATGACATGTCGAGTTACTGCCAGTGTTCTGTTGAACAAGTCAACTTGCTCCAGGGGCATCGTCCATACAAAAATAGCGGCTTCTTGCTGAATGCAACATGCCTCGAGCAACTGCGACAACAAGAAGAAGAAGAAGAGATTTTATAATTTTGGACTCTTTTGGGAAACTAAAGGTTTCTTAATGGATTTTGGCAGGGACATAAAGTTCGAAGGAGACTTTTTATTCGTATGTAAACTTGACATCGTGTTGAGGTGCTTTAAGCATGATTCATATCTCATTTGTAAAAAATTCAGTCAGCCCAAAGAACCTTTTTGGGCTTTTATTTGGAGAATAACTGCCAGAATGTTATTGTTGCTGATATAATACAAGATGTTGTAAAGCATGAATTCCCAATTCAGGTTCTGGGGGGTGGGGGAGTGGCAACGATGACACCGTTGGTAGCACTGTTGCCTCACCACTCCAGGCTTGGGGGTTCGAATCCAGGTCCTGGCCTTGTGTGTGTGGAGGTTGCATGTTCTCCTCGTGGTGGCGTGAGTTTTTCTCCGGGGTTTCCATTTTCTCCCACAGTCCAAAGACATGCATGTCAGGTGAATTGGGGATTCATAATTGACTGTAAGTGTGAGTGAATGTCATGTGTTACCTGCGGTGGGCTGGTGCCCTGCCCAGCTTGGTTCCGTGCCTCATGACCATTGGCCCCGGGATATCCACGACCCTAATAAGTATTAAGCGGTTACAGAAAATAAATCAACGAACGAAGGTTCTGGAGGGCCGTTATTCAGCACAGTTTGGTGATTTTCCTGCTCAAACACACCAGATTTAATTCACCTGTTATTTGCTGGACACCGACCCTCCAAGACTGGAGTTGGTAACCTGTCTTTTAATACAAAGTAGTCAATCAGCTGAAAGACAAAATACAAAATCAGATGAATACGGCTGTAGATTTTTTTTTCCCCCATGTGTTTTAGTGACTGGAAGGGGAAACATTTCTACAAACAACACAAAAAGCATAGCCCTTGCTTTACAGAGACAATACTTGTGAGTTACATTTAAAAAAAGGTTATAGATAGTGAGAGAAACATGCAAATTATTATTTTTTTTTTCCTTAGTCATCTACCAAAAATTCCCTGGGGACAAAGTAAACAAACAAAAGCTGAGATTTTTCTTCTCTGCTCTGTTCTAAGCTGCTGAATATTTAACACTTTAGTCAAAGACAAAACATTGCTCACCCTTCAGTTTAAATCTCAGTCCGGGGGCGAGGGGGCACGAAACAGAACAATCACGTATTTTACTCACTAAATTTAATAGGCTGTCACCCATAAGATATGATTATGCGACGGCACTTTCATATTTTTCCCAGTCCATAAATGCAGCCCCTCCCATTTGTACAGGTCCCAATCCAAAGAAAGTCGTTAGTGCTGAATAGCGCAGCGTTCCAGGGTCGACAAAGACTGAATACCCAGGCTTTAGTTGGAGCACAAAGTTACTTTATCACTCCCTATTAGCACAAGTGTTCTCCATTATGGAGATGTAAGACTGTAATCGATACTAGGTAGGGGGGTGTGGAGGAGAACACAGAGGCCTGTGTTCCTTCCTATAAATCTGCATGGCCCTGTGAGCTCCTTAAATGGTTATAGGTGCATTCTCCAACCGACAATAATCACAGTGGTGATATTTTACACAGTTCCCCAGTTCTGTGCAGTAGAGTCCCTCCAAAGATCCCAGCCTACATAAAAATGTCACCAGCAGCAAGCAGTAGGTGTGTTTGTGGAAATGTCTAGTTGACTCTATTGATCTCTGCTAAAGGCTGCTCTGCTATGATAGCTTTGATTCACTATTTCAGCTGATACCTGTAATTTCCTTCCTGAATTGCTGTCTCTCAACGCAACACAGACTATGCTGCTTCTTTTTTTTTTTTAATATCATTTTCAAAGCTCAGTTTTTCCCGCATGCACTGCGTGGCTCAAAACCCGTAGTCATAACACCCTCAGAGTTCTTCTCTCTTGCTTAAACATCATTATCACCAACAAAGAGAAAAGGCAAATTACACCCAATGTGCATTAAGTAAACCATTCCATAGGCAAAATTCAACCCCAGTGTCAAAACGGAAAAGTATCTGAATATCAACCTGTGCTGACCTGAAACTGAATCAATGCAAAACATCACGAGTAGCATGCACGCATTAGCTTAATTTTTTCCATAGCTAAAATACATATAAAAACAAAACCAAAAGTCTCTTTTTATGTGAAGTCTTTATGTGTTGTGAATTACAATCAATAATGTTGAATCAATAATGATGCTTATGACATAGTATACATATACAATATGACCTATATAGACACACCTATAAAGGTCAGAGTAAGCACATTATATAAATACATATATATGTATACGTACGTTTATGTATGTCTATATGTACGAAGTGGATATATATGTATATATATATGTGTGTATATATATATATATATGTGTGTAT
>JBBIGA010000106.1:34356348-34370225 GCA_037576975.1 Alestes dentex | reverse complement strand
ATGTTGCAGAAGTTCCCATAAGTGAGCAGCACTTATAGGCTGCTTTGCTTTCACTCTTCTGTCCAGTTCATCCTAAACCAGCTGGGTGGGGTTTCAGTCTGGAGACTTCTGGCCACTCCATGTTTTCCACCTTACTATCTTGTTCTTTTTTTCTGAGGTAGTTCTGGCAGAGCTTGGACTTATGTTTTGGGTCACGATCTTGCTGTAGGACGAACCCGACCAACTCGGCACATGCCAGAGGTACTGCATGGTGCTACAGAATTATTTCCCACTTCTGGGTAACCTTACCATTTTCAAAACTCTCGCAGTTCAGCACTGCCCTTTGTACCATTTCATGCTATTCACTGGACTTGAACTGTTTGAATTTCAATAAAAAAAAGCTTGAAACACTGGAGTGTTCTAAAATTTTTGACCAGTAGTGCATGTGTATCTTTCAATACACACATATCCATATCTATATTTTTGGATTATTTGTAGAGTGTACTTTTTATACTTTACTATTGTGTGATATAAATTTTATTCTACTGTTTTTGCTGCTCTTACTTTTGTATTGTCCACTTTCTGCCGTATCAATGCAAATTTCCCACTTGTGGGACTAATAAAGGTTTATCTTATGTGACACCTCCAACACACGCACCCTCCCTGCCCCTCAAACTATGACAAGTTCCACTCTTTCAGGTAGGCTCCAAACAAGATTATAGAGTATGTCTGTTGGAACTTGTGCCCATTTAGTCGATGGTGCATTTGGGAGGTCAGTCAGTGATGCTGGATGAGAAGGCCTGGCTCACACTTTTTTCATTTCATTTTTCATTTCATCCCAAAGGTGTTCACTTGGGTTGAGGTCAGGGTCTGTGCAGGATGTTAGAGTCCCTGCACACCAAACTCATCAAACCATGTGTTTATTATAGACTTCACTTTGTGTACTGGGGCACAGACATGCTGAAACAGAAAAGGGCCTTCCCCAAACTGCTTCCACGGAGTTAACTTTATCCTTGACTAAAGCTAAGAAGCTGAGCCCAAAACCTGGAAAACAGCCTCTGTCCATTATGCCTCCTCCACTAAACTTTACTGTTGGTACTTTGCATTCCGTTAGGTAGCATTCTCCTGGCATTCACCAAACCCAGATTGATCTATCAAATTGCCAGATTAGCATGATTCACCACTCCAGGAAACACATTTGCAATGCTCAAAAGTGATGGGCATGCTGAACACCACTCTAGCCAACACCTGGCATTGCTCACAGTCATCTTATGTGCAGCTGCTCAGCCATGGAAACCCATTAAATGAAGCTATTTCGGCAGAATCCTCGAGCTGATGTTTTTTCCAGAGACGGTCTGGGCGGTCTACAGCTTTGAGACAAAACTGTCGCTTCTAGATGCTTCCATTTCAAAATATTAGTACTTACAGTTGACCAGGGCAGATCTAGCAGTGCAGAAATTTCACAGACTTGCTTCTGGCAAAGAGGCATCCTATGATGGTGCCACGTTTAAAGTCACTGAGCTCCTCAATTCTTCTGCCAGTGTTTGTCTATGGAGACTGCATGGCAATGTGCTTGATGTTTGCTTGAAGACCTGAGCTCAGTTAAAAAAAAAAAAAGGTGTCCTCATATTTTGGTTCATATAATGTACCTATAATCAAGCTGTCTAAACTGTTAGAATAGGAAAGGCCTACTGTCAGATTTTCAAAATGTTCAATGCATTTGTCCCATACATTTGGTCATTATTTGGGGCGCTAAACTGAAGGAATTTCTCAGCGCGCAGCCTAAAAAAGGTTATTGGCATTTCCGTTAATGGAGTTCAGCAGCAGACTGCACATAATAATGAACCTTTTTTTGTGTGTTGAAACAATCAACCCATTGTATGGAGATTGCGCTAATTCATTTATAATCCAAAGTGTGAAAGTGGGACTAAATTTACCTCATTTGCTGGATTTTCCAGGAGTTAGGTGTGATTTTCCACTCCTTTTGCAAATACAGACCCTGGTCACCGTTTTTTTAAACAAAGAGACAGAACAGTGGTACTGAAAAAATGCAGGCTGAAATTTCCATCAAATTCTAAAACGCGGGTAACAGTCAGAGGTGTCTTTCAGTACTAAAAACACATGGGGATGCTAAGCTGAAGATGTTGAGCTATGGAGAGGAAGGAAGAAAGAAAGAAGGAAAAGAATGAATGTATGAGCGAACTGACTGACTGAACACACAGATTGATCAATCAATCTGCCAATCAATAGTTGGCTTACTTAATGAATGGTCAACAAATTATAAAAAAATATATACATGAATTATAGGTAGCGCTGTGAGAAAACTGAAGTAATAAGTCTCTGAGAGAAAACACCGCGCAGGACCACCACTGCTGTCAAAGCCGGGTCAGAGTGGGACTTTTTAGCTTCAAGAGAAAGATGTTTATTTAATTCCCTGACAAGGAGAGGTTGCCACCGGTGCCGTACAAACCCAAGCACAGAGCTTCAGAGCTTCAGTTCTGTCTCTTTCTGTTTTATGTATCACATCTAACAGTACAGTACTTTGCTTCAATCTTAAAAAATAAATGCGAGAAAAATGGTGATAGAAGAACCACTTTTCTCTTGGTTACAGAAAGAATGTTTCAAGGGCTAGTGTTTTAAAGAAACATGACGTGGATGTGTGAAGAACGTCTGTGATATATAAAGATTCTATATCGTTTGAAGGCTTTTTCCTGTCCCAGGACCATTTAGGAACCTATAAGTGTGTTGTGAATGAGTGGTGTGAGAAGGAGAACGGGAGTGGGGAAGCAGGAAGAGTGTGTCTCTGTGGCCTGTCACAATAGTGGGACATGCTCGGCTTCTCATGCCTAAGCTCAGGCTAAATCTCCTTCATCCTGTATCCATCAGATTATATAAAGACTTGTCTTTGCCTGTCACCCATGCTTATGCAATAAAGTTCTTTAGCTGGCATCGCCTCACCCAGTCTCTGGGTGATATGTGTTATATGGCCATGATGTATGATGATGTAAGGGGACAGGTAACCCAGGGAGATGTGACAAGGCAATCAGGAATTAGTAGTCTCAACGCATATTAAGCATTACCTGAAAGGCAACTCAAATCAACAAGCACGATATGCTGCAAAGATAAACAGCAATCATTTCTGATTCTAGTCTAAGTTTCATTCTGATTATCATATTTATTGCTGCTCTTGATCAACATGTTGTTGAATCAGAATGTGGATATTTCAGATTGGCAATCTGTTTCGAAAACACACTCCTTCCATTAGTCCAACCTGAACCTGTGTCTTTTCAGGTCCAGTATGTGATATCAAGTAGATTCCACTACAAGGTCATCCTAGACCTCTCATATTCAAGCGTGTAATTTTGCAGTCAACAAAGCACCCAAATAGGGTCTCCTGGTTCAAGGCATTTTTATTCCGCTGAGTGTGTAAAAAAAAGGTTTTGTATCCTCAAAGATCAGAATATTCAAATATTCCTGGTCAAAGCTCGAGTTTTGTTGATTTTCGATGTATACATCCTCTACAGAGCACACGCTCCTGCACATTTTAATGCGTAGTAACACTGAAGGTCATGTTTTCTTGATGGTCTACAAAGCACTCATGTATGTCGCTCTGGCAAATGCCATAAATGTAAATGTAAACATAGTAAAATATATGTAGAATAAAATAATATATACATGTAAATAAATATAGAATTATGTATTTCACCAGTGGTCTTCAGAATTTATTTTTATTTTTTTGTATAACTTCATGCTACAAAAACGCTAACGCTGGTGTCACCACACTAGATGAAAGGAAAACGACTTCTTCAGTTATACACAAGAGAGTAGTGGCCTCGATTCATACTCCAGTAAAAGTGTTGTTACTTCAGTGAAATAATGACTCAGGTAAAAGTAAAAGTACCTATTCAACAAAAAAACGTGAGAAAAAAAAAAAATATGCAAGTGTCAGACCAAAAAACAGCTTAGGTTGAACTGAGAAAGCAGATCACCTTCCTGACAAATGTACGTTTTTGACAATGCTCAAGCACAAATTGGTCAGACTTTTACTTGAGTACAAACTTAACTGAGTCAATGTAACCATTTGCTACACACCTATAAACTGTCCAGTAAATCACATCAGCACTGTTATGTAACAACACTGACTAGTCTACCACACATCATTATCGGTCGGTGTGTTGCATGGGGTATTTTGGCGAGGTTGCCACCAAAAACGCAAAGAAACCCCTGTTTTAAAATGTGTTCCTGCCTGTAGCATATATGTAGCAATATTCCTATTCCAAACACTTAATATCATCATTCAAATCACAGTTATACTCAAAAGAAACAGAGAAAAGGACAAAACTGATGTGCTGGTCAGGGAACCAGAATCTGATGAGTGGGTGGGCAGCACTTTCCAAAAATGGCATAAAGAAAATGCATAAAGAGAAAAAAAAAGGACCTAGGGCTTATCTGGATGCTAATGACCGAGTACAAAATGACAAATCACCCTCAGTGGTTGAAGTATCAATGTCTGTGGCGTGCCACTGACAAGACTAGGGTGAGGCCTTGTTAAATCCCAAGATAGTGTAAGTCCTAGGGTGCTGCATTAATGACTGAGGCTACTGCTTTGCTAAAAGTGTACCCTACCTTGTTCCCATCTGACATTTTGCTGTGGCTCCTTGGTAGTGATGTCTGGGCAGCTGTAATAGACTGAAACATGGCGGCTCATT
The DNA here is from genome assembly GCA_037576975.1 of Alestes dentex. NCBI lineage: Eukaryota > Metazoa > Chordata > Actinopteri > Characiformes > Alestidae > Alestes > Alestes dentex. Next base: position 34,365,537 of record JBBIGA010000106.1, on the reverse strand, counting down.
ATTTGCACGTTTTCAAGGGCCTTCATGGACGTGGGACCAGAATGGGTCGATTAGACGAGATTAGATTACATGATGCAGAACGATAGGTGGAACTTTCCAGTGGGGCTTTTGATCGATAATGTGCTCAGTGTTGCCTTGCTTTCATCAGCAACAACATTGCATAAGTACACGTGAGCCCCTCCAGGCCATCTCATTAAGGTAATCTTGTGTTCCAACTGCCTAAGCAAGGAAGGAAAGTAAATGCACTGCAGAGCCGTGAATTACCGCTCACTGTTGCCTTTACTCTCTCTTTTCTCTTTTTTTTTTTGCATAAATATTTCTCACAACAATAGGGCAGAATCAGGTGAGAGCGTGTTTCTGGATGCCTGTATGTATGTACATGCGAGAGTGTTTGTATTTTTGCGTAGGATTGTGTGAATGTGCTCGTTTGCAGTAAATACACAGAGGACAACACAATGGAGAGGAGCTTAACAACAACAAAAAAAAAATCAACAAAAACAAAAGAAAAAAAAACCAAAAACAAAACGGATTTGGCTGACAGTGCTGAACAGGGGATCAAGATTAATCTTTTCTCAAGATGTCATCTAGGAAAAACATGGGAACTGCAGAGGTGTATCTGCCCATTTCTCTCTCTCTCTCTCTCTCTCTCTCTCTCTCTCTCTCTCTCTCTCTCTCTCTCTCTCTCTCCTGGTGTGTCCCTTCTCTCTTCTTCATTCTTTCATTTTCCATAGCAAGGCCTTTAACTGCCCTCTGCAGAATCAATGACCTAGTCACTGCATAGCAAAGTGCCCTGCAATATTTATATTGAATTTCATGCTGTTGTCTTATCCATGGTGACTTCAGATCTCTGCTCAAATTAGAGACCTAAGCAGCACTTCAGACGCAAGAGTGGCGTGTGTTTAAACATTTATGTGCTCTCCAACAATTTCTCTGTCTGATCTGAAACGGCTGAATCCGTAAATAATTCAGCTCGGCTGTCTGCCTCTGACCAGGGGTCACGGGCAGCAGTGGAGGGACATGCGTGATTGGCATGTCAGCCTCAGTCCACCTCTCTACTGCGTCCACAGACCTATTCGCAGAAAAAAATAAAATAAAAGGCTGGACGTCCCTTGATGAGGCTCAGTCTGTATGGCTGCATGTCCATTAATCAACAGTTGCCACAGTTCTGCGAACACACAATGGAGGGCAGAGATGTTCCAAATGGGAAATTGCTATTAGAGTGAGGTTGGGAGAGACTAATGTTACAGCAAATATCACATAGCCATTACAGACTAGGCATTACTTAAGTGCCAATGAACATGTCCCCCTGTGTTCTGTAATTGAGCTTTGTTGACCTAGAGGAAGTAGTCATTATGCGTTTTGCGTAACATACAAGTGAACCTTGTCCTGAGGGTAAACAGTAGAAAGAAGGCTTTTGTTTTTGTTTGCGGACAGAACATGCATATAGGAACTTAACCATGTCTGAATAATGCAAAATACTGGAGACCTCGAATATGTACGTAATATCAGAGCGGATGCACAGAGAAAAGGCAGCAGGATTACTATCTTTGTTTGTTTGTTTTCCATGTCGATCCTATCTGCTGCAGCGCTGGCCTACTTAAAATCATTTACTGTATATGGTTGTGGGCAGGATGATGTTTCAGGGTTGGCAGAATTAGCCGTAGCATAAGTATCATTTGCTTGCATTACAATAAGCTAAGCTATCTTATAAATAATCGCCTCCCTGCACAAACAAGACTTAATCTACTTTTGTGCCACCAATCCCCAGGTCTCAAAGCAGACCACAGGGACCCCCAGTTTGCATCTTTCAGCCTGATCATTAGTGATGCCCTGAACTCAGTGCTGCTCATTTACATACAGTTAAGTCATCCATCACATCACAGTGAAGGGAGGGAATATTCCCATCTCTTACCTGTTATTGACCAGCCCTCAGTCTGAAACTCTTCTTCTCTTCATCCCCCTGGTGCCTGAAAGAGCCACTGATGAACCGATCAGTTCATCATCATTATCTGAACAAGAGTAATCAGGTGGATGCAAAATTGAGCTTCTGTATTCTAAACCACTACATGTGCAGCCATTTTCGAAATTGCTAGGGGCTGTGGGATGTCAGCAAGCGCATGAAGTCGAGTGCCATTAGAGTTCTGGCAGCCTGCAAACTGCTTCCTTTACCTCAAAGCCTTGTAGTCTTTTTCACACTGTTTCAATTCAGTAGTGAGACAGCCTCAGTTCAGGCAGCCAATCGCTTTCCGGGAGGATGTGTGACTTCCTAGAATAGTTTGGTGCCTGGCCTAGTGTTGAGTGTATCACAGATAAACAGATGCAGAGATGTTACATATAGTATTTCAATCCATGGGTTCTATAATGCTTTGGAGACAATTCAGCATGACATGGACAGTCAAATCCCTGACAGATTACTTCATGGAATCTAGTCTGGAAACACACCCCTCACACACTCCTCTCCCTCCTCCCATCTGGCAAAGTTCGGTAGCATACACTGACCGAACGGGAAACAGTTTCTTCCCTCAGGCTGGCAGACCCCTCAATCTGAACTGAATCATAAAATGTACCCACATACACACACACACACACACAAAAAAAAAAAAGCAAACGCACCCCTGAACTGAACTGAACTTCTTCCTTCTCCTAACTGAATGTATATAGAGACTGAACTGTTCTGCCTCATACAACACAATTTACACCCCAACTATTTATTTTATACTGCTGTCTACCTCTGTATTTGCATTTCTGCACATTTTAATGACTCCCCTGCTAGAATACTGTATCTGTTATTGTACCGCATTCATTTAAACTTGTGCTTAAGCTGCTTTTGTCAACTGCACTAAATGTTGTCTTGTCGTGCTTGAGTATGTCTTGCACTCTGTCTCTCGCTGTCTTTGCAGTCTGTATGTTTTGTCCTATCTGCACTCGTGTAGTCTTGTGCTGTTCTGTTTCTGTTCCTGTGCTGCTCTGTGGTTCTGGAGGCACGTTGTTTTGTTTCACTGTGTTCTGTGTATGTGGCTGAAATGACAATAAACCTTATTGACTTGAAAACACTAATCCTGCTCCAACTGTAGAAAATTGAGTGGCACTGTTGAACAACAGGCAGAGTGATGGGCATTATTTACTGTTCAAGCTCCCAGATGTCTCTGCGGCAGAGGGTGAAGTCAACTGCAAAGACAATAAGGTCAAGCATGAAATCCAACTTGGTGAATTCATAGCCTGTATCACGGTCTTACCGAGTTCTACCTTCACAGTACAGAGAGGTCAATGAGCACATGTCAAAACTGTTGAGGAAAGGTATGAGTCAAGAGAGCAGTAGCTCGTATACTTACAAAAGTAAATTCAGACTTTTTTTTTTTTTTTGGATGTACCAAGTTTTGGTTTTTGAGTGTTTATGGACTGTGCGACAACACAAGTCCAATAAGAATTTGGTGTGCATTAGTGGTCATCAACCCTGTTGCTGGCAATCGACTTTCCAGCAGAGCTCAGTATCAACCCAGAGGTTTTCAGGGAGTGTTGCAGTAATGTTGATGATTAGGATCAGGTGTGTCAGATTAGGTTTGGAATGGAACTCTGTATCACTAGGGGAAAAAATGGTAACCACTGGTTTACGTGGTCACCAAGATCATTTGGTCTAAATGGTTGTCTTAGTACGCTTATAGGTGTCTATAATAGGGCCTGCAAACATTTAAGGGGTAATGCAAGTAATGCTTAATGTTTAATTTTCCAGACAGTGCTAGTGCACTTAAACATTGATTTGATGGATTTGCTTACTTCTCAGTACCAGAAAATGCTACAGCATTGAGATGGCCCAAAGAGGCTAGGGGACACTGGAGAATAATGTCCTTCTCTGCAGTACAAAGTTTAGTTCATGTAGCTGAAACTGGCATCTATCCCAGAAAAGTGACAACCAACAAGCAGAGGCTGGGTCCATCTATATTTAGGGAACTAAAGAGCTTCCCTCGGTTATTTATAATAGGAGATATACAGAAAGTTTTTCCCTCAGACAGCTGGACCACAGCATAATTTGGTAAATCTTTATCTTAATGCTGGCAAAACCTCTGGGGCAAGTGCTATGTGAGACAGAGCGTCAGAGCCGCTTTGATGCTTTAAAGGAAAAGCTTACTGTTGCACCTGTTCTCAGATTTGCTGATTTCATGCATCCCTTTATATTGGAGACAGATGCTAGTAGTTTAGTCAGGAGCTGTGCTTTATCAGCAACAATGTAACACGAAGAGAAATATGCAGTGGATATAGAAAAGAATCACCCCCTTCAAAATGTTCACATTTTGTTGCTTTGCAGCACGAGATGAAGACAAACACACACAAAAACTGGACTGACTCAATGCAACTTATAAGATCTAAGTGAAAGATATGATAGAAACAGTTCAGAAAATAAATAAATGCATACATACATACATACATACATAAAACAGAATCACTCAGACAGATTAAGGATTGCCCACCCTGTGTCATCACTTTGTGGAACTACCTTTTGCTATCTTTGTACATCTACACTGTGCAATTTGTACCCGTCCTCTTTACAGAACTTGTCAAGCTTAGTCAAATTGGATGGTGACCTGTGGACTGCAAATATCTTCAACAGAGTCTAACTCCAGGTTCTGACTAGGCCATGCAAGGACATTCGCGTTTTCCTCCCCACTGTGTTGCCAGTTTAGCGGTGTGCTTTGGATGTTGGAAGGTGAACCTTCTTCCCACTGACAACTTTCTGGCAGAGGGTGGCATTTTTGTGTTCAAGAGTTTGATGGTATTTTACCCCATCCATTTTTCCTTGTGTCCTGACAAGTGCCCCAGTCTGTGCTGTAGAGACCACAACAGGATGCTGCCACCTCCATGCGTTAGAGTAGACATGGTGTTCTTTGGACAGTGATTTGTAATGGCTTTCCTCCAGCTGTACCATTTGGTGTTGAAGCCAGTAGTTCGATTTTGGTCTCATCTGACCTTAACAACCTTTTCCATTTGACCTTCAAGGAACATTTAGACTTAATATGGCCTTTCTTAAGGATAGGCTTTTTGCTTGCAACCCTCCTTTTTCAAGACACATTTGTGAAGCACTTATGATATTCCTCATGCACTCAGTGGCCACTCTTTGCCATAACTTCCTGTAACTGCTTAAAAGTTCCTGTACGCCTCTTTGTAGCCTCTACGACCAGTTTATGGGCCTGGATGGCTCTGTCAATAGAGAATCAGACTTTTAATCTGAAGGTCCAGGGTACCCTGAACAGATGGTCCCCCAAGATGTTTCTGGGGCAGCTGATGGTTAGGGAGTTGATTATATTGATCCTAATGGGCAGCTGGTGGCCTAGTGGTTAGGGAGTTGCCCTTGTGACCAGAAGGTCATGGGTTTGAATCCCAAGACTGCTAGTGAGATATCCTTGAGCAAGGTAACCGTCCCCACACTCTGCTCCCCGGGCACTGTGTTCCTGGTTGCCCACTGCTCCACTTGGTAAATGGGTTAAATGCAGAGAAAGAATTTCATGCTGTGGTGTGTTCATGTGTGACAAATGGACATTTTACAGTGTCCTCCTTGCTCTGCGATGCAGTTCGAAGGGACTGCCTGATCAAGGGAGGGTCTTAATTGTAGAATGTCTCTGCTCCTAGAAATTGATAAAGCCTTTGATAAATCCATTTCCTACCTGTCCACAACTTTGCTTGTGAGAGTTTTTGACAGTGACTTGCCACCCATAGTTGAGTGTTTGCTTTCAGTCGCACTACCAAGCACTGGAATGCTCCAGGAACCACTGTTAGCTTTGTGTGCAACACATGATTGGGGTTTTTTTTTTAGGAGTGGGTTGATCCTTTGATCAATCTTAGGATTAGTAATATGACTCAATAAGTAAATACAGTTGGCCTTTTGTGTGTGTCCTCATTTCAGGTGGCAAAGCAACAAAACATGAGTATTTTGTAGGACGTGATTCTTTTCTATACCTACTGTATGCCTTAGGAGGCTCAGAAATGTGGAAAACAACAATAGCAGTCTAAAATGACCAAAACCATAAACTGAAAAAGTGTTTTAAAAAATGTATCGAATGTGTTAACACTGTTTCTAATCTATTATCTAATTTTAATCTATTTAAAATTTTTTAACCATTATTCCTAATGCTCATTGCCAGTAAAGTGATTTTAGTTAAACTAACACCTAGGCTTATTTAATCTTTCAAAACTGGGGCTGCAACTTATCATTTCTATCTATTCAGCTGTCGTCTATGACTAATCGAGTAACTGTTATACCGTCTCCCTTTGTTGATTAATGCTTATGCAAACTCGCCATCATTACTCATGCCCTGCTTAATTTTCACCATGCATGTGCACCATGATCATGCGTACATACACTACATTGCTGCATTTTGTTTGTATCAGAGCACCAAGATCAAAAGAACAAAGCCAGTGTTAGGTTCTGGGGCAGGTTGCTCTCTCTAGGATAGAAAATACACAGGGCAAGAAGTGTGTAATACATCATCAAACGCACTGTAATACAAGACACATGCTCTGTTTCTCATTTGCAGGCATACTACCTCAAGTTCTAATTTGTAAATCAGAATATATTCAGCTGAAAACTATCATTTGCACCTCATGGATTTTTTAGCATGATACTAAAAAGCTTCGTTTCTCTCTAAATGGCCCGAATAAAGCATTCAAATTAGGAGATGAGATGCATCTACTCAGTGTTTTCTTTCTTTTGGCCTTGCATATGAGTGTGCTTAGATGTTGTCTAGCCTGTTGAGCTCAATTAATGAAGAACATGTCCTGTCTAGCAAACACCGATCCTAACATTAGAAACGGAGACAGCGCTGGTTTTGAAAAGCTGTCAGGTTGGATGATGTCCAAAGTTGGTTCTAGGTCTGTAGCATTTCATATGGGAATGAAATGACTGAACTCCCTGCTTATTCCAGCAAAGAATCGTGAGCTTTCCTCTTCACTGTGCAGTTTACACAATGTTCAGAACCTACTGGGAGCAAAGGAAGATATTATAGCATCATAGCTTTAAAAAGCATTTTAATGGGAACATCTAGTGGGAGTGATTCAATAGGATCTTGCACATGCTCCCATGTACACGCACTCTCGACAGTGGGTTTTCACAGGGTTTCATTTTACCCTGCGGCTTACTTATTTGTGCCTAAGGACTATAAAAAGGTACAGAGGGTGCGATTTAAAGGTGATAAATAATAGATTTAGGATTTTAGAGCATTTCGCATTTTCTAAAAACGTTTCACATTTATTTACTGTAGTTTGTGCTTTCAAAATTGTATATTCAGTGTTTTTAAATAAATAATTCAAAATCAAAACCCGTTAACCCAAACTCAAATCCACTTTTGGCCAATTGAAACCCATGAAAACTACATTTTTTAATTCCTTGTTATTTACACTGTTAAGTCATACAATTTGGGTTAAAATGCTTTCGTTCTAAACTCAACACTTAAGAAATGTAGTGTTTTTAGTGTTTCCTTCCAGATTATGTAATTTATCCAATTTTATATAATATTTGATATAATGGCCATATATTTATATCTAATTTTTATTTATTGTTACATACTTTTTTGCTATTTTTACTGCATAAAGTTTGTAAGTAACATCAGTTCTTGTCATAAGTATCAAATATCTATTCCTTTGTGTTTTGTAAATCCTTCAAATACCAGATTGTTTGCACAATGCTCTTGTTAGTAAACAACCTCAAAAACGGCCATTTTCTCTATTCTCAGTGCTGCTGGGGCCAAAAATGGAACAAGTCTGAAATATGTAACTGATTAACAACAACACTGAATTTTATTTTCATGCACAAACACAAAACCATTATCTGACATCCTTAAGGTCACACCTCTGTCAAAACTGTGTCATTCATTTGTTCCACTGGAGTGCAGTAAGCCATCATAGTCCCATATTGGAAACAAAGATTATTATATAAAATTTCTCGCTTGGCCAAAAATGGATAAACTGGTAGAAACCACTAAAAACTACATTTCTCAAGTGTTGAGTTTAGAATGCAAGCATTTTAACCTAAATTGTATGCTTTAACAGTGCAAATAACAAGGAATTAAAAAATGTAGTTTTCATGGGTTTCAATTGGCCAAAAGTGGCCACGAGGGCGTCAAGTGTTACAATTGGATGTATGGAGTATATTTATGATATATTTAATGAGTTGAAGTTAAAAATTAAAAGATGTGAAAAAAAACTCCAGACCCTTGGGAAGTTTCATTCCATATGCATTAACACAGCTAAAATGGTCCAAAAAAGAGAAAGTGAAGTGGACAAAAATGTCCCACAGGAGGGCCAGAGGGTTAAAAGGTGAAATGTCAGGGTGCACTGAGCTGATTACAAAAAAAGGTAATCAATTGTCATTGATTTTGTCAATGTGCAGTAGCTACACTGATCAAAAATACTTAATTTGGCCAAATTCAATGAGATTATCAAAAGAACAGAATCTTCCCACTGCCACAAATATGCTCACTAAGTTCTGTTAATTATCCACTGTGTTTGGAATAGACAGACAGACAGCATGTTCCTAACCACATTTCAGAGATGAGACTCTACATAATAAGCAATAATTGTCTACAATCTCAACATTTCCTCAGTGCTTTTTCATTATTTTGACATTTAAAGTAGATCAAAGGTGTTGGGGGAAAAAAAATGCTGTTTTTAAGTGCTTTAATATCATTAAGTAGTCATGTCAACCAGGCTGTTAGATTCTCTTTGCCAGATAGACAGAAAATACTATTCCTATTCTAGTGTTTGAGTCGTTTTGGATATCTTTTATTAGAGGGTGGTGCAACAGACAGTGAAAAAGTTCTACTGAAGAGCTCGTATTTATTCCATCCGTTATAGAATTAGAGCTTTGTAGAGACATTTGAACCACACATACCTAAAAATGTGCCTCGTCATACCCCTAATGAATAATTTCTATTTATGACGGTGACAACAAATGGCAGTTGAACGAACGAAATTGTATTGCGGCACATTAAATTGTATTACAAACAGCAATAGATTCCATGTGTCCTCTTTGTGTTATCACAGTGTGAATCTTAGTGCATGTCAAATTACTGAAATTACTGTCAGGGCGAGGATGTATGTGTTTAGTGTGTGTGTGTGTGTGTGTGTGTGTGTGTGTGTGTGTGTGTGTGTGTGTGTGTGTGTTAGCACCGCGTTTTTTATCTCTCTCTGCCTTCCCATCCC
>JBBIGA010000106.1:34316808-34346163 GCA_037576975.1 Alestes dentex | reverse complement strand
TATAGTAAGAAAACTGTTTTACTGCAACAGTATCAACAGCATACTAAACACCTGCCTGATCACTGATCATCTGTAATCATCTGCATCCTGTTTATCCTGTTTCTTCACTGATTCAAGCCTTAAGTTAGCTGTCTTTGTTATGCTCGAATGATTCATGCATAGGTCACTGTGTGGCTTAACAAACGAATAACATTTCTCTGAAACTGATCAAAGAGTCTGAAAGTCCTTCAGGAAGCCTGGAGGCACCAAAACCTTCTTCTCATAGTGTGTCCTGGAGCCATCGCACCACACGTAAGCAGAACTCAGGCATCTCACCTTATGTAAGAGAAAATGAGATTCATCACATCAAGGCACCTTTCATTCGTCCAGCTCTGATGCTCACGTAGCTGTCGATAATGGACAGACTGGACAGGGGTCAGTATGGGTGCTCTGACCAGTCTGTGGCTGTGCGGCAGGCTGCAATTCATTGTGTGTTCTGACATCTGTCTGTCATAGCCAGCATGAACTTTTTAAACAATCTGTACTGCAGTGGTTCTTTTGTGGGAAAGGACCAGACAGGCTTGCTTGGTTTCCCTATTTTGCCCTTCCTTGGACCACTTTTGGTAGGTACTGACCACTGCATATCTTGAAGACCCCACAAGGCCTGTCATTTTGGGGATGCTCTCATCTAGTCATCTCGTCCTTGTCAGAGTTGCTCAGATCCTAGCACTTGCCCATTTTTTCTGATTCCAACACATTCGATTCAAGAACAGACTGTTCACTTTCTGCCTTGTATATCCCATCTCTTGACAGGTGTCACTGAAACAAGATAGTCAGGCTTTTTCACTTCATCTGTGTTTGTTATGCTGTGGCTGATCGGTGTATACACAGAATATAGAAAGGCTTTGCATGTTTTAAATAAACAGCCACATAAAGTAACAATTAATCCATAGATTCTGCCATTATAGAGCAAATGAGTTCCTTTCCTTTGTATCTGTTTCTATGGTATTTTTCCTATTTGTCAGCATCAGTGAACATTCAGTAGAGGAGACAGACACCGACTTTACAGCAAAAAAGCATTACGATTGAATATAACTCACACCGACTCTGGCAACATACAGGAGAGAAAGCAGTTATGAGAGCCCAGGCAATTCAGCAGCTTAGCTATAGCCATAAGAGCTTGCAGTAGTAAGTTAGCAAGCTAGCTTTTTAGAAAGCTTATAGCCAGACTGTTACTTAACGGCAAGGTCGGCATGTTTTAGACGGTTGGGAAGGTAGTCTCTAATGGCTATACTGAAACGTGACTTCACCCTGCTACAAGTGAATGCTTGAAAAGATGTGCTAATGCGCTAAAGGAAACTGGACAAATGAACGTTTGTTGAGGGCCTATGTGTTAGATGGGGTCCATGTGAGGGCCGGTTGAGTCACAACCTCCTCTGTGCCACTAATGAGCAGTAGCCTCTGTGCTGTTGTGTGCTATCCATGTGTGTGTGTGTGTGAGTGTGTGTGTGTATGTGTGTGTGTGTGTGTGTGCGCGCATGTGTTCGTGTGAGCAATGAGGGGGCGGCAATGCAAGTAAACAGAACCCACACAGCGCTTGTTAAAGAGGAAGTCCAAACGACTGGTCTCTCGCACTGCCTCTGTGGGAAAGGGCTAATGCTATTCTTGTGTTTGTTTACCCCTGTTTACCTGTGCCGGGGAGATTGGGCTATGTCAGCAACTTGGGCATCAGAGAGCCAGAGTGCATTAAAGTGGAGGAGAGGAGGAGAATTAAGACACAACAGAGAGATAAAGAACAGAAAGAGACAGAGAGAGAGTGCACTAATGTGCGATGGTGAATGAGAATAGGCAGGCCGATCTGAGAGAACAGGAGGGAGATATGGAGTACGAAGAGACAGTCTGGGCGTAATTGTAGTGAACTGGTAGTGGCTTGAAAAAGTCGCACCAGGGTCTCCTCCTGGGCTCCAGCTGTGATCTCTCTGAAATTTAATGAGCACTCTGTCCCTAGTAATTATCTTTTTAAATGTTTTATTTTATTTATTTATCTATTTATTTATTTATTTTTTAGTTGTGAAAAAGGCATTTGGAGATTGCGGGTAGAAGCTAAATCAGGCCATTGAGCTGACAGTTATTCCTCACAGTCCTTTGAAGAATGAAAAAGCGGGTTGAGTTAATATCTTCCCCAGAGAGAAAAAAGGAATAGCCTTGGAGAAAAAGGTAACGTCAGCCTATGGGATTTTCCTTTGTCTTTGTTCGCTGTTGTGATCTGATCATCCTCACCACTTGATGTGGAAATTGGATGGTGACAGGGAGAGGTTACCTGACTATCACATTATATTCCATCGCCGCCGCCGTTAATTCTGAAATCGCACGCACAAACATGCCTGGAGCACCGGGGTCACGTATCTTGGCTAATCTTGATTATGCTCCGTCCTCGTGAAATGTATTTGTTTATTGAGTGCAATCAGACCTGATTTCACAGACTGGGTCTCATTTTCCAAAGCACATCAGTGATTAGGATTCCATCACATGCACTTATCAGCTTTGTGAGTGAATGCTGATGGCAGGGAACCTGATTGGCAGTGCATAATTGAGTGGTATGGGATCAAAGAAAGTCATTAGAAAAACTAGCGGCCTCCCTCCTCCCCACCAACCACCCCCATCCCCCCTTTCCCGTCCCCCCAGCCTCCAGAATCTGCAGCAGGGATGGGGGTTTGAAAATAGATCCCATATTCATGTCTCAACTCAATACCCCGAGCGTACAGCACTCACATACATGCTGTTGTCACTTATCTGCACCAGACTAAGCACTGAGTTGGAAGGTAGAGGGCGGATGTAGCTATGGAAACAATAGGGAACTCCTCAGAAGAACTTTACATGTGAAGCACTGCTTCGAGAGCCTCAATTATGGTATATAATAAGGATTTTTAAAAAATGCATTTAATGTTCTGGTCATGACAATGAGGGCAAACGAACATAATGTTTTACTAAAACTTAAAAGGCTGCTTTAATTAGATTTTAATGAAACTTAAAAACGCGTGTCCATCCGACGACTGCTGGCCAGGGACTCTAATCAATTGCAGTCCTCCCGCCCCATCAGACGAGACGACAGGAGCGTGACCAAGCGGAGCAGAGACGTATCTGTGCCACTCGTCGCCGGCATCAGAGGCCCTGGCGAGAGAGTGTATGCATGTTAAACCTGTCAGAGCAGATAAGCAGCAGAATAAATCCAATTCTCCACCACTGTGGATTTCCAAGAACTCTTATAATTAAACATACGGACTCAATGGCAAAGCGCTCATCTGTGGACTTCATCCTATTACTTAAGACTGTCGCCGAAATGAGACTTAAAAACTTAATTAATTACATTTTATTATGGATTAACACGTCAAACTTTTGATGCATTTTCAGACAATGTTACCATGACCCAGACACAAATCTTATTATATCCCTGATTTGTTCCTTCGGTACGCGAGATGGCGGCACTTGACGGAGTCAGATTGCTCCCTGCAGAGTTCTGCTGTGACGGGGCGTTTCTTCCCTGTCATGTCAAGCACAGGAAGTGCTGTGATAATGAACAATGACATGAAGACATGGAGTCAGAGCAGCCCACAAGAGCGTAGTTAACAAATAGTGCGGCCAACCTCAGAGAATTGGCAGTGTAGGTGGAAAGTGTTTGATACAGCGAGGGGAAATTGCATGAGACCTCGCTGAGACCCGACTGAGGGAAAAATACTGAAGAACTAGCACACAGACAGGGACGGTGTGGGGAGGGGGGTGGTTTAATAAGCATTACAAGTACTTCATAAAAACAAATGTAACTCCAGAGACATACTGCTTACATTATAGAATCTATACTGTAAAATGCCACTGGGTAGTTATTTTATGTGTTTACATGTTGCATCCACCAGAGTGCTGTGTGTGAGAGGGGAAAAGAAATACATTGCAGCTCACCTCCTTCACAGTTAGTCAGAACCTTAAAGGGTGATTTCTCGGAAGGATGCTATGCAGATGTCATATTTTTGGAAAAACAAACCTCTTTTATTCTTATCTTTTACAATACCTGAATATGCTCATTACCGGAACAAAAAAACAAAACAAGATAGCATCTAGCACCATGACTACAGCCTGGAGCTGAAAACAGCCTGAAATGTTTGCCAGATTAGGGATTTAAAGCAATATAAATAAACAGCTTGTTGGCTGCTTGACAAAAGGTCCCTATATGCTAGTGAGAATCCATGAGACATTTTCAAATGAAAAATAGGCAGTTAAGGGATAGTTATGAATAGAAAGCTCATTAGGGCAAAATTGCATTTGAAAAACAACGTTCCAGTCTCTCTCTGTTTGTTGAACCAAGCTAATACATTCATGCTTGTCCTAGGTGGACAGTGATGTATATTTACCACCCTGGTTGTAAATACTGCAATATTTTCTGATTTATTCATCGGTGCAGTTTCAGAGTAAAGGTTATTTGTAAAACTTGGGACAGCGGTGAATTGCTATTGATTGGCCTCTAATTTAATTCTCCCAGCTGTGCTGCTAAGAGCTGTCCGTTCTCCTCTCTGCAAGTGGCCACAGAGATGCATGAGTTCATGTTTTCTGTGATAACGTTAAAACCACCTGCTTGATATTGTGTAGGTTCCCCTCATGCCGCCAAAACAACTCTAACCTGTCAAGACAGAGATGTCTGAGGATCTCTGAAGGTGTGCTGTGGTATCCGGCACAAAGACACTAGCAGCAGACCCTTTAAGTCCTGTAAGTTGCGAGGTGGATCCTCCATGGATCAGACCAGTTTGTCCAGCCCATTCCAAAGATTCTCAGTCAGACTGAGACTCAACACCTTCTTTATCATGTTCCTCAAACCATTCTTGAACAAGAGACCACTGCCACTGTTTCCAGCCAGTACTGATTCCATGAAGGGGTTATCCTTGGTCTGCAACAACGTTTAGGCTGGTGGTACGTGGCATAAATGCCAGGACCCAAGGCTTCCCTGCAGAATAGAGCCCAGAGCATCACACCACCCCTACTGACTTGCCCTCTTCCCATAGTGTGTCCTGGTATTATCACTTTTCCAGGTAATACACACAGACACACACACCTGGCCATCCATATGATGTAAAAGAAAGTGTGATTCTTCAGACCAGGCCACGTTCTGCCAGTGCTGCATGGTCCAGCTCTGATACTCGCTTTCCCAAGGTAGGAACCTTTGATGGTGGACAAGGATCAGCGTGAGCCCTATGACTGGTCTGCAGCTACACGGCCAAAAACACAAGACAGGCTAGTCTTTGCTCCCTATGCACATCAGTGTGCCTTCGGCATCCATGAGCCATGATCCAGTTCACAAGTTGTCCTTCCTTGGACCATTCTGATAGGTAACACCCAGGAACACCCCACCCGTTTTGGATCACTAATTTAGCCCATGTTAAAGTCACTCAAAACCTTACACTTGAGCATTTCTGCTTCCTACAAAACAACTTGTGTTCACTGGCTGCATAATATATCGCTTGACAGGTTCTATTATAACTAGATAATTAATGTTATTCGCTTCACCTGTCAGTGGTTTTAATGTTGTGGATGATCGGTGTACATACGTCCCCTGATGCTCCAATTACCGTTGATATTCTGTGGCCTGAATCTCACTGTGATTTAAGCTTGGCACAAAGTCAGGCCATGAGCTTTAGCCCTCCTAAACTGAGAGAATACTCCCTCCCCCTCCAAGAAGAGCCTGTCCGCTCCACATGGACGTTGCATTTCCGTGGAGGCCGTAAACAAGCCTCTCGGTTTGTGGCCTGCGGCAGCTGTTGCTGTGCCAAGCTGAAGATGGCTACCCTTCACTGTGCAACCGAGAGAGAGAGAGAGAGAGAGAGAGAGAGAGAGAGAGAGAGAGGTTTACACATCTGAGTCAGGGAGGACCTTAATCCATCACCTCCAGCTGACTGTGTTGAAGAGTACCCAAACCTGGCTTACTGCCACTTACATCTGAGCCTGCCTTCTGCACCATGACGGTGTCTGTGTGTGTGTGTGTGTGTGTACATGTGTAGCATGAATGTAAACAAATACAAATTCATTATTCAGAATAAACAGATTAGGCTCAGCATTACAGCAGACATGAAACAATACATTTATTGTACGATAGAATTATTCAGTAATTTCTAATATATTCAGAAATGTAACAGCTTTTTAAAATTATGATTATATCATTACATTTTTATATTTTATATTCTATTATAGTTATATATAGTTATATAGAAAATACATATATATATTATATATATATGTGTGTGTGTGTGTGTGTTTGTGTGTGTATGTGTGTGTGTGTGTGTGTGTGTGTAAGTGGCAGTAAGCCAGGTTTGGGCACTATTCAACACCGTCAGCTGGAGGTGATGGATTAAGGTCCTCCCTTATGGATTCGGGGGTACAAAAAGTGGCTTTGCATTACACCCAGCAATCAAGGGACGGTGGGATGGTGGTTTTCAAAAAGGCACTATAGTCTTTATAAAAAGGTGCTGTATAGTACCAAGAATGTTCTTTAACTTGTAATAATGGAGAAAACATTGTCCGTGCTGTATTGAAGCATTTTTAAGATTCTATAAACATTCACTTACAACCGGTCACCAGTCATCCAGTTAACGATACAGCAAATGCATTCAGGTGTCTGCATAAAAAATGTTGTCTTTTCTACTTGAAGACTTTTTTAAGGTACACCTATAATCATATAGACAGTACTATGGAAATGTCTTAGGCACCTTTAGAAATTTTGATTTATTCTTATATCTGGCTAGTATAAGAATAAACACAAATAACATTAATACAATACACAGATTTTATGTGTGTCAGTGTTTTTAATATAATAATTTATAGAGCTCTCCTTGTGAAAGCCTAGTATTACTTGTAGTTACAACCAAATATCTGGTTTAGTTCCGTTAATACGTCATTAGGGGTGCTGTTCACAAATTTCACAGATCCATGCAAAGAATGGAGTCAAGGGGAGAAATCAGGAATCATTTTCCAGATATCATTTTCCGAATAAAAAACTTGTGATTTTTGGTGACAGAAAGACACTCAGTGCTGAGATAAACGGCTTTAAACAATTTGCATAGGTGCCTAAGACTTCTGCAGAGTGCTCTCAGCTGGAGGTGTTTATCAGAGCTTTAGCAGCCTATGTGCAGACCTTAATGCACTGGAGCGAATGGCGTCCTCATGATTGCCAAAAGTGTGTTGTTACCCAGTAGTGTGTTAAAGGAATCTGAGAGTGACCTTGGGAAACCAGAGCCTTCTGTTTAAGTTTATAGTTGTTTTTTTTTTTTGGTTTTTTTTTTGGGGTAGTTGTATTCTGCTGGTCATAAAGGATTTGTATTGGACAGTTTATATCTGTTTCTTAAAAACTAAAAAATACATATGAACACATATGCAACTTGCTACACTCTTTAACAGGAAAGTGCCAAAAGGATTCTTTGGAATGATGCCATACACTTAAAAAAAAAAAAAAAGAGAGAACCTTTTTGAATATGTTTCTTTATAGCACAAAAGGCTTTCACTGTTGCGACAAGAATCCTTTTTGTTATTACATAGAACTGTTTTTGTGTAAAAGAACTGCATTAGCTTCCCTCTAATAATGTTCAATACATTGTCATATGTGTTCCTGGTAGCTCATTCAACTGTGTCCGCAAAACCTGGCTGAAGAATGGTGACTGATCTAACCCGAACACTGAACCTAACCCTTACCCAAACTTTAACCTGAACCCCAAACTTGTATTTAATCCCAATCATGAATCTAGCTTTAAAGCTGTTGATAGTCCGCTGACTTCAACCAAACAATCTGTTAATAATAAAAGCATCTGTAGATAATCTCTGGGGGACTACTCCCCGATGATTTTGCCAGGAAGCTGGCATCCGCACGCATCCCCCCAGTTCAACTCTAGTGTGTAAGTACTTTTATGTACGTCACTGTTGTACTGAGTCTGCCCATAGCATAGGTTTTATGTGTGTGGGCCACGTGCGTATTTCAGTGAGCGTTTTTTTTTTTGTTTGCGTGGCATGCGAGTGTACTCTCTACTGAATGTGTGTGTTGTTTGTGCATGGGCAGAAGTGTGTTTGTGCCCCTCCAAGCACATTAGCATTTGCGATTATTTGAGCTCAATCACCCTGAATGTAGCTGACAGGATTAGCATTGCGGAGGCAAATGTCAGAATCACACACGTCGCTTACAAAAGGCAACGACCCCTTTCTTTACTCAGAGCAATTTTCAAATGCCAGAGTGCGCCAGGTTTTAGGAGGCGAGGTCACATGGTAAAATAAAGCTTTTCATTTGGCCAGATGAGTGGAGTAACAGGGCAGAAGCGTAGGGACCGATGACGGGCGATGACGGATTGTTTGAACAGGCAGAGATGTGTGTGCTGGTGGCTGCCAAAATCCTCCACTCAAAGTAACTCTTGCTCTGTCTGTGCTGCAGCAGGTGGTAGAGTGCCTCGGGAGGCCTCGTTTGGTAACTGGGAAATGCTTTCTGCGGTGAGTGGTGCACTTGAACCTGCAGACAAAGATATGTTGATGCTCACCCACAGTTGTCTGATGCATTACACTGATCAGCTCAAAGTTCTGCATTTTAGGCTTTAATCCTCAGGCCTGCACTCCTGAAAACACAGTTCTGCGAGAGTTCTATACTAATGGCCATGGTTCTACATAGAGAGTTAAAGAACTATTTCAAACACATCCAAATAACACATCCAAATAACACATCCAAATAACACATCCAAATAACGTTAATAGTATAGCTGGGGGGGGGGTAGTTTTACAAGGAAACTTTTTGTCCCTTGCATCGCCCGTAAGTGCTCAGATCAACCGTAGTGTGTAAGATCACTGCCCAACTGCACTTTTCATTACAAAGAGAGCCTAATTAGTCCTGTTTAATTGCATTTAGTGTAGTTCAGTTGTGGAATGTTGAATAGAACTAGAATGTTGAATAGAAATGGAATTCAAATACAGTGCTGCTGGTTCTTTTTTATGCATTCCAAATTATTAGATATCTGAAATGTACATTACTAATTGTATGATGAAAATTTGGGAACATTTTTGTAGATAGATAGATAGATAGATAGATAGATAGATAGATGGATGGATGGATGGATGGATGGATGGATGGATGGATGGATGGACGGATAGATAGGTAGATAGACAGACAGACAGACAGACAGACAGATAGACAGACACAGCTGTGCTTGATGATTCTGATCCCTTTTGAAAGAAGAGTTTGAAATCTCCACTAATGAACTAATCTGTAAGCTGTTTTGTGGAACTCCACTTTCTGCCTAGTTAACATTTGCAACACTGTGTAAGGTTCCCTTTGGTGTAATTTTAAGAGAAGCAGAGCAGAACAAATCAAAACAAAACCAGCCCTGTCAGGTGGATAAAACAATCTTTTTACTAGAGAGCAGCAGCACTCAGGAAGCATGGGTTCATTAACTTTATTAATGAAGACGGAGATTTCATCCATACTGATGAATGCTGTGATCATTTTTGGAGAATATTTTTGCTACTGAATTCTTATCTGTACCGCCCGGCACTGTTCAGCTCCTTCCACAGCCTCTGTTAATGAATGCACCAGCACTCTAATGTGGGGCTTTTGCTTGTTTAATTGGCTAGCATGTTTCTCAGCCAACCACAGAGGGAGGCTCCATGGACAAATTTCCAGGATAGCAGGAAAATAAAGGAGAGGGAGCGTGGAAAAAAAAAAACACAGCTCCAGTAGACGAGTATCCCTTGAGTAATTTCACATCTGCTCGTCTCGCTTCTACCACGCAGGCTTTATCAGTCGAGCAGAAGCGGGAGCAGCCACATGAAAGAGTAAAAGTGTTGCCATAGCATTAATATTCCTAACTGTAGCTCGCGGCCTTGCGACATTTTCTTCTGCTCTGCATATTTGGCGTATCCGGAGCTGTGGTATGCAGGAGGGAGCAACCTCTCCAGCCCTTTGCCACCTTCTCGCCGCAGGTTGGCATGTCAGCGTATGCTCGGGCTCCGTACTTGCATTTGTGCCACTGCAGATCTCACTCAGAGGGCTAAGGCCAAGGCGGCTTTGCCTCTAGTGCCTCGATGCACAGACTGCACACACTGCCCGCGCTGTTATCACTCATGCCAGAGGGGAGGGGCTGTCAGTAAGAGTGGCGAGAAACTTTATGAAGACTCTTTAAAGGCCAGCCGCTAAGTCGCTAAATGTCTCCTCTGATTTGAATCCAAGTAAGGTTGCAAAAATGCCATAAACATATGTCATGAGTTTTCATTTGACCTGCAGTGCCACATCACCACCAGCGATCTGACAATTAATTAAAGGTTGACTATATAGGAGCGTGTGCAAAGCCTTTAGGCATTAAAAAAAAAAGAAAAAAAAGAAGAGGTACAAACCCGTTAAAATATCTCGATGCGAGAAAAAATCTCATGAAGCGTTCTCCGCTACATCTGAGCAGCAGAGTAGGCTGCCTTTGTGTGCAAATTGTAAAAGTAATAAAAGGTTGCTTCTGCTTTACGTCCTCGAGTGCTTTAATAGAGTCCACTGAATGCTCATCCAAGGTCTCATTGCATGTAAGCATTTTATCATCGTTACGCACTCGGATAAACTCATCGAAAACCACCGAACATCCCAGAGTGATTTATAAGTCCAATTCCGCTCTTCTACAGTTGAAAGTTAAGGTAAGGAGAGGAGTGAAAGGAAAGGTCATTCCACAGATAAAGCGCCCACAGATAAGGTATGTGTATGAGGATGTGGGTTGTGGAGGAGATAAAGATAAGAAGTGTGTTTAATTGGCTAGCCGACATGGTCAATGCCAGTGCTCCCTACCTTTGAACATCCTTCTGAAATCATGAAGCTATTATAACAATCTTCACTTGATTAAAAGAAGAAGATGGTGAAGAAGAAGAAGAAGAAGAAGAAGAAGAAGAAGAAGAAGAGGAAGAAGAGGAAGAAGAAGACGAAGAAGAAAATTATATTCTGTTTTCATTCAGGAATGAACTCAGGCTGCATGAAAGGCTTCAGTTAATGGCGAAAGACAGGAATTGATTTGGAGTAGTGCACTTGCGGTGTTTGATACTGAGGCGAGATTTTGTCTTTAAATATTCTCTCAGTATATAATAAGGAGCTGGATCCAATTGACGCTGGGTTCTGACATGAGATCGTTGGCGCGCGTCTCTGGGCTTTCTGTGTTTGCGAGGGACCAGGTGTTCACTGATCTCACTGATAAACTCAGTTACATCGGCGTGACACTCCACTGAGCGGCGGGTTATTACCAGATCCAGCTCTTGAAGTGATACCCAAAGATCCAACACAACGTCTTTTTCAATCACCAGCTTTTCAATGAGACGCGTTCTTTTATAATAACTGTTGCCAGCTCCTTTTTTTCTCAGAATACCTGCATTGAAGTCTGATTCATTTCCAGTGCTATGTGTTTTGTATGGGTTTGAACACTCACACTGTTAGGGTCTTGTAGTTTTTTTTGTCATGTAATTGGGGAAACATTAGCCTGTTAGCAGATTTGTCACTGTCATTATCGGTATAATGTCCAGTTCAGTAGCCTCAGAAATTACTGCCAAATTGAAATACAGACACTACCTTGGAAAAACATGGAGTGCTAATACACTTCATTCGTTTTTTTACACATACTGAATGTGTTCCAGAATGAAGAGCAAAACTTTTATTACATTGTTGACACATTGCTTGACCTTGAAAAAAGCATAAGGATTTACCGAAAAAGAAAAAAAAAAAAAACAGAAACGAACAAAATGTTGAATCCTTATCAGAGCTGAATGCAATCTTCCTTGAAATGTAATCAACACACACCTATGTTTCAATATGGCGTGAAAGATCCTCTGCATTGATTTAATGTCATTTGAAGTACCGCACTGGGGAAAGCAATATAGCTTTATGTTGATTCCATTTCAACGTGGACTGCATTCAATTCTGGCCCAATTTTTTTTTTTAGATGCAAATCCTCATGTATTGCTTCTGAGCATAGAGTCAACAGTGTAATAGAGGGTTTGCTGTTGCATTTTGGCTCATTTTTATTCATCCATTCACTTCCGTGGAAAGTTTTTATACAGTGGGAAATTGTATCAAATACTAATTCCTCTCTATACAGCTCTCTCAGTACAACAGTGTGGAACAGATGTTCTATAATGCTTGTCCTACTTAGCAACAGTTTCTAAGAAAGAACACATTTGGTAGGCGGAGCATGGATAGGTCAATAGTTGTTAGAAAGGATTAAATCTTGCTTTTCAGTAAATGAAGAGAAAAAGGTTTAGGAATGATTAGAGTTTAAAGCAATTACTGCACAGACTGAAGGGGCATGTGAGGGATCTTTTAAACGGGATAAGGTTTTAAACACGTCTGAAACCACTGCGCTCACAGCTTTTGCCTTGGATTATCTCACCATTGCCGGTGAAAAATGGCTTCATTTATACTGCATGTATTGCAAGAAAAGGAAGGGCAGAAGTGTCATTTGTGTGAGTGTGAGTGTGGTTTTATAGGCGCAATATCATCGCTCTGTGATGGACTGGTCCAGGGTGATGAGATAGGCTCCAGCAATCCTAGTATGAATGAAAGAATGAATAAATAAATGAATGAATGACTATTATTGCTCTCATGTCAAAAACAATGATCGTTTCAACTTTTTTCTTCTGTTCTTTTTCTTCCTCTTATTCTTCTTAATTTTAGAAAGGGTCCAAAGTGGCCTCCAATTAAATATAGTTGTATTATCATACGCTGCATGTTCAGAAACTGTTTTCCTTCTCCTGTAAAGTGACCACTCGCAGAGATGAGATTTTGTTATGGCCGCGACAGTATGTTCCAGGCCTGCATTAACACTCTTGAGACAGCCTTCATTGTTCTTGACCTGAAAACACTGTGCCGCAGAAGGGCTCGAAAATGTGCGACGATCTTCAGCAGCTCTTTCTGATGAATGTGCAAAGCAGTCTGGTCTTGTCTGGCTGGCTCTCTGGTCTTGGCAGTGTGTGGAGCGTCTGAGTGCGGAGAAGACAACCCCTCCTCCTTCCTGTATTTACAGCGACTTGAATGCCTTGTTTTCCCTCTTATCTTAGTGGCTTTGAACAGCACCTGTGTCTTGAATCTGCACCATGGTAACACGATGGTGAGTCAGAGACAGGGGGCTGTGCTGTACTATTTTCCTCCCACTTTCCATTTTCTTGCAACCCCCCAACCCCACCCCGTAAATAAATATATACATACTTACATACATACATACATAAAAGGTCATCTCAAGTTTTAAAAGGGGAAACTCAACAAAGCACCTATGCTCTGTGTTTGTGATAACAGCAGGTAGGGCTGCACGATTATGGCCAAAATGATCATCACGATTATTTTTATCAATATTGAAATCACGATTATTAATCACAATCAGTGCTGCCCGGTGGGCCGATGGTAATTTTTTTTTTTTTCCCAAAAACCGTTCACCTCGGACAAAAGTAATGGGACACCCGGGCGAGGTGAACGGTTTTCGGCTAATAACTCCGGATCGCCAGGGGCTATTATGGCAAACAAGGGGTCTTTGGAAAGGTCTCATTGAGCCCTATCTACCTGTTAAGTTTCACGGAGATTGGTGGTTGCCCCGAGCCGCGAGCATGTTCCATGGGGGACTTAAGTATTGGGACACCCCGGCGAGGTGAACGGTTTTCGGTTAATAACTCCGGATCTCCTCGCTGTGGGGCGCGCTCCTTTTTTAGGTATCTTAATGAAGCCTTAATCTTTCATTTCAGGCACTGTTAAAAGGTGGGAACTGGGTATTGCATACATGTTTATTAAAAAGTATAGTGTTAGCCACCATTATTATATCATAAGTGACTTTTCGTGTTAGAGCAAAGAGCTTAATCTACAATGCTGTCTAAAGGTCGGATATCAACTTCATTTATTCTATTTCCAATTGAGTACCAGGCATGCATTGTTTAGGATATAATTCTCAGGAGCTTAGATATTTGCACTTGGAAGGGTAATTCAAAGAATAATCCAAATATCAGTGTAAAAAAAACTGGAGTTCAAAAAACAATAATTTAAAGATAGAGAGAAAATGGAACTACAGCAACCATTCAAGACCTGTACACCACTTGAACTGTAACTATCAGATAAGTGGCACTTAAAATGTTCTTCTTTGAGAGATAGGGGAACATCAAGAGGCTCCACTCTTGTATTGCGTCTGAAAAAAAATCTCCGGTGCTTCTGTCCATACGTCCACTATGATGACAACTGAAGATTCTTTGGGTCAAAAAGGATGTGTAGCTGTCCAGAAGTTGTTATAGAGAAAAGGAAATTGAGAAAAAGAGAAGCATTTGCAAATTGAACCAATAAGCTGCTGGTGATCTAAGAACAATGGGATGAACACTCCAGAGCCCAGACCTCAACATCACTGAGTGTGATTAGGATCACTCCTATGATAATAAGCAGAAAGTGCAGCCAACATTTGACTGAACTTTGGACGTGTTTATAGCATGAAAACGTATCCAAATATTCCCAGTATATGGAGGCTGTAATAAATACAAATGGACACAATGCTGTACATCTGAAAATCATACTTAATTGCTGAGTTGCACAGTTCCATAATCTGATTATAGGATCAGGTATTAATGTAGGAACAAGATTGTGATGCTTGTTAGTTTCATACCTGGCCAACAGGCCTGAAGATGTATTTACATGAAACAATCACAAATAGCAACTGCCAAATTAGACAGAATATTTGAATTATCAGGTAATGCATAGAATCTCTATAATACATTATATAGTGAAATGTATACCTCATAGTGCAGGTGATATGTTTTGTGGTATTGAACGGTACAGTTATAAGTCATAGTAAGGGTCAAGATTCATCTTTACATCCATTTTCTGAGCCACTTCTCCTTAACCAGGGTCACGGGCAGTGCTGGAGCCTCCAGCGGTCACAGGCTGAAAGACAGAGAAACACCCTGGAGAGATCACCAGCCCAACACAGGGCAGAGACACAGGCACACACATTCACACACCCACACCCACACACACACACACACACACACACACATACACACAATCACACAATCACACTGTCACACCTACGGGCAATTTAGCATCTCCTGACATGCATGTCTTTGGACTGTGGGAGAAAACCCACACAGTCACAGGGAGAAAATGCAAACTCCACACAGAAAGGAAACGAACCCAGGGCCTCTTCTTGCCACGAGGCGATACCGCTACTCACTGCATCACCCTGCCGTCTAGGTCAGGTTTCAGTCTGATGATAATCAGGTATCCACTGCAGCTCATGAGGGACAGAGCTTTAGGGAAAAAAAACGGTTAGCCCCCTGTTTATGCAAGCTTTGATGACCCTTAATCTTCTACTAGAGGGAAGTGGGTGAAAGAAGTATATCGCAAAAGGGACCTATGTCTTGCCAGTGGCATTTTGTTAGGGGAAAACTTTCCAGCAAATGTTTTCTTGCACTTCCCCAAGTAAAAGCTTAAGGAGGGCTTATCTACTCACTTGTGATTACCATTTTAATAGGTTTACTTTTAAGCTAGGCCCTTTGTCGTGTTTAAAAAAGAAAGGTGGAAGGCATTGAGTTTTGACATCAACACAGGATGCGTGTGTGGCTCCTGGAAGAGGACTCAATTATGCAGGCAGTGCATTATCTGTGTGTGTGTGTGTGTGTGTGTGTGTATGTGTGTGTGTGTGTGTGTGTGTGTGTATGTGTGTGTGTGTGTGGCTTTTTTTTTCGCTTTTACAGACACAAAATCCCCTCAGAATGAGATTTGAAGAGCCACTGTTTGTTTCCCAACTGAATATAAGGTGCATAGTTACACTGCATAGCGCTCTAACATGCAAACAGCAGAGTGCTGCGGTGTACATCAGTCAATGTCATTCAGTAAATAAATCACCCTCCCTTTCCACCCCCCTTAAACATGGCTGCACTGGCAGATATGAATATGTATTGGTTGTGTGATAAGAGGATAGACAGGCTTTCTGAAGCAGAAAGCATTTTTTTTTTGGGAGAGAGAACAGGAGAGAATGGGAGGGAGAGAGAAAAGGGAGAGAGAAAGAGAATGGAGGGAGATTGGTCTGAAGTCTGGGCTCATCACAGCCTTTGAGCCCATCAATAACAGTGAGGAGACGTGTCAGGGCCAAACGGCCTGCAGTAATGGAAGCAGAGCTAGAGGCGTGTGTGTGTTGCAAGAGAAAGACCCTGTAAAGACCTCTGTCTGTACTGTCAGTGTGTGTGTGCATGTGTGTGTTTGCGTTTGTTCATGAATGTAGTGTAAGTCAAATAAAAGTCAACATAAACTCTACAGATATACTCAGAAAATGCGTAGTGCTAAATCCACTGTGCTTTGTACAAAAAATGTTGTGGTCAGTAAGGGAAGTGGATATAAATACTAAATAACAAAGCGCCGTGCCTCACACCTCCAGGGTTGGAGGTTTGAATCTGAGTCCTGGCCCTTGTGTGTGTGGAGTTTGCATGTTCTCCCTTGTGATGGGATGGGTTTCCTCTGGGGTCTCCAGTTTCTCCCACAGTCCAAATACATTGAGAAATACATTCTAAATAGACCATAGGTGTGTGTGTGTGTGTGTGTGTGTGTGTGTGTGTGTGTGTGTGTGTGTGTGTACTATGTGGTGGGCTGGCACCCCACCCAGTATGAATCACTGCTGAAGTTTACTAGTTAACACTAGTGGTTTGGAGTTGCATTCTATATTGTCTAATATTACATGTAATAGTGACAAAAGGAGTGATATTTGACATGATAACATCATTGCACACGAACTGTTGCATTTAACTAGTGATATACGTGACATACGTAGTGAGCAAAATAGTGATACAGCACACGATAAACAATTGCACATAATATAAATATCATAAAACTATTGCACAGAATGATAATGATTTAGCACACCATAAGAAATTGATCATCTGGGTAGCAGCTGGTTATTGCACAGATTAATGTGTGAGTGTGTGACAGAGGGAGGAGTTACAGAGTCTGATGGCAGTGGGGAGGAAGAATTTTCTGTGGCATTCAGTGGAGCACTTTATGCTGGTGAGTCTGTGGACAAGTGCTTCTTCTTTTAAAAAAATAAAAGATTTAGATCTGAAAGATAGTTGAGATAGCACCACTAATTTAGCATATTTTGATGCAATTTGAAAATGTAGAAATAAATAATTATTGAGTTCAGGTGCCTCATCCGTTTCTAACCGGTGTATAAAATCAAGCACATAAGTCTTGAAACCCCCATAGACTAACACTGGCAGTAGATTGGGCCGTACTGAAGTGACTTGAAATTGCCACAAGTCAGTTTGCAGTTTGTGGGGTTCCCTCCCTGCTAGATCTGCCCCAGTCTCATGTAAGTCCTATTACTATTACCAGCTCTATCACAAGGCGTCAGACCATGCAACCTGACAGAGCGGAGGCCAGGAGTCCTGAAGCATGTAAAAAAAAACATCCAATGTTGCATCACTCATTACAGACTTCCAGACTGCCTCTGGAAACATCAGCAGAGAACAGTGCATTGGGAGCTTCATAAAATAGGTTTCCATGGCTGAGCAGCTGCACACACATGCCTAAGACCACTTTGCACAATCCCAAGCTTCGGCTGCAGTGGTATAAAACATGCCTTCACTGGACTCAGTGGAAACGTGGAATGCATAATGACGTTAGTTACAGAGGAGAAATGATGTCTGTTCTCAGTGTATGGATGCATGCACACCTACTGGGATGAGGGTCCATAAGAAGGAGTCATGCATCCACCAATCCAGTGTGCAGCCCTGTTCAGACATGTTTAGCCCTGTTACATGAGTGAATGGAATGATAGATGGCAAAGATGGTGTCGCAATGTGTGTGCTTGTGTGTGTGTGGGTTGAATGTGCATGGATGATCAGCTGTGCCGAGTGTGTACAGCCTGGCATGTGGGTGCTATTAGTCAGAGAGGAGGAGTGTATTCCGCCAAACTCCCACCCTCGGTACAACCCCCCCCCCCCACCAACACACACACACACACACACACATACATGCCGCTGTCTCCTACCAACCTCACGTCCATTTTCTCACCGTTAATTAAAGAGCTGAGTGTTAATTAAAGCTAGAGTCATGCTCACTGCTCCTGCCTTCCTCAGACAGGGGAAATATATGAAGACACTCCTCCTTTTCCCCTTCCCCTTCCCCTCCTCTCCCTCTCTCTCTCTCTCTCTCTCTCTCTCTCTCTCTTTCCATCTCTCTTAGAAAAGTCCTGCATAAAATTATGGTCCTTTGGAATATCCTTCTCGGCAGCTTCATGAAGGGTCTGAAGTATTAATCTGGCATTGCACAGAACCTGATCAGGATGTGGTTTAGGAGAAGTGTTCTCATTTCCAGCATGATAAGTTCAATATTTATTACATATGACTTATTTCAAACACATGGCTCTGATCTCTAGCAAAGTGTCTAATTCGTGATTTCAAATATGAGAGCCACTGATGTGGAAAGAGGAATGTAGACACTTATGAATATAGATGTCCAAAAAGTTCCACTTCTTATTACCGAATATAGCTGCCGGTGCACCAGTTGTTGACACAGGCGTTCAATTTTGCTCTCATAGCTTGTATATGCATCTCCATAGAAAAACAGCGCTAACAGAATCAGACACTCTGGAGTAGCTGCAAATGAGCCAAGAATCATAATACCCAATATCTGGCTAGAGGGATGTAAAGCCCCCAGAATTGGGGATGAACACTTTTCTAGAGTGATACAGTACCATCAGATATCTATGAGTGATGCAGACGTAATCATTCCACATCAGGACCCGACCCCACTAATGCTCTTACGCCTAAATGCAATAAAATCCTCACAGCAATGTTCCAACATTGAGTGTAAAGCCTTTCTAGAAGAGTAAGGGCTCTCACGGCATCAGTGGGGAGGCAAACTGCAATTACTACCCTTCATTTCAGAGGAAATATTGAATGAACAGGTGTCTCCAAACATTTGGACATAGTGTGTAGACAGACTGTTGTTTTGCTCATTCTGAGAGGCTGGTGTTAGCAAAGCACCCTGGGAGCAGACATCACTGAGCCTGATGACAGGGGGCAGAAAATATTCTCAATAGCACCTCCTAGAGTAGGACCTCGGTAGGATGAGCTGGAAGAAGAAGATGATTCTAGATACCATGCCATGGAAGGAACAGGCATTGTTCTGCCCTTCTTTTCTCTGTCACTGCCTCCAGTGGGCCCACAGTCAGTCCTGTGGTGGTGCTGGCTTCTCAAACCAGTTTATGGAGGCGTTTGACATCTGCTGCAGTGGCAGTTTTCCCCAGGGGACCACAACACAGAAAGGAACACAGGGCTCAGTAGACTGATAGGGCTTCCCTTCTCCCTGCACATTGATTTCAGAAAGTTCATAATGAAGAGGTTAGAAAAAACTTGAGGTTATAGATTATGTTTCAATGCCTAGCACTGTGTTCATAGGTTAATTCTATATTGTCAGATGGATGGTAGTTCAATAAATCATCATTATTGTTATTATTATTATTATTATTATTATTATTAGTGGTAGTAGTAGTAGTAGTCGTAGTAGTAGTTGTAGTTGTAGTATTGGTATTATTGATATTATTATTATTACTGGTATTATTGTTGTTGTTTTGTTTTGTTGTTGTTGTTATCATCATCATCATCATTATTATTATTATTATTATTATTATTGTTGTTGTTGTTGTTGGTTAAGCTAATAGTAACATAACCCTTCAGTACAGGGGGCATAATTATCCCCTAATAATGTGCTTATTAGGCCCAAAAGGTCGGTACATATTACTGTAATTAAACAAACTAATGGACATCTATCATGATGTCCAAAAATATATGCTGTATAAAAATACAACTGTATGTTGTACCATTAAAGTGCTCTGTAAAATGCTTCATATGCCATTCTAACCCCTAATACTGTAGCAATAAGCAGCTCATTAATTACAAATTCTGCACTGTTAAAGCTTAATAAGCAGATTACAAGCACATTACAATGTTCCCATATACTGAAGTGTTACTAATAACCTTTTACCAAAACTCAGTTAATCACATTAGTAGTGAATGCTGCACCAAAATGACATAAAAAAAATCACTCGATAATGTCTCTTAGTTGAGTTATCCCTGCAACACCTCTTGAAATTAGATTGGAAGAGAAATGTGCCTGAGAATAAAATTCCACCGTGCCGTGGCAGTCACCCCATCAATAATCAGTATGTATATGGCTGTGTGCTCATAATCATGTTTTGTTTGTTTAAATCCTGTCAAGGACAATTATTAAGCAGGCCAATGTGTTTTGATTCATTAGTCACTATAGAGTATGTCAGTATATCAGCCCACAAGCTTCAGAAACAATTACTAGCTGGAAATGGGCATTGCGCTTGCCAAATAATTACAGCTGCCACTCACTAAAATAATTACAACGTTACAGAGACCTTGAGTCCATGAATGTATGTCTCCATATGCTGTGTCCTAACACACTCTCTCTCTCTGTGTATATGAATAGAGTCTATACATGTATATATTAGGGCTGGGAATGTTAACGCGTTATCATAGCGTTAACGGATTATTAACTTAACGCCGACAGTTAGTTCATCGCGCGTTAACGCAATTTTTTTTAAACACTCCTTTTGTTTTGAAAGTTCGTTGTTTTTTTGGCTCATGAGTGCGCTCAGCATGCGGCTCTAAGTCTGGCTGGTGTTCACAGGGGTCAGGCATCCCGTTACTTTTGCTCATATTATATGGTCAAAAGTATTGGGACGCCTGACCATTACACCAACAGGGATTTTAAAGACACTGCATTCAGATACATAGAGTTGCATATGGAGTTGCTCCCCCCATGCCATGGACTCTGGGGGTAACTTGTTTTTTTTTTATAACTAGCTAGATCAAACGTGAATGCCCTGTAGTAGCTTTGTTTTTATATGTGATTTGATTACATTACTTTAATATTTGAACTGCAGCTGTGTAACGGTGTTAAAGGGAACACTGCTGTTAAAAAGCTCACTTGTTTAAAACGTTTGCAAACCAAATGTTCTTGCATAAATAAAAGTGTGCCATACACTTCATTTGAATTAATTATTTAATTTGTCTCATAACAATGCGATTAATCACGATTAATCACAGAAAACCATCCGATTAAAACATGTAATCATTGCCCAGCATTAATATATACATACACACACACACACACACACACAAACACATATATAAATATATGTATATATACATATATACAGATCTAGTACCTGTGAAGATCCCAGAGCAAGTTATTTTTATTGCATACTGATCCAAAGGGGATTACCTTGTCTTGCCATTAACACATGGCTCCGTTAATAAGGTAATGTAAGAGCTGCGGGACCAAACAGAGCCTCATCAGCCTCACCTGTTTCACGGATGCTGATGTAATGCCCCTCTCTGTGACTGTAATTACACCGTGGACTTATTTATTCCTATGCTAGCTTTGGGCACACTGGGTCTTTTCATTCATGCCCACCAGTCACGCTGCTCCCAGCCAGACACACAGACAGGCTTCTGCACAGTCGGCCGATTGCCTGTCAGCCAGGCTGCTCAGGAAATTACGAGAAATGAAGCCAGATGAAAGAGCATAAATTCTGTCATGGCGCTTTTCGGCTCAAACTCGCAAGTTCATTTTGCCGGGTCATATTTTTAGGCTTGACGTCTGTGAGCTTATTCTTTTGATCGCTAGTAGGAATTGTCATTCGTGCATTAGTGCTATGCCAAGAAGGCCTGTGATCGTGGAGGTTTGCGGGTGATTTTCATGCATGGCACAAGGGAGTGTTTTTGTAAATGCTGGTTTTAAGGAACAGAAATGTACTGATTTGTAGGCAAACAGTGGTGGCTGTGCTGCCACAACATTGGGGGTGATGGGTATTTACATGTTTGCAGGCAGAAGTCCAACAGCTGGGGGGCTAAAAGAGGCCTGGAAGTGCAGGAGAAGGAGGAAGGGAGGGGGTTGGGGGAATTAGGAAGGGCTAAATGTCTCTCACACAGCAGTAGAATCCAAGAGATTGCTGGAGGACTGCTAGTCTCTGTAGTCCCGCAACTACTTAGGCACTCAGTGCGCAATGCTGCTCTAGCCTGCGCACTACTGTCTCTCATGGATCTCGCAGCAAGAGCCCAATCAAACGACTCCCACACCCATCCAGCCCCGTAGCTCCTCGGGGAAGTGACATTAGTGTCGAGACTGTGTTATCTGTGCAAGTGCAGGCACCAGAGAGCTCTGGCCAAACCCGCCTAGTCGTCCTTCTCCTTCCTCTTCTCGCTCGCTCACTCTTATCCCCTCTCTTTTCACACACTTCCACGTCCCGCTTGGTGTTTACTGCCAGCACATGCAAGTTCCTCACACTCGCTCTGAGATGAAAGACCATGGTATTTAAGACATAAACTCATGCAATAAGTAAAATTACCCGTCTTTGAGATCATTTTCAAGGAAAAGATCACTTGAAATATGTGACAATAGCTTGAAGAGCAAGGCTGAATCATTTTGCATGTAAAGTGCCTTGTAAGATCATTTACCTCGCACAGAAAAATGCCAGATGTATTATAACTACCTGAGATATTTACACTTGTCAAGGCAACTTTTTTTTTTTTTTTTGTAGTGCATCGCCTACACAAGCTTTCTCTGGATAATGGAAAATGCTTTTCTCTTCTTTTGTAGGTGTAAAGAGGGTTACCGCGGGCTTCGCTGCGACCAGTTTGTTCCGAAGACGGACTCCATCCTATCGGATCCAAGTATGTTTGATCATCCTACTTCTCTGATTTTCTGAAAAACAGCCACATCTTTTACACCAGACAAACACGTACCAGGGAATGCTGGACATTACATAGGATGTGAGAGCTAAAAAAAAGAGTAAATAGAGCAGATCAAACACTAGACCTCTCACACTATATCATCACAAACCCACTGGTCAGACTTAAAAGGTTTAAACTGTTGAAATGTACCATTAACTAACAGCTATAGCAAGATAAAAGAATCATCATGGGATGTGTCCCAGTAGTCTTAATACTATTACTAACTAGTGTTTGAGTGTTTATTATGCATTTTTGTTTTTAGTGTTTAAGCCAAGTATACTCAGATATCCACAATCCATTCTTAACTGGTCATTTTTTGAGTATGGTGTTGATAGATACTACGATCCCATCATGTCGTGTGAAACAGAATGAGGAAGAGCTAAACACAGACGAAATTATTCAAAAATAGCAGTTTTAAAGCAGTGTGGTAAGCATTTTAGTTCATATGTGTCAAAACTATTCCTATGAAGCAGCCTTTTTGGTCTGATGTATGCTGACTTAGCAACACAATGTCTCTTTATATCTGTATCTTTATATTTTAGTATACTTCCCTGGCATACTTAATACATAGTATATACTCTAGAATCAGTCTATAGTCAGAATTGGGCAGAATACTTTGAACAAGTAGTGAAGGCTGAATACTAAATACAATCCCATTAATGTATTCAGTAAAGTATTCCATTACAGTGCAGTATTCCATTACAAGTAATGTGTTCAGAATACATTTAAAATACATTTTTGAAAGGCATGTGTAAAAACATCCGTGCCATATTATTACTTGTTTATTTTCTTTTCTGGGTGGTGAATGTGGCATTTACTTTTTGCATCAGCATCAACATGAATAAAATATGAATCTGAATGGACTAGAAACAAGTAAAAGACCAGAATCCCCAAGTTTGTTTTTTTTTTTTCAAACCACCTGAGTGTATTTTTTTTTGGTGGGCTTGTTTTACACTCTGTAACGTGTTTTCTCTAATGGGATGGCAAAGAACTGTGATTAAATCTGTTTAGCTCTTTCTGAAATTCACAAAAATATTCACAAAAAAGCACAGGCAGACCTACCAAATTAACCAAGATTTTTCAGCTATCACCTTGAGGGGGAAAAAAAAAACTTTGTAGAAACTTGTGAAAATGAATGTATTTCCGTCTACACAAACCAAGCAACCTTGCATTTTAAAAAGTGATGACCAGCATATACCAGCAAAGGAAGCAGGTGAGTTAAAATCCTAGGTAGGTTTGTAGCTAACCCCAGTTTTAACTTGAAAGCGTCACTTACCTAAAGATGTTTATTATATTAGAAGCTGAAATCTTTGTTGCTGACAGAGTCTTTATTATTACTGGCAGGCACAACTGGCAATCGAAATGAAATGATTCTCCATTTTTTGTTTGAAATTCGGAAAAATATCTTACTGATTATCAGAGTCTGAAGGATCTTTTATTTTGAAAAAAAATGCTCGTCTCGGTCACGTGATACGGTACATCAAAACATTTTGCCCAAAAGCTCGCAAAAATTAGTAAAAAACAAACGCACTTTGTTTTTAGTTGCATCTACGTATACCAGTCTGTGAAAATATTATTTTACATTAAACTGTTCCATGGTGCAAAAAAGGTCGGGCTCTATGGGGCCAAAAGAAAAGTGTTAATTGAAACCAAAGATAAAAAAACAAAACAACAAAAACAAGTACATCCTTTAAAAGATTTTAAAACATATTTTCACAGCAGAGATATTCTAAAAGCAATCCCTTATTTTTTAACTGGATTATATGGCCTGGTGAAAAGTAACATGGACTGAGTACAGGTACTTTATTTTTGTATTCTGTTACATGTTTTCCGTTATATCCTGAGTATAATGCATAATTTGGACGTATATTTCATAAAAGCACTGCAGCATTTCATAACACTTCCTACATCAGCAACATGTGATAAATCCTTACTGGAGAAATGCATTAAAAAGTAATGTACAAAGTAAATATCTTATATGAATTTCCTCAAGACAAGCTTTAAAGTTCAATGTTGCCATTCCTTAATGTCTCTGCATGGCTGCCATTGCAGCACTGTTACTTTGGTGCTAACTTACAAGCACCATAAAGGCACTGACAGAAAAGGCTTTGTTGCAGTCGAGGAAATTGGGAAACACAGGCTTTTTAAGAAACAAATTAAAATGCTAAGTGATCCTGGGTAATGACTTGCTCACAATCTGGCTGTATCTGACTCTCAGTGTAAACATAATTAAAAAGTTCATTTTCATGCCTCAGCCAGTCGCATTTTAGGACTGGATCTTTTTTTTTTTCTTATTTGTCTTATATGTCTTAAGTTATTTATCCTCCCTTCACCCTCTTCGATAAATCAAAAATTATAGGCTGAATCTTTCAGGGTCCTAGTGATGCCTCTGAGGTTCGAACAAATACCACGTTATTGAGCCAGAAACGGCTCACTCAACTCTTCTTCCCAGCTGTGCAAACTTTCTGTCAGTGTTCAAACAAACCCTTTCTTTAAAGCCAGATATATACACGCTTTTACTTACTTTTCGTTCCTTTCTCTAGTTAAGTTTTTCTTTAAGCTCCAAGCTCTTGTCCCCCGGAACTCAGGGGGTTCCTTTCCTGTTTCCCAAATCAAATACTTAAAGCACAGCTAATTAGAGCCCATTTTAAGTCCTAAAATTACCATTACTTTACAATCCTGCAGTCAAAAAAAACCTCTAGTTTTAATCACGAGCTTTTGCATGCTGTTTTCTCCATTAGAAGCCAGGCTTCGTACTGTTTAAATGCCGCATTTAAGCTTTTTCAACAAAATCGTTTTCTAAATGCATTTTTTTTTTTCCCTCTGTGGTGGACGGATGTGCTTCCGAAGCTTCATGATTCTGATAAACTGTAAGTGCGCAAGCACTTTTCAGGAAGAGTTTGTCTTCCTGTCACAGGAACAGAATACAAGGAAAGGTACTAATTATCTTGCTAATTTGAGGTCGATGCTAAAATCATTTGTGTTTTTTTTTTTTTTGGGCGGGGGGGCCGTTAGAAGAGCTGCGGTTTAATTAGTAAGGAAGGCAGTTGGGAATAGATTAAGATGGAAGCTCAGTAGTGGACTTCGAATGACATTCATAGACAGATCAGTGATTTATCTGCCCTCGGAGCAATTGCTTTGTCAGTGCAATTTGGGGAATTAGCGGAGGCCCGTCAGTTTGTTATATGACCCAAGACTGTGAGGGTTTTAAAAGGCAGGCAAAACAGCAGGTTAAAAAAATCGGGTGATGCCGAGGAGGGGATTTCTTGGCGCTATTGTGTAACTATAAAGGCACAGCGGGAAAGCAGGGTGGAAAAGAGCTTGCAGAAGGAGCACAGACATCCAGCGTGAATCTAAGAAGAGGCTCTTTCAGTGAGAGGCCCATGAATGGGTTTCCTCTTATGGAGTGATCTTTTACAGTGGGTGAGATAGAAACCTAAACTTCCATTTACGGCTGTTTGAAGCTGCCGACCCTGCTGAGTGGCTGGTAATGGAATCACGCCGTAGCTCCTCCAGCAGGCCTCAGCGCGGCATCTCACGTTCTGCTTTGCCGTATCTGATTTTTTTTCAATGAGAACATTCATTGCCCTGTATCTATCATTACCAGAGGTGGAGCTTCCTCTGCTGGCAGCACCATCGTCTTCTCCACACTTACACCTCCACTATCTCCTCTTTAGCGCTTCCTCTGCCCTCCTGCTGACATTGTTTAGCGAATCCAGGCACAGTAATTTGAGTTCGCCTGCCGTTCCAAAAGCACCAGATGTGGGCGCATCCTTCAGGATCTCGTTTTTTTCCCTTCTTTCCTTGCACACAGTATTGATAGAGACGTGCCAGTTAATCCAGATTATGTGCTTGATTTACAATCCTGCCATGAAAGCAAATACAGTGTGCAGCAGAGCAGTCCTCATAAAGAGAACTCTCCAGGCCCAATATATCATGTCAGATTACACGGTTTGCATTCTTCATAGCCTATTATGTTTCCAATGCATCTTTATTCCGCCCGGTTGAGGCCACTGTTTGTTTCGCTCTCGCTCCACTGGCACACCCGGTGTTTGTGGGTCAGTGCATCTTTATTCACTTAACCCACCAAATGAGCCACGAATCACCCCCCCTCGGGGCCAGCAGGGCTTTATCTGCTTCTCATGCTGTTTTTGTCCTCTGAGCTTTGGCGGAATCTGTCCGAATCTGTGCACACTGTAGAATCATCACTCAGTCGTCGCCTAGGAGACACTGTAACAGTAAAGTTTCTCCATTTCCTTCAGCTCCCCCTGCTCAGCTTTCAGCTACAGCAGAAAGGAAAAGGGGAAACAATAAGTCACCCTTCATTCAAAGCTCACTTTCTCTGCAGGAGGAAGACCACCTTGGTCGCCATGTTGTTTGTAGTGGGAGATGATTGTTAACAGTGGGAATTTCTTTATTGTGAGGTTTGTTCTTTTTCTTTTTTTTTTCTCAGAAAGATGGCAGTTCAATCAATTTTCTTCACCCAAAATGAAACATGAAAGATGTTAGCCAATATCAGTGCTACCATGACTCATGCTTCTTCTAAACTGCATGTGATTACTGATAATAGACCAAAGGAGTATTGATGAAGTGTCACAGAAACGATCTAATCCTTTTTCTTTCATTTTCTGTAACCGCTTAATCCTTACTAGGGGGCGCGGGTACCCAGAGCCTATCCCGGGGTCTACAGGTACGAGGCAGGGACTCGGGGGAGCGAGCCCGCCGCAGAAATCTTACCTTCGCTTTGAAAAGAAATCCTGAAAGAAAAAACGAGGCAC
Source organism: Alestes dentex (assembly GCA_037576975.1). Taxonomy (NCBI): domain Eukaryota; kingdom Metazoa; phylum Chordata; class Actinopteri; order Characiformes; family Alestidae; genus Alestes; species Alestes dentex. The sequence continues at coordinate 34,318,594 of JBBIGA010000106.1, read as the reverse complement.
AAGTCAGTTCCCAACAATCGCCTCAAAGCGCCGACTTGTTTGCAAATTACATTAAATTTGCCAGTGGGGGTCAAAAGTTAGAAAGGAAGACCTTGGAGCCTTTTTTTCTTTTAGTTTGAACATTCTGACCTTCTGAGGACAAATTAGGAGCTGCAGATTATGCTGGCCTCCTGCATGGAGGAGCGGCAATCTTGCAGGGGTCCAGCTGTGCAGCCAGTGACTCAGAAGAGACAGATTTCCTGACTGGCTCGCTCAGGGGACAGCCTCTAATTTGGGTATTTATCTCTGGGGTATTAGGCTGTGTAAGCTGCACTCAGGCAAGCTTTCATCTCTCGCTCAAACTAAAGGGAGGATTACGTGAGGATTTGATTCACTGCTGCTATTGTTTCCCCACATGGCAGGTTTAGTGTTCATGGCCCCCTGATAGACTGTTGAGTCATTGTCCTCCCTACGGTTCCTGGAGCTTCCATTCTCACAGCAGTATTCTCTCATGGGCACCCTGAGATGCCAGAGCCATGGATAGTACGGTCTGCTTTATGACGGCCCCATGCCAGGCCAAGCTACCGAGAGCAGAATAACGGATGTGCCACCCATGTTTAATGATGTCATGGGTGCAGCTGGTGACAGCGTGGCGATTGCGAGTGGATGAATGCGGCTGTAACTGTGGACAATCGCAGCCAGCAGCTGCTTCAATGGTCATGCCGCACTGGCAGCACCAATAAGAGACACCTTCTGGATTGTTGCCCGCGCCTTTTGTCTGTCCAAGCAATGCTCAGTTTTAAAAGGCATCCGCTCTTCTGCACAGACTGAGGATTAAAGACGCGAAAGGCTCCAGTGAGCAGAATGCTCAAAAATAGTAATGCCAGCACATCCAGCTCTGTGTCATATCCCATACACTCAGTCTGTCCACAGCACACCAGTAGTGTACAATTAAAGGGCCCCTATTCTGGAAGAATTTCTTGCCATTTTTCATTCCATCTAGACTTGAAAATGTTTGATGTGTGTATGTAAACCTAGCACTCACTTCTAGGTCTAGAAGAAAACTAAGCAGCACAAAACTTTCTGTTCTATTGTTTCTTCATTTTTGCTGCTCCTAACTTTGTACTGTCCACTTTCTGCCATGACAAAAAAAAATTCCCACTTGTAGGACTAATAAAGGTTTATCTTATCTTATTATTTGTTTTTGTCATAATAAAAAAACATTATGTGTACCTACACACAGTCTACAGCAGTTCAGCCCCAGTCATTCAGTCGTTAAGAGTGTTGCAGCCCTGACTGGACACCCACAACCCGATCTCACTAGGTTTCGTGCAGCCATCACGAAATACAATTTAATCAAAATACGCTCTGATTACGATTAAGGGCTTTTTTTCGTGCTAGGATAATGCTTCACTTTTTCGTGCTGGGACCACGCTACACTACCCCTAGTATTTTGATGCTCACTGCGTTAAATCACCAGTATCTGTGCTAACTGGTGACTCTTACAATTAGGTTAAGGTTAGGGTTAGGTTAAGGTTAAGGTTAGGTTAAGGTTAGGGTAAGGTTAAGGTAAGGTTAGGGTTAGGGTTAGGTTAAGGTTAAGGTTAGGGTTAGGTTAAGGTTAAGGTTAGGGTTAGGTTAAGGTTAGGGTTAGGGTTAAGGTTAAGGTAAGGTTAAGGTTAAGGTAAGGTTAGGGTTAGGGTTAGGTTAAGGTTAGGGTAAGGTTAAGGTAAGGTTAGGGTTAGGGTTAGGTTAAGGTTAAGGTTAGGGTTAGGTTAAGGTTAAGGTTAGGGTTAGGTTAAGGTTA